>OZ017740.1:217065669-217383169 GCA_963969285.1 Odontomyia ornata
CGCAATCGTTGCCAAACCTTTTAGAGACATTACCACAAGTGAGATTCGCTGGTTGGATGCAGTTTCCGCGCTTCTCTGCCCAGCTCATCCCACAACAGTTCGATGGGATTTGCATCCGCCGATTGTGGTGATCATTCCATGAATTTAAGAGTGCGTGCAGCTTCTTTTGATTTTAAATAGTTCGTACAAAGTTTTGAACTATGTTTATGGTCGTTATCTTGCTGAAATACAAAACCCTCTCCTATCAAATCGATGCCAGATGGAATAGCGCTTCGCTTACTTGTTGGCTTTACACATTGAGGTGCGTGCCGTTCATCAGATTTTCTGCGGCCGTTTGCTATCGAAAATTTCATATTTAGACTCATCGGTCCATAACACCTGTTTCCATTGTTCGATAGACCAATTTTTGTCTTCTTTTGCCCATTGGAGTTGTTTACCGACGTTTACCGATCGCAACAATGGTTTTTTGGTAGTGACCCGTCAATACAAACTGGCATCATGCAAGCGACTTGTGACCGTTGTATTGGAAATTGTTTGATTGATCTCGGCTCTGATATCTGGCACTGTTTTGAGCATAGACCGCTTAATCAACACTTGCATAAGTCTATCATCACTATTTGTCGTCTTCTGGGTCGGCCCGAGCTTTTCCTGTCGGGAAACGATTTGGTTTCAACGAATCTTTGCAATGTTGTACGGACTCCTTTCTGTGAAACTCCCAGTATTTGTGCAATTTTTCGCTGCGAATGGCCGGTTTCACCTAAAATTACTATATATACTGTGTTCAAAATATAAGGTGACATTTGAATTTAGACTGCGCGCGTCGAAGGATTAGGAGAATTAATTTTTTTTAGGTTGGCAGCACTGTCAAATTAACATGTCAAAATATTCATTAGTGTTTGAGATACGCGTCGTTTTGTGAGCTGCTCAAAGTGAGTTTTTTGAATTTTTTGAATTTGCATTAAATTTTGTTTGCGGAATCAATTTTCTGCTACGGATACGTTGAAGATGGTGCAAAACGCCTTTGGTGATGAGGCTATATCTAAAAAAATGTTTACAAGTGGTATAGTGAGTTCCAAGCCGGCCGTGAACGTGTCAAAGACGAAGAGCGTCCTGGGCGACCATCAACCTCTTCTCTTCTTCGATTATCGTGTTGTTGTGCATTATGAATTCCTTCCGCCGGGCCAAACAGTTAACAAGGAATATTATTTGAACGTTATGCGCCGTTTGCGTAACGCTATCCGCCTAAGAATCCCGGAATTGTGGAAAGACAAATCTTGGTTTTTACACCACGATAATGGGTTATAAGATCATTTACATTTCCATTTTTTAAAAGAAATTATTTTTAAAAGTTAAAACCAGAATGTTTGTTAAAAAACCTACATTTTTGATTAGGATCATTTTTAACGTATATTTAGTAGTTTTCGAGTTAAGTTAAAAAAAAGAAATTGTTTGAGAAATTTGGAAAGATAAGATTTTTTTAAAATCGTACTTGTTTTCAAAAATAAGCCTTCAAAACCTGTCAAACTTTCTGAGCTCATTATTTATAATGAAGTTGTGATTTTTTTTAAATTTCACTTTCTGGAAATGGCGAAGGGTTTATTTCTCTTTTCCTTAAAAAATTCTAAAATTCCATCTTATTTTCATCATAACTCGCATAGTTTTAATGCTATAGACTCCATCTGGCGCTCATTTGAAAGGACTTGTTCGCTTACGATAGCGAAAGTATCAAAACCTAAGTAAATTACTTGCCTGATAAGTTAAATTGTAATACATTTATACTTACATAATAAAATAACCATTAGGTAAATTCATATTAAATTCATTAATGCATCAATATAAATAAATAAATATGCATGACCCGCTTTAGACCTAGAAACTACATCAAAATCTATCATATGTACTTCTTCCCATATGAACCCATTTTCTTAGGTGTGGAACAATCCTCACTCGCATGGTTTCATATGTACAACATTACAAATCTACAACAAGCGAAGACAATTGCGCATCATATTTCATAACATAAACTAATTGCTATCTACTAAACTAATGCTTTCGTTTTTCTCGATGAACTTGACATTGTTCATATGTGGGGTCTAAGAACTTCACATATGATATCTTGTTTCCTTTTTTACGGGAAATTAACTTAGAGTATGTATGAATGCATTCACGTCATGCAGAGCTAATGTTCTTTTTTGTATAGCGTTCTATGGGAAATCCAACGTGTAGAATTGCATTGAGGAAGTAATTTTTTTTGTATAGATTTTGAAGTAGAAAATTTAGAATAAGGAATGTTCTTGTTAAGTCTTTTTATGCTAAAGCAAACAATATTTGTTACAGTTAAATATGTAATTGTGATAGAAAAATTGTATAAATAGCATAGGTCGATATAAGAAAATACACTTTTTGGTCAAACGTTTAACTAGCAACTTCGCCTCTGTTTCACTCATTCATTCCGGCGTTAACCGCTTAATCTACATGCGTGCCTAGACGCTTTATAATCACTAGGTAAATATATATATTTATGGAGTTAGAATATTTCTAGTACTGCACTAGAAATATATCCTTGCTTCCTGCACATTTAGTAAAGTACTAAATTGTAAATTGGGCGGTAAGAAAAATATCTTATCGCGGTACAAAAACAGGAATTTTTAAGTACTTTGAAAAATTTTCTGTAAATATTTTCTGAAATATGTATCAGTTTCCCGCTATTTAGCCTCGAATACTTAGATTCGAGTATCACAAAAAAAGGCCCTTTTTACTACCTATAAGTCGCTTTAGATACAATTTAGAATTACTAACTTTCAAAGCTATCGGAAAACGGATATCCGCACGAAGCTATAGAAGCTCACTGTAGAGCAAAAAATTATCGTATAGATTTACATTAAATTAGGGTGAAATGATCGATTTAATGTTTAGCAAAGACAATTCACAATGTTCATTGAAAATCCAATCTCTATGTATTTTCATTAGTTTTAATTTTGGTTAGAAGCAATATTTTCGAGATACGCATAGTTTTGGAGTTATTTGTGAAAATATTATTCACGAAAATTCAATATATTTAGCCATAAAAACTCAAAACCGATGACTTATCAAAAAAAACTTTATGAAATAAAAAGTGCTTAGAATTGATCTCTTATCAATTTCTGAGGTTATTTTTGACAACAAATCCACCCCCGGGTAAAAGCCCAAGCCGTCACTATGCTATTTGAGGCACCCTCTAACTAATCACCAATTTTCATGCAAATCGGTGAAAGTTCAAAGAATTTGGAGGTGAAATCGTTTATTGACTGGACTATATAGACACTGTCGCACTGAATGTTATTTTCCTATATTCATTTGATTTTAGCTTAACTATTATCCACTTCAACACTTTTATTATTTATATGAGTATATCTTGGCACATATTATATTACCATATTATCCATATTTTTTAACTTAATTCACATTGGATGGAATTCTTCCGCAAATTTGTTTCCTCTGAAGTAGACTTTATCTTCCCACGATATCAACCCTGAGTTTACTTGAAACGTCCCATGTTCACTATGTTTTTTGTTAATATCGCTAGTAAATAACAAACTCTTTAAACTTTCGCGGCCACCAAACAAAAAAAAATCCATGCTTTTTATAAGTCCACTCAAAGATCAACTTCCTTTGAATTCGACAGGTTTCGTTCACAATCACCACCTAATTCTCAATCTTTTCGCGGTTTCGTCAACTATTTAGCTTCCACTTGACTGATCCCGCAACACTTTTCCTCCAAATCATCCGGTGCCGTTCAGAGTTAACATAATTGAAGTTCAGTACACTTCAATCCCGTTCCCTCTGTTAATCTTTCAAACTTTCCCCAAATGCAATATTCCCAATTGCATATGTGGGGAAAAAGAGATATTTTCCCCTGAGAGAATTTGAACCCATGATCCCAGTAGAACCCCAAATTGGGAGCCAAGCGTGCTACCATCTACACTATGCAACAGTTCATGTTGAGAAGGTTGATGCCAAGCGATAAAATGCTTGCATCAATTTTGTTGTTTATTATATGCTTACTGGTACAAACATCATAAACGGATTAGGTCCTAATGATGGGGATGAGCAACTCACGGTCCGCCGCACTTGCCCATGTGGACCTCGAAAATATTTTAATAACTTTTGAAATTTTTAAATAGAAGCTGTAACAACAATAAGCATAACATATTAACACATATGAGAATTAAAGAGTCCGTTACTAAGTAAAAAAAATATATTTTTTATTGATATACAAGTTATGATACAAGTAGTTTTTTTCTTCATTCTCTACACTCTACAAACCTTGTTCACAGCCTAGTAACAACGAGGACAACGGAATAAGTAAACACTTGCCTTTTCATTTTTTAGTAGTTGTAAATATGTCCTGAACGGCAAACGAAAAAAAACGAAAAGTTTGTGTTCCGGAGATATTTTAGTTTGCAATTCAAATAAAAACTCACACTATTCACTTGAGTATTTAGTCTTTTAATTACAATAATTTCGTTAAAAAATTTGACTACTATTTCATTATCTTTTCTCTATTTAACTTTATCAAATTCAAAAACTTCGATTTTCAACTGTTTCAATGCTCGACCATTCTCTGCGAATTCAGAAAAACTAATGCCCAGTATATTCAGTTTTCACTGTACCGCAATCTCTCAACGGTACTCTCTGCTTCACTATCAGTGAATTTCAAAATGACAATATCGTAACTTTAAAATTCACAATATATCATTTCTGATAAAATCAGCACCGTGATCTTCTGTAGACATTGATAATCAGCTGTCACGAACATCTGCCAATATTAATTGGCAATCAACATAAAAACATTCAAACAGCGGGCAACCGCAAACATTGGAGCAAATCCGCACGGATAATGTCGACATCGACTATTATTATATAAGTTCCATTTTCATATTAAAACGCACGATTCTTTGTGTTTTATATTTGTTCAGGTTTCAGCGCGGGAATCAACGTCATCAAAGGAAGACTTCAAACAGTTTGAGATGAAAAAAAGCCCTTCAACGACAACGGAAGATTGCATTTTTTCACTTCTGAAAAAGATAGAGCAGTTTGCATGTTATGCTCAGAGTCAGTATTCGTCTTAAAAGAAAATAATGTTAAACGTCATTATGACATAAAACGTAGGAAAAATTATACAAATGTCCAAGGTCAACTGCGAAAAGATAATTTGAATGAATTGGAGAAAAGTTTAAAACGACAACAAACCGCATTCAAGACAGCATTTTTCATCAGATTTGGCAGTGAAACCTAGTTACACTATTGGTCAAATTTTAGCAAAAAAATGAAACCATTTGCTAATGGTGATAACGACGGCCAAGGGACCGGTGATATAACGTCATACTAACCGGAAGTCGTACCAAACGAATCGACAGTTTTAATTTTTGTTTAAATAATTACATACATACATATATACATATTGTATGGACGTATTAATATTTACATATGTGACCATCAGAGAAAAAAAAACATTTAAATCAAAGTATTTCATTTATTTCACATAACTAAGAATGAAAATAAATGTAACTTTAATTTAAATAATCAGCATTCGTAGTTTTACATAAACAACCAAATGCACATTATGTACTTAAATGTAGAATGAAGGATAAGGAAATAACTGCACGTATATAATGTACCTTTCTATATATCACATAACTAACAAAGAATTATTTAGTGCAAAAAGTCTGTAATTTTTGATTGGTTTCGGTATTTACTCCTATAGTAAGAAGCACGGGGTTCATTATGCAAACGGGACATAATACTTTTCATAGTGTCATCATGAAAATTAGAATGCACAAACACATTCAGCACTTCTGCTGCTTTTAGAGCTTCAGATGCACTTGGAGTGTTCCAGTTTCTTCCGGGCCCTCGTCTTGAACAAAGGTTCTATCTAGTGTTTATTTTTCCTAATTGTGGAAATTGTCGAATGATTCACACCGAATTCCTTCGCAATCGTTACATTAGACTCGCCAGCTTCTTAACGTTGTATAATAACACTTTTTTCTTCAATGGAGAAACTGTCTGCCATTTTAGCACGCGCACTCATCACCGGCAAATTACTGCCCTAAAAGAAACATTCGCATTCCAATCAGCGCCGTGCAGACAAGGAGGGCGCGCGGGTCAGAGATAGCTTCTTATCTACGAATTATTCGTAAACACGTCATCGCTCGTCGTCGTTGTAACCGGACAATTTTGTGTGAAATTCCGTCGTAAAAAGCGGTCGGTCGTTGTAACCAAACATACGCCTATACTTACGTCGCTAAAAACGGTTGGTTGTTATATGCGAAGTCGTACTAAACGGACTACAATGTTTTTGGCTTCGCTGACACCGATTGGCGAAAAAATCCAGTGGATGAACGCTTGTAGCCTAACTGAGTTAGCTAATGAATGTATCTACTTATCTTCACGTCTCAAGATGCCGGGACTGGACAGTCTTGCTGAGATCATTCTCACTTGATCGACTATATGGATGATGTTACGGCGCTAATCACTGGATGCAAATTCGAACAAGTGTAACTTAGACTGGATATGCCAATGCACTGAGTGATGGACTGGATGACTGCTCGCAGCTTCAGCTTAGCCCTGTAGAAAACCGAAGTGGTCATCTTGACAAAGAAAAGAATCGCATGAGTAAGGCCTATTAGTATCCGAAAAGTGCTGATCGAATGAAAACCATTAGTTAAGTACCTGTGCTTGCTTATAGACTCGGAGATGTTTTTCTTCTGAGCAAATCAAGGGAACGGTTAATAGAGCTTTGGCGATTAATTCACCGTAGTAATTAGCTCATTTGTAATCAATTCGATTGATCGATCATTTGATTATATCAAATCTTAATTGATTGCCACTCACCTCAACAAGAAAATGACTCTTGATGAGTGCCATGTAGTGAGTTCTACTGCACAGATAAGCAAAGGCCTGCACCTAGATGTCTGGCACAGGTCCAGAGATGAGAAGCGTTGTAAATTGCATTCGCATGCTGGACTGACTCTGTGTCGGCGGTTTGGGTGACTCCAGAGTGGGACCCATCCTGTTAGAGAGCGCACAAATTTCTACCTGCATGGAAATGAAGGCAACAGGATGGTTGTTACTAAGAAAGAGAAATAACGTTCACTCAATGATTGGGTGAACGATACCATGGGAAAATGGACCGTGTACTCCATGATTGAGGCCGTTGCTCAATCGAAGAGATGGTAAAGACTGATTTCTACCTGATCCAGTTCTTGATCGGACATGTATGTTTTCAGACCTACCCGCATAAAATTGGTATGTCACGGCCTCCTGATTGCGTGATCTGTGCTGAAAAAGTAGACAACGCGTTCTAGCCATTTTTTGCGTGCAAAAGGTAGGGCAGGTAGCGCGGTGGCCTCTCTAATGAATAAGGAGAGCTCTTCCCGGATAGTATAACCGAAAAGGTGCTTAGATTGGTTAACAAAATGAACCACGTGGCATATTACGGTCGGGTGGTCCTGATAGTTAAAATGGTTAAACTTGAGCGCTCGGACGTATTGTAGGTTTTTCTAGCAATGTCTTCGTTTCCATCCCTCCCCGTCAGAAAAGGTACTCCTGTAAGCCGATAGCGCCGTAAAGCGTAATTAAACGAGGACTAGTCCAAATCAACTGGCTCCATACTAAGTTCTCAGATTGAATGGGGAGGTCCTTAGTATCCAAGCAGCCTTGCACGTCTAGAAGTACCACACGCAAATCGTAAAAAGCATTCATCTACCTGTCATAAAAGGAATAAAATCATAGCAATGTTACGAAAAATTGGGTGGTTAGAATGGAGTGAAAATATGTTTTTCAAGTCATTTTTATGCCATCAAATCGTTTCTTGTTTTTGTATAAATAACTTAGGATAAGTACAAAATCCTTCTAGCCAATTCTGCCCACTCAACTTGTTTTAATTTGCTGAAGATTATTTTCATAAATTTTGGGCCATATATGATCAAGTTTTTTAATTTGCCGTTTCATTCTCGCTTTTTATAGATACAGAAGAAGCATGTAGATCATTTGCGAATGGCAAGTTAGATGAAACGACTTTCATACATCATTCTTTTGTCGCAGAGCTTCCAGATGTTGTTCACATGGAGCGAGCTTTGCTAGTATTACTTGATGACTTTGGCTCGGGAAAGCTGAAAGCGTTTGGTAAGCAGAAAAATTGGTTGTATATGGTTTTCTAAAGTAGGATATTGTTTAGGAGGAAACAACATTTTGGAACAAATGACAAAAATTAGAGAGCAACAAGAAAATTTAGCTAAATTACATTTTGAAATGGCCGTTTCTGATGAAGATCCACCTTATGAGTGTAAGGACGAAGAAAGTATTTCAAAAGCTCAAACCAAAATGACAATTTTATTAGAGAAGCTAGAGGAACTCTCTTCTTCACTCGAAACATTGCAATCTAGTCATACGGTAGAAATTGAAAGAAAGTAAATAGAATTCTACATACAATACTCAATAAAATTGTATTTTAAATGTTTTATGGTTTAAGGAAAAAATGTGTAGTTATAAAATTTCAATAAATGGTATTATTTCCTGATCATCGATTGCTATCCTCTGAAATTCTGAAAAGTGCTCTATACGAGGCATTTGGATCTTGGTAAGTGCCGTCTGTACCGGGTCGCAAATCCCCTCAATCATTCTGTAAAGTATGTAGTAAAACCGAGAGTGTTTACACTACCCACATTAGATTAATCGGTCATACAATATTTAACGCTAATAAATGACCTTCAACATAAAATTTTGCAAGACTGTCGATTTGCATAAAATTGAATAGCGCCCTGTGATAAAGTTTCTAACAAAAAAGGGGAAAACACCATCCGCAATAAACAACGTTTAGATGCTATGTATGTAGTGTATATTTGGGTATACATAAAGTCAGTGTAATGTGGGTCTCGAACATTTTATCCGCTGTTCAAAAACAAGGACAAGTGAAGTGCTGTACGTTATTTTTAAATCGTAAATGCCTTGAAAAAGAATTTTCGAACTCGATTGTTACTGGTGATCAAATATTAGTTTTCTATCATGATCCTATGTCTAAAATGAACCAATGAATTGGCATTGCCCACGGTTACCGTGGCCAAAAAGCAAAAGTGACTCCTTCCCAGAACCTAAATAGAATTTAACGGAGAAAAGAAAAAAAATCACCATAACCGGAACACCGTCGTGCGACATTTTCGCTGGAAGAGCTTTGGAATCCACGCGGGGTCACTTCAACTTGATTTCACATTCCAAGAAAACAACTGGAATAAACATACTAATACATCAAGCAAAATAACATCATTTACTATTCATTATACTGATTGTTTATTTTGTTTGATTCGGGAAAACTCATCAGCTATATTACATGATACATATATAAAACCATTAAAAGTAATAATTGAACTTATACCTAACATGTTAAATTAAGCGAAACACAAATCCGCGAGTGGGGAATCAGGTAAAACCGCTAATGCTACAAAACGACAAGTACAATGTTTTGCCCGTCTCAGATACCAGTCGGATTCGTTTTCCAAATTTCTTCTTCTTCATAGCACTACAGCCCCTTTTGGGCCTTCATTTCATGCAACAAGCGCCTCCAACTGTCGGTCCATTGACATCGTCCTCCCGAAATCCGAGCAGCGATGAACTATCTTTGTTGACCTTCTTGGGTACCCGTTGTTACTCCATACGATTTAAATGGCTAGCGCATTGCAGCTTCCGCAGTCTTACAATCGTTGAGGCCTCCGGCTCGACAAAACTTTCATACAGCTCATGGTTGTATCAAATTCGCCATTGGTCTCCACCCAGTTTCGTTCCAATGATCCACCTCAGGACCCGTCTTTCGAAGGAGATCAATATATTTGCGGATGCTTGGATTAGGGTCTATGTTTCACATTCATATCATAACACAGTTCTTATCGCAGATTTGTATACTTGGGGCTTTGTTTTCCTGTGCATGCAGTTGGTCTTCAAGATCATGTAGTGAAGTAAGTAAGTTCAAAGTCCGTAAAGGACTGCAGCGATGGTTTGCTGCCTCAGCAGAAGAAGGTGTCAATATCTGCTGAGAATGCCCTTGTCTGGGGACGCGTGAATGCGCTGGCAGGCTAGCATTGCGGTGTCGTGGGGCGGGTTCATTCCCCCAGCACAAGGACCCACTACAAAGAATTTCGCATTCACGAATTTCTGGGGTCGAACAAAAACAAGGCGACCGAAGTCGCAAAAAGTGTAGGCAACTATACCAGGGACAACTGACTTGTTCATGGAACAAGAGAAACTTGTAAAAAGAAGCGGAAGCAGGATAACCTCGTCCTTACCCGGAGAGGCTCATGGCCCACAAATGAGAGAGGGGCAACCGGGTGGTGATGGAGCCCCTGCGCACCCACCCAACCGGATTAAAATCCATAATTGTTGCAGCGGCCAGGTATTCTTCTTCTGAGTGGAAAACTCATACAACTTAACATGCATGAGCCTTCCCATCAGAAGAGAAGTACCCCGGTGACCAATTTATGCCATAGAATTATGCAAGTCGATTACATAACCCTATATCATAAAGAGGCACTCTGCTTGGGCCACTCAACCCGCGAAGTCACCTGAAATAAAGAAGATTATTATGTACCCGGCGGCTGGCTCATGTTTTATGGGGAAAGCCTGCCACCGTACCGGGTCCTATACCCGGTCAGAACCAAAGGAAAGGAAAGACCGAAAGTTACGGGGCATTAATCCATTTTATTTTTCCCCATATATATGACAAATATCCCTTTCCTTTTTCCTGCATTGAATTTATAATTGAACAATTTTTAAAGTTGGATCAATTTATCAATATAATTAAATCGAAAATAATATTTTTTTTTTAATATAATAATAACTTTAATAAACCTTCTTTTTCTTGATAAATATAGATAGAATAAAAAAATAGAAAAAAATTTTAATTTAAAAAAAAACAAATTTAGAAAAAGAAAGCAAATTCAAATCAAAGATATGAGGAAAACAAAGCACTTACCCGCACGGTCCTCCGAGTGCTCGACGACGATGCAGGGGTGTATAAGTCCTCTAAAATTCCACTTTAATTGAATGATTAATTCTTGGCAATTATTAAATTCTATGAAAATTTGCTTAAGTGTGAATAATTTCATTAAGTACAAATACAAAATTTCCTTTTTTCACTTTGGGATGCAATAAATTTAGATATCTTTCGAAGATAGTGAGTTTCAGTGCACATAGAAACTAAACAAGCTGTTAAACAAGCCAAACATACTTCGCAGTATGTGTTGCCAAATCCTTTCTCTGCTTCAGCAGAATAAGCATTGTGTCGTTATTGCTGATTCGAAGATATGCCTTTCAATAGGACCATTAAGTTCATTTGGAAGCCTTGCATGAAATTTGACGGATGTTCCCTCACTGTAATCCCGTTTTCCTCGAGTTTTAACAAGTTTTCCTCCTAACTCAATCACTGTCACACCGAATCACGCCCTTCGTTTTGCCACCAATCTAACGTTCCGTCTAGAAATCGATCACAGAGCACAATTCTGCCATTATTCTCGAAACACTGCGCTTTATATGCGTTCCTTTAGCAACCCGAACATTTGTTGATACATTTAAAGTTATAACTTTCAACTCAAAGAAACTACTCCTGGATATTTTTTGATTAAAACCACAATGCACATCCCCGATGTGAGTCATCCGTATTCGCGCTCGTTAAATTCACAAATCCTCCTTCATCTCTGTTAATAAACAAATTGCTGTTTACAGTTAGCTCAGCGCTAGCTGTTTTTCCCAGGGCACTGCTTGTTGTTGGCTCTACATAACTCGCTTTTGTGTGTGTGTTTTGATTAACACACTCGATTGTTGGGGTACGCTTACACTTTCACTTTTTTTCCGAAGTATTTCAAGCAAATCTAACGAACAAAATTCCGCGTTTCTCCCTTCAATTCGCTCGCCGTTATGTTCTTCCCTGCCAAATCAAAGAAAGCTAATCGACCGAAATTGTGCATAAAACATTGCAAGGAATAATTATCCAAGCCATCAGCTAATTTGTTCAAAATGCCCCAAAAACGCACACCTCTTTCTTATTTCCCTTATCGCAATCTGTGCGAAGTTTCGCGAGAAAAGCACAATGTCGAGCAATATGTCCCCATTGTAGACAGTGAAAACATTGCACTGAATCTACATAACTTCCACGAGAATTAATACAGCAGTTCGGATCAAAATATGGCTTCACTTGGACAGGGCGTCCAAATAAAAGTTGATTGTCGAGAGCGTTTATTGCAGCAACTGCATCGCGCGGCCTAACATATTTAACACAGCCAAAAGGGTACGGATACTGAACGACCCATGCATTTTTGATGTCACCGTAACGCGATAATTTTCTTCTTAAATCCACTTGCGTCACATGGGGTTGAAATTTATTAATGAATATTGTGTCGTATGCGCCTTGGGCAGTTGAGAAAATATTAATAAGGTTTCAAACTTTACTCAGAGTTAGTTTAGTTTGGACTCAAAACTACTGAACAAATGAATTTTATTTTATTTCCCTTATGGAGCAGGGTCCCGTTTAGCAATATATATTAATTTATCACCGTCCCGCACACAAAACTTTTTTCCCACTCTGATCCCGAATTGGATTTTGGCGGTCACTTTCCTTTGTACTTCTGCTCGATCTTCTTCGGCGATTTAAAAATTTGCGCAAGCATGCACAATGCAAATCTTCAGCACATTCCATCAGACTACACACACAAACTATATGGCGCGGACATTCTATTTCCCGAAGCCTAACATTTACTTCTTCAATATCCAGAATTTGGACCATACTCAGTAGAACGCCGCGAGCTCGCCGAACGTTCGAGTCTTCACCACGCACCCACGCTGGCCCACAATCCCGAGCAGACTCCTCTTCACGAGCTGCACACCATTCCCATTCCGATGAGCAGAATCGAGAATCCGTAATCTCCATGCTTTCTAGTCAGAACCGGATTTTCTATGTCGAAATGATTTCTGGCTGTGTAGTGTATAAGTTGATTTGGGATATATATTATGCATGAATTTCTTTTAACCCTTTGCCGGCGCCGAATTCTAATCGAGCAGTTTTAGTTGTGCTGAATATACAAAAAATATAAAATCTATAAATTGACATAAATAAAATTTGAATTCTACATGAAATTATCAAATAATTTAAAGTAAAAAAAAAATAGTAAATTTAACTAACTGCTCGATTACTACAATCATTCAAACTGAATAAAATGATTTATTTGCGAGCTGTATTCTTCGGTGCATTTCGTCTCTTTCATTTCTGGTTCTCGTTATTTTGGCGCCTAAATATACAAATTTGCCCACATTTTCGATACTGTATTCGCCAAGTGTGATATTTTGTATATTTTAGATATTTTTTCTCGACTGCGTCATGAGCATGAGTGTGATATTATGTATATTTGAGATATTTTTTCTCAACTGCGTCATGAGCATTGTTTTCTTCTCATTGATTTGTAGCCCTACTAGTTTTGCTTTGCTAACGAGTTTCAGGGAAAGTTCTTTGGCAGTTGTTAAGGACCGCGAGAAAATATTGATGTCGTCCGCGTAGGCTACCACTTGACGACTTGTATACTAACGCACCTCGTGTATCGACAGGTAGCTTTCTTATGACATATTCCAGAGCCAAATTGAATAGCAATGGGGCCAGCCCACCTCTCTGCCTTAGTCTGATATTTGTGTCAAACGCATCGGTGAGTTGGTTATTGATGCAGACTTGGGGGGTCATCGACGTAATTGTCATTTTGGTAAGACGGACTAATTTGGCTGGGATACCAAACCAAAGCAGTTACGATCAATTCTGTCGTAAGCTTGCTTAAAATCAAAGAAGATTTGATATTCGTCTATTTTGAACCCCCAGCGTTTTTAAAGTGCCTACTTGACAGTAAACAATTGGTCTATCGTCGATCTACTTGCTCTAAAGCTACCTTGATACTCCCCAATAATACTTTTGGCGTATGATCTGAATTTATTTCCTAAGATCTTTGAAAATATTTTGTACGCCACACAAAGCAGTGATATGCCTCTATAGTTTTCTCACCTTTTTTGTGGATAGGGAATAAAATTGATTGACTCCACTGCTTCGGCATATTTCCTTGTTGCCGAATATGCTGGATGACTTTGTGGATGGCTTTCTGAACACCGCTGCCAATATATTCTATTAGTTCCTCTGGATTCTCATGCCCGGTGCTTTATTATTCTTTTGGGCATTGATGGTGGTGAGGCCAAGGGAAGCTTTCCGGGAATATGTATAGGCTCCGATGTTCTGGAGCTGTGGGGAGGATTTAGAAGGTTCTTGAAATGTGATGCCCATCTTTCTTTAATCCTGTTTTCTGCAGCGATGATATTGCCGATGCCATCACGGTAGAGCATGGTCTTGGGCTGATAACCTCGTTTCAAGCTTTTCAATACTTTGTATGCTTGTCTTGTATTGTAGCTCGCTACGCTTACATCGATACTTCTCAATTGGTCATCCTAGTATTTTCTCTTCTAATTCTAAATATCTTATTCGCTATTCTTCTGGGATTGTCATAATGTTGTTTGTAGGCCTGATTATTTTTGTCTAACACATCCTGGCATTCATCATCGCACCAATCATTTCTTTCGCGGCGGGCTTGATGTCCGATCGTCTGTTCTGATCTGAGTTACAATTGGCTCCTCAGTATATTGATTTTGACATACGTCATCGATAGGTTAATTTGATCAAGTAATGAACTGAGTTAGAATTGGCTTCTCGGTATGTACAAACGTCAAGTATGGTCTAGGCCCAACTTTGTTGGATCAGAACATGGTCGATCTGGTTTTGTGTGTTGGCAACATGTCATTTTACGTATGCCTCGTTGTGGGAAGCAAAACGAACGTAGATAGGTTTCTGCTACACGCAAAGTTAATCAGGCGCTGGCCGCTGTCGTTTGTTTCGTCATGAAGGCTATATTCTCCAGTTTCCCCGATGAGATAGCTCAATGCCAACTTTAGCGTTCTTATACGGATTGCACGTAACCATAGATGTGAGAGAGAGGATACGAAATGCACCGAGAGAATTGAAGCACTTTATCATGTGGCGTGAAGTTGGCGCGTTATTAGCTGTTGATTCGAATTTCAAATAAATTTGACGTGACGTCTCCCACTAATTTTCGCATCTTGAACTAAATCAATTTTCCGTGCGGGTATCCTAACTTGAACGATATAAAAGATAGAACATGACACCCTACGAAGGATACGTCCCTGACATGCTGCCTAGAGCTGTTTTTACAGTCCCGCACACGTCACTTCATTTTTCATATTTCGACACAATAACACTCGCGATCTGTAACAAACTTTTCAGTTTGCTAAATTATCACATTTGCAACGCTTTTGCACTAGATTCAACACGGTTTATCTTAAAAAATTGTTTTGTGTACAATTTCAAATTCAACTTGATTAGACGTTTCCCATCAATGTTGAATTTTCACAAATCATATGTTTTCAATCATATGGTTGATATTTCGTTGACAATTCGGGGGTTAAGGTAGAAGAGGAGTGGGATTTTCGTGAGAGCAACTAGAGACCACTTGAATGTATGGATTCTCACGCGGCGTGAAAGGCAGGGGGATTTCAATTCGCATGCGAGAGGAAGGCATGCATGTAGTAAAAGTACTTCACTCACGTATGGATGAAAATAAGCTCATTTCGCGTCCATTACTTTATATGTCTTAAAGTCAATAACGTTCGATTTGAACTCCCTACCCACAATGAAGGCCACTCCAAGTTCTCGATTTCCAGCAGGCCTCCCACTTCTGAATACTGTGTTCGATCTCATATCTTGAATATCACTTCCAGTTCAGTTCGTTTTTTGGATTCCTAGTGAATTGGTATTGACTGGCCTGTTGTACAAGGTCCTTAAAAGCGTCAGAGTTGTTCAGTGATCTCACAATCCAGGATCCAATGCCGTCCCTGTTTCGGTTGCGAGGTCGTTGCCGTAGGTCCAATCTATTCCAAGGCTCGGTTGCAGGTTTCGAAATAATGTAGGGCTTTCCAGAGACGGGGAGTTAGGCCGTCACCCAGCCTCCATTCCGGCGGCATGGTTATTACATTGCGAAAGACTCGCCGTCACCGTCTTACGTCCCCTCAAAGGAGGTGTAAGTAGAAATTAGTAGCAGAGCTGTAGGTGTATTAACATCTATTGGCATGTCTCGGCATTTAATGTCCCATCATTGGGGAATCAGTAAACCCAATGTGCGCCCCCTGCGACCATTTGGAACCAGGGGCTCGTGGGGTTAAGGATGAGGAATCATGGAAGCTGTGGGTTGGGGAATCAAGGGGACCCCTCCTTTCTCAAACGGGCTTGGGACCATCTGCGGTGGAGTTCCGAATTTATTCAAATATCATTCGTGCATCGACCTTGGTGGTTTGTGTCATTCTTCTTCCCATCCGGACACTAAATATAAACAATAGTGAGTTCTGAAATGCCCAATTCAAACATTTCTGTTTATAACAGGAAAAAAAATCCCGATTCTTCTTCGGGCAGCATTGCATGCCCTTGGAAGAGCTATGAAAAACTTTCATATGAGTCTATGTCCCCATAATAGATATCAAAAAGTTCAATACAAGAGCACAACATCGCGGTAGTGTGTACTATCTCTTATATGTACAATGAGGAACCAAAACCAATAACCTACGCAAAATCAAAACAATATTCCACACTATCGTGGGCAGAACATGCAATAAAAACAATTGTCCGACATAATGTCGGAACCTCAGAGCAATAAGAAATGGAGGGGACAGTCTCATACAAAGCTTTGAGGAACGGAACAAATGGAGAGGCTATGCTCATATAAGCTCCATAGAAAATGATACGACCACCTTCTGAGCATGATTGTCATTTCATTTCCAATAATTTCCACAATTTCTCCTCTCGAAAGCCCGATTGTCCATTTGACGACTAAACATGGACGCGAAATTTACCTGGCGCGTGAGATACGATTCGGAATTTAGACGTTTTTTCGGTTCGAGAACGTGTTCGGAGGTACATATTGACTGTAGTGAAAGTAATATTACACATGGTATAGGGATAACAACATTTTAAGGAGTGACATTGTAAATCGGAGCGAGGAACTCAATAAAAAGTGTAATGCGCGTTATTGCTAGAAAACGATGGGTTATCGATACGAAAGTGTTTTCTATCCTAAGTAGCCATAATGTTTTATATGTATTCAATGCTATTTTCTGGTTTTGTGAAGTGTTATTTGCAATAAAATCATATTTACGAGTGCATAAGCGTTTGTTTACTTTCTTGTGATAACCCATTGGATTCCCCTTAACCAGCTTTAGAATCACGGTCGCAGGGGTAGGTGCAAAAAGACACGTAGTTAGGCAGGCGGTCGCAGGGGTAGTTGCGACAACGTGTACATATGGATGTCCACTCCGGTTCTATCTTGTTCCTCAAAGATACAAAGTATATGGGACTAAGATTAATAAGAACTGGATGGGCTAGGCTCATATAAAATGCATGAGAGAGCATGCGACCGGTTTCTGTTCTCTTCCAAGTGAACAGTCTGTCATTTCCTCCCCGTCTGCCTCTTGCTGGTCACTTTCTTGTTCCAAAAGCTGACTAGGTGTGAACTGACTGTCAAGTTGACTGATGCAAATTGGACGCCGAATTGGCCAATTTGCAAGTTTCGTCGCGAATTTTATCCGATATCAAAACTGTGGAAAGTGTTTGCGATCTAAATTCGTTCTAAGTGTTTAAACATTCGATTGGAGTTTGTGATTCAAGTTACTTTAACGTGTGACACTGTGTAATTAACTTAGAATTTCAAAATGAAATGTGTAGTGCCTTCGTGAAAAAATCGTAGTGGAAAAGGATCTGTCCGTGTTTCATTTCACAATTGAGTAGTTATTATATTAATGTTTTGCATGTTTTTCATACAATGCTGAAGGTTTTTCAAATAGAAAGCAAATTTTTAGTATTGTATGAAAATTTGTTTACATTGAGCAGCAGCCATGTTTGCTTGTGCAATTTGGCTCTCTCTAAGGTTGTAAACAAGAGCGTAGCAGTAGGAAAAGTGGTCGCAGGGGTTGTTGCAACCATATTGTCACGTGGTTGTCCACTCCAGTATTATTTAATTACTCAATGATATGGGAAGATTTGAGAGTCAATTTTCGTGTCGGGCTGTCAAACTGGTACGATATTGCTCTCTCGTATTCTCTTGCGTGTCGTAACGTCAAAGTTGACAGCCGAGTTGGACGCTATTTCCTTGCGATTTTGCAAGCTCGCGAACTGAATTAAGTGATTTTCTTGCAAACTAAACGTGTCTGAATTGTGTGTGCGTGTGTGCCTACAACATTTAAGCCTTTCCACAACACCCATGTACTTTGTGTAAAATATTGTTTACTTTTGCTGGCAGCCATCTTACAGTCTTTGCTCGGAACTGAGTTCTCTCCGTCGGAGGGGGTGATTTTAGGAAGTGATCTTGCCTGTAGGCCCTCCATTTCTTCTTGCTCTGAGGTCGGAACTGTAAAGATATGGTTATGGCAGAGCATATATACTAACTAGCACCTGCAATCGAAGAGCTGTCAAAATGAACAGAGAGGCAAATAAACGTGTAAAAGATGGATTAAAGTTTAGCATGTGTTGGTAAAACTGCAAGCAAATTCAAGTTTTTGTTTACCATACATACGCACTTTTAGTCTAATTCTCTCAACTCTATAAGTACCGTAAGAAATAAAATTTGTTCTAATTCCAGCTGCTACTTAGTAGATATGCTCTGGTTATGGCTCAAGCCATTGGTATTTACCAAAAAAGTGCTCCACTTGGAACAGGTAGCTAACAGGAACGGCCCGATGCTAATGGAACACTGCCAGAAGATATCTACTAAATAGCACCTGCAATTAGAACAAATTTTATTTCTTACGGTACTTATAGAGTAGAAAGAATTGGACTAAAAGTGCGTATGTATGGTAAACATAAACTTGAATTCACTTGCAATTTTACCAACACAAGGTAAACTTTAATCCATCTTTTACACGTTTATTTGCCTCTCTTTTATCATTTTGACAGCTCTTCGATTGCAGGTGCTAGTTAGATTGGAACAGGTAGCGAACAGGAACGGCCCGATGCTAATGGAACACTGATTTTTCTTGTCATTAATTCTCGCTGTCGATAAGGAGAAATCTTCATATTATCATATGATTTCTTTGCATTCGCTGTCAAATTCGGCTGTGAAAACGCGTAAACAAACTCGTTTGCTGTGGGATTTTTAGTTAAAATCAGTGAAAATTTGTGATTTGTGCGCTATTCATGAACAAAACAATAAGAGACAACCTATCGGTTAGATTGCAAGTGAGAAAACTATATATCTCGACGGAAAAGAAAAAATGCAAATAAAGTTTCTAAAATCATGTGCATTGTGAAAATATGCAATAATAGAACGCACCGTCAGCCCACAGGAGAATCATTTCATAGGTAAGTAACAACATAAAATGTAGAAAGCACAATACAATATTTAGAAGTGTTTTTTCACTCAAAATCACTGCTTTCAATTCATGCATGATTATGTTTACATTTCGGTGGCGACCATTTTATTCGATTAGTTTTCGCGTAGCAGCGCCTGCATTTTGGGGGCAAGTTTTGCTAGCATATTGCTTGAATAATTTTATTAATGAAATCAATTTTATTTCTTTTTCCAGGAGTCTGTGAAATGACACTGGACATACAAATATATGGAGATGAAAAAATTATTAATGGGCAACTATCGGTAAACTGTTTACTTTTATAAATCTCATCTGGATCTCAGACATAATTTTGTTTTTGCAGGCAAATGCAACGAGCTTAGCGACAGTATTGATTTCAAGCGCCTCTCTGGATGTGGAAGCTATTTCATCCTCGAAAGCGGAAAGCAGAATCCCGGAGTTGTTAGTATTATTCATTTAACTGTAGGCATATATAGAATGAATTCCATTTATTATATTATTGAATTTTCAAATGAATAAAAGTAATTTCGAAATAATTGATCTTTATATTAACAAACAGAAAGATATATGAACTCTTCAAAAAGATGCTTTGGACAAATAATTCGAATTTCGTATTAAAAGTTTTGATTAGCCTATATCAAAGAGATAAATTTAGTATCGGGGCGCAGGATAATTCATTTTGGGACTAATCACTGGTTTGAAAAAATCAACAGTAATAGACGACGTATTTATAACCAATATATGCTCAAATTTGTTCCCTCATATAAATTGAATCAAGATATTAAGCTATTTTTGATCCATTCAATCACGTCTCGCCTATAACAATATACTGACTGTAAGGCAATTTACTGCCAGCTACGAGAAACTTTTATTTACTCTAAATAGTATACTTAAAAATGTTCAAGTGGCATGCATCGGAAAGCAACTCTTCGTTGAATATGGTGAGCACGTGAACAACAAACGAAACTTCAGCTTGTTAGTTAAACTTGTAGCAGTAAAATACATCAACACAAAATACTATTTTATTGCGAAATTATAATCAGAATAAATTTCTGTTAGGCGATATCTTAACAAATTAGTATACCTTAAAGGCATGTAGTTCTCTCACTCATAGCGAAGGTCAAGCTCAACGATTATACATTTCACCTTAATTCCACTTAAGACGATTATGAAAGGAAAAGGGAGGTGAAAAAGTAGAAAGGAATGAACGATTATAATTTTAGTAGTAATTGAATTTGTAATAACCTAAGGAACAGATTTAGTTTTTGCTTCTTAAATGTCACTGTGAGTTTCTATTTATCTAAATAAAGTTTTACAAACTATTCAAGTCTGAAATAGGAACATTTTCAATAAATTATGCAATGGCAGTTAACTTTTACGTTTCAAATATTTCTAAACTGTAGCTCCCTTTTTAGACTACACGCTTCCAAAATTAAATCGCAAGAGCAACGTTCGTGGCGCATCGGGAAATGATGATAAAATTTGAGTTGATGTTCCACTCCAGTGTTCTATTCTCAAAGCTAGTTAGTATATATCTAGGAATAGGTACTACAGGAAGCCCAGTATTCCCCTTCACGCGTAGTAGAATTTTCATAGTGTTAGTAAAACATGTTCATAAATTGGTGCATCAGTGCCGTAAGGAAGAAAGTTATTTTGAGTAGGGGCAAAACTATTTAGATTTAAATTTAGCGTGATTTGCTATATATAAACAATATATATATATATATATATATATATATATATATATATATATATATATATATATATATATATATATATATCTACATATCTATATATGTATATGTTCATATATATATATATATATATATATATATATATATATATACATATATATATATATGTATATGTTTATATATATATATATATATATATATATATATATATATATATATGTTTATATGCATATATATATATATATGTATACATATAACTATATATATATATATATATGTATATATATATATATATATATATATATATATATATATATATATATATTTTTTTTTTTATATATACGAGGTGTGTTCAAAAAGTATCACGAATTTTGAATTTTCGCGGGTTTACGTATATTCGAATTTCGATTTTTTGTGGCGTTATGTTGGAACTCATGTCTGTCACTTATGCCGATAAGCTCGGCCATTTTGAATGTTCACTTAATTGGTGATAGCTGCTTTACTTGCACGTGTTTTCAGACGAAAAAATTAATGAAGTGGAGAAAATGGTATTGGCCAATCGTCGAATCACCGTTAGAGAAGCTGCTGAGGACCTAAACATATCGATTGGCTCGTGCCATTCGATTTTTATCAACGATTTGGGCATGAGACGGGTCGCCGTGAAATTCGTACCAAAATTGCTCAATTGCGACCAAAAACAGCAACGCATGAACATTGCTAATGAGATGTTAAACTCTGTCCGCGACGAACCAAATTTGCTCCAGAGGGTCATAACTGGTGACGAATCGTGGGTTTATGGTTATGACGTGGAAACCAAAGCTCAATCATCTCAATGGAAGCTGCCGCATGAACCAAGACCGAAAAAAGCGCGCCAAGTTCGGTCGAATGTGAAAGTTTTGCTGACAGCTTTCTTCGATTGCAGGGGCGTGGTGCATCATGAGTTCTTGCCACAGGGAAGAACGGTCAATAAGGAATATTACCTGCGAGTTATGCGCAATTTGCGCGAAGCAATCCGCCAGAAACGCCCGGATTTGTGGGAGAACAAAAATTGGCTTTTGCACCACGATAACGCCCCTGCTCACACATCGTTGCTTGTGCGCGACTTTTTGGCCAAAAACAACACACTAATGATGCCGCAGCCACCGTATTTCCCAGATCTGGCCCCCTGTGACTTTTTCTTGTTTCCTAAACTGAAGAGGCCCATGAAAGGACGACGTTACGCTACGCTTGACGAGATAAAGACGGCATCGAAGGAGGAGCTGAACAAGATTAAAAAAAATGATTTTTTGAAGTGCTTCGAAGATTGGAAAAACCGTTGGCACAAGTGTATAATATCTCATGGGGATTACTTTGAAGGGGACAAAATAGTTATTCATGAATAAATAAATAATTTTTGAAAAAAAACAAAATTTGTGATGTTTTTTGAACACACCTCGTATATATATATATATATATATATATATATATATATATATATATATATATATTTATCTATATATATATATACATATATATATATATATATATATATATATATATATATATATATATATATACATATATATATATATATATATAGTTACATGTACAAATAATTCTGCGAGCCATTGTCACAATTGTTTTCACAACAATGGAGAACATCAAAAATTTACTCGGAATCACGAGAACCCACCAAGCATCAACATCTGAATGTGAGTCACTGCTCCATTCATTTGCAGTCGCTCGAATGTTCCCGCGAATTCGCCAATGTACGAGAACTGGGTTGAATGACTACAGACCCTATATAAAGGCGAGCTGAATGAATGGGGGATCATCATTCATTTACAACCGCGATAGAAAACTGCGATACGCGAAGTACAGGCGATATTGATTGTTTGAGTGTGAAGTGATTTTAAGTAGACAATTGCGATAGAAATTTATGGACAAGTAGAAGATTGAATTATAATAGTGAAAATTAAAGTTGTGAAATTGTTAGTGAAGTAATTGTGCATTTTTGACAAATTAAATAAACTCTTTTAATTTAATTTAAAAGACATTGCGTTTTCACTTTCCCGGAACATTATTGGCCGCGAACCAAAAACACGCGACAGTGGTGTCAAGAAGTAAGAAAGAAAATTTTGGAAGTGAAAACGATTAAACATTTTTGAAGTGCACAATAGTGAGAATCAACGTGGAAACTGGTGGAAAAATAGCCGAAAACAATAAAAATGCCAGGAAATTTGCATCTAAAGATTAATCAATTGAGCATATCGGAGCTCAAAGAGGAGTTGGAACAACGAAATCTGGTCACACAAGGTACAAAGGCCATACTGATTGCACGCTTGCGCGATGTAATCGAGTCGGAAGGCGTGAATCTGGATTCGGGTGAGCTCTCAGATGCGGAAAAAGGCGCAGAAGGTGGAGAAGTAGAAACACCAAAATCAAAGGAGCCAGAAAATGCGCTAATGCAAATGTTAATACTGATGTCATCCAGTCTGACTACGAAGCTAGATGAACAGTTATCCAATTTAACTACGAAGCTAGATGAACAATCAGCGAAGCTAGACCAACAAACGTTCGAAATCAAGGCAGACATCAAGGCAGACATCGCACAGAAAACTGGAGAAACAGTCAACTGATTTGAAGGCAGATTTGGAAAAACAGTCTACCGAAATAAAAGCGGAGCTCAGTAGTCTCAACAATTAAATTAAATGCGTCGAGTAAAAGGTATACCAGGTCGAGGAGAGAGTCAACTATGAGATCAGCCACGTCGAGGAGAGAATCAACCATGAGATGGAAAACATGAAAAAAGAATTGGAAGCAGCGAAGGCAGTAGTAACCACCTCACCAGTCCCGCTTATAACCGCAGCGCAAAGCACATCCAGAAATGTGCAAGTACCAATATTCGATGGGCAAACGGTCTGGAGTATTTACAAGACCCAGTTTGAAGCTGCCGCAAGGGCAAATCACTGGAATGCGCAGGAACAAGCAACTGCACTGATTCTTGCTCTAAGAGGCCCAGCTGCCGAGCTGTTGCAGACGATTCTCGTTGAATTGCACTCAAACCCGAATGCTACAATGAATGCGCTCGACATGCGTTATGGAGACGATCATCTAAAGCAGATTTATCGGTCGCAGCTAAGGCATCGGGTGCAGAAGTCTGGTGAAAACTTACAGCAGCTAGCCCAAGACATTGAGCGACTAGCACTTTTGGCTTACCTAGCCTACCACCCAGAACATTGAGATGATGCAGCGACAGAAGCATTCATCAGCGCACTAAAGGACCCGGAATTGCAACAAGCCGTGCGTTTAGCTCAAAAGCAAACAGTTAAGGACGCATTGGCTTACAGTCTGAACTTTGAGGCAGCAAAAAATGTGACTCGTACCACTGCCCGGGTTCGTGAGGTAGTGACACACGAGTGCAGGTGTGAGCGCGTGGAAGTTGAGCGAAACCCGCATGTAAATGGTGCACCTAGATGCTGGAATTGCGGAGAGAAGGGGCACCTGCAAAGATATTGCAAGAAGCGAAGAAAACCGAGCTATTGTCCAGGGTGTGCAGCTAGGAGGAGATCTAGATCGAGTCAGGAGCCCAGAATGGAAGCCCTTCAAACAGAGGGGTCGGGAAACATGTAAGAGCCAACTTCGTGGGGCAGAGGTTGGCTAGGAGGATCGACGTCCCCAGCACCACCATCACCGTGTCAAGACTACATCGTGGAGAAGCGGACTTATGCCTTCCGGGTCAAGTTGACGGAGAACACTGCACCATAACAATCGAAACTGGTGCAACCCGATCGATTATCCGACCAGACCTAGTTAGACGGCAACAACTTCACAAGGGCAGAATTTTCTCACTACGGACAGCTACGGGAGAAACTGCACCTGTTCATGGAGAGGTCAACCTCCAGATACAGTTGGGAGACCTTGCGTTCCGACATAATTTTCTGGTCGCGAGCATTATGGATGACTGCATTCTCGGAATGGATTTTCTGCGACCACATGGAATCACGTTGGATTTGGGCAAACGTGTATTGAAATGGCAGAATGTCGAAGTACAGATGGAGGATCCCAGCGTCCAAATTCCCAAGATGAATGTAGTGGTATGTACTGACACTGATGTACCGAATTCTTCCGAAAGCATTGTATGGGCCAAGCTTGATGGTGATTCTGGAGACCACCGATCTTATCTGATAGAACCAACGAAGACGTCCGCATTGCGCAGTTTGATTGTAGGACGAAGCCTTGTACGATTTTTAAGGAACGGATATGTGCCGGTTAGAGTCCTTAACACCGCAGACTCAACCACGAGCATCAAAGCGGAAGAAGTCATCGGCAGCTGCCAGCCTGTTTCCACCATCACCTCTTTGGAAGCTACTCACGAGCATCATGGGAAAAGGAGGCAAGACGCAGACAAAGCCCGGGAATCCACGTCTGCAATATTGAAGCAAGTCAAATTGCCAGTGCAGCTATTCAAACGATCCTCTGATCTGGTCACCAAGTACAGTGACATCTTCTCAACAAGCCCGCATGACCAAGGCCGAACGAGTCTGGTAACTCACGTCATAGATACACAGGGAGCCAAGCCGATTCGACAAGCACCGAGACGTCTGCCTATAGCCAAACAAGGAGAAGTGAGCGCGCTGATCTCGGACATGGAAAAACAAGGCGTTATTGAACCTTCTGTCAGTCCATGGGCCGCGCCTGTAGTTCTAGTAAAGAAAAAGGATGGTGGCACTCGCTTTTGTGTCGACTATAGGCAGCTTAACGACGTCACTAAGAAAGATAGTTACCCGCTTCCACGCATCGATGACATCATGGACACTTTAGCCGACGCAAAATGGTTTTCTACACTCGATCTCAAGAGTGGCTACTGGCAGGTAGAAATTGACAAGTAGGACCGAGAGAAGACCGTATTTTCAGTTGGGACCAGATTGTGGCAATTTGTGGTGATGCCGTTTGGGCTTTGCAATGCTCCAGCCACTTTTGAACGCTTGATGAAATACGTGCTACGTGGTCTAACCTTGAAAACCTGCTAGGTGTACCTAGATGACACCATCGTCATCGGTAGAACGTTCGAAGAGCATGTGCAGAACTTAGAAGAGGGTTTCTCCCGATTGCGACTGGCAAATTTGAAACTTAGTCCCGACAAGTGTACCCTTTTCGCAGCTGAAGTAAAATACCTGGGACACGTCGTATCTGCAAAAGGGGTCAAAATAGACCCTGAGAAAATTGAAGCCGTGAAAAGCTGGCCAACACCAAACAACAAGCGCCAACTACGAAGTTTTCTGGGTCTGGCAACCTACTATCGAAGATTTGTCAAAGACTTTGCCAAAGTAGCTAAGTGTCTCCATCAGCTAACCGAGAAAAATCGTCCGTATGTCTGGAATGAACAATGCCAGACAGCCTTCGAGACCCTGAAGGAAAAGCTGTGTGAATCACCCGTGCTGGCGTATCCGAAACCCGGAAAAATGTTTGTAGTTGACACCGATGTGAGCAACGGCTGTATTGGAGCTGTACTCTCCCAGCAGATCGATGGCGAAGAAAGAGTCCTCTCGTATTACAGTCGAGTTCTCTCAAAAAGTGAGAGGAACTACTGCGTGACCAGGAAGGAGCTATTGGCTATAATAGAGGCCACCAAGCAGTTCCACAAGTACCTATATGGCCAGAAATTTGTTCTCCGAACTGACCATGCATCACTGAGATGGCTGCTCAACTTCAAAAACCCCGAGGGACAAGTTGCGAGATGGAACGAAAGATTGCAGTCATACGACTACGAAATTGTTCATCGGAAGGGCGGAGTTCATGGAAATGCTGACGCCCTATCTCGTCGTCCATGTCCAGCTAACTGCAAGCATTGCCGACGGATTGAGGAAAAGGAACCGCTCGTTGATCTGCGATTGATAACGACCGAATTCGATGAAGGTTGGTCATCGGAGGAGATTCGAAACGCCCAGTTAGCCGATGAAGACATCGGACCATTGCTCGTATGGAAGGAGACGACTGGGCAACCTGAGTGGAAAGACGTTTCAACGCATGGCGCAACCCTGAAAAGCTATTGGGCACAATGGAACTCCCTTCAGGTGGAGGGTGGCATACTCAAGCGGAAATGGGAAACGGCAGATGGCAGCTCCTATAGGATGCAAACTATACTTCCCAAAAGCCGAATTCACGATGTGATTAAGGAAATGCATGAAGGAACCTCGGGAGGCCACCTTGGTGTTAACAAGACCTTAGCGAAATTGCGGGAAAGGTTCTACTGGCTCCACGCGCGAGAAGACGTAGAGGACTGGTGTCGCAGATGCACAATTTGCGCTTCCGTCGAAGGCCCAAAGCGACGACTGAGAGGACAAATGCAAACCTATAACGTAGGCGTGTCATTCGAATGGATTGCTGTTGACATCGCAGGATCCTTTCGTGAATCCGATTGGGGAAATCGATATCCGCTGGTTGTAGCCGATTATTTCAGCAAGTGGCCCGAGGTCTACCCCATTCCCAACCAGGAAGCAACTACTGTAGCCGAACAGCTAGTGTTAAATTGGGTCAGTAGGTACGGCGTACCTTGGGAATTACATTCAGAGCAAGGCCGAAACTTTGAGTCACTAGTTTTTGGCGAAATGTGTGAACTACTGGGAATACGGAAAACGAGGACAACACCGCTGCATCCCCAATCCGATGGAATGGTCGAACGGTTCAACGGCACTCTCAATAAACACCAGGCCAAGATGGTTGACGAGAACCAGAGGGACTGGAACCGACATATCCCACTATTTTTGATGGCGTACAAAGCTGCCGAACACGCATCGACGGGCCAAGCCCCAGCCAAAGTCATTTTTGGAAAGACTATTCGACTGCCAGCCGATATAAAGTTCGGAACACCCCCTGAGAAACCCCAAACGATCTCGGAGTACGCAAGTGAGATAAGGCAACTGTTGAACCAGATACGTCGGACAGTGCGAAATCACCTCGAATCGGCTACTGAGCGCATGAAGACCAGGTATGATCTCAAGGCAAACTCTACTGGCTTCCAGCAAGATGATTTGGTATGGCTATATAACCCGCAACGGCGAAAGGGTAGGTCTCCAAAGTTGCAACATAATTGGGAGGGACCATACCGAGTTGCAAAGCGAATCAACGACGTCGTATATCGAATACAGGAACATCGTAAGCCAAGAGCCAAAATGAAAATCGTGCACCTGAACCATCTTGCCCCATATTACATACAGGGAGAATTGACTACAACTGGCGACACATCCTTCCGGGGCGAAAATAACTGAGGTGGGGGCAGTGTTACATGTACAAAGAATTCTGCGAGCTACTGTCGCAATTGTTTTCACAACAATTAAGAACATCGAAAATTTACTCGAAATCATGAGAACCCACCAAGCATCAACATCTGAATGTGAGTCACTGCTCCATTCATTTGCAGTCGCTCGAATGTTCCCGCGAATTCGCCAATGTACGAGAACTGGGTTGAATGACTACAGACCCTATATAAAGGCGAGCTGAATGAATGGGGGATCATCATTCATTTACAACCGCGATAGAAAACCGCGATACGCGAAGTACAGGCGATATTGATTGTTTGAGTGTGAAGTGATTTTAAGTAGACAATTGCGATAGAAATTTATGGACAAGTAGAAGGTTGAATTATAATAGTGAAAATTAAAGTTGTGAAATTGTTAGTGAAGTGATTGTGCATTTTTGACAAATTAAATAAACTCTTTTAATTTAATTTAAAAGACATTGCGTTTTCACTTTCCCGGAACATTAAATTATTGACCACGAACCAAAAACACGCGATGATATATATGTATATATTTATATATTTACATATATTTATATATATATATACATATATCTATATATATCTATATATATATATATATATATATATAGGATTATATATATATATATATATATATATATATATATATATATATATATATTTATATACAATAGAATTCCAATCATCCAAATCAATTGGGACCGGACCACATTCCGATAACCAAAAATTTGGATAAAAAAGGGTATATTTTAATGAAAAATAGCTTTTTTTATGTACTGGTGCATTATAATTAATCACTCTAGTGTACCTACACTGAAAACAACCTATAAAATATATTATGAACGCTACAGTACATAAAATGTTAAATGATAAGTGTTACATACATACTTTAATATGTAGTTCTCATGAAAATATACTGTTGTAACAGGATTTTATTTTTTGAACATTTCATGGAGAGTACGTTGCCTTGACGTAGTAGAACGTTTCCGAGCGGCGAGGTCCCGCAGGCGCTTGATGGCTTAAAGTTGTACTGTGTCACATTCCGGTTGCCACTCCATCCACTTTAAGGCGCTTTCAAAACAAATAAACACTTCTCCGTGGGTGGGAACATTTTCATCCTTGGTTTCTTCCCCGGTTTCATCGTTATCGTTGGTATCATCTTATCGTTCGTTCATGACACTCTGCAATTTCATCATCTATCATAATAGGAAATCCTTGGTCATCTTTATTACTTGAAGCCATTCCTCCACATCATCAACATCGCATTCTGAACAGCCCGTCATTTCCTTGGCAATGTCAACAAATTCTACCATGGACAGACCGTGTTCCTGTTCATCAACACCAGTTGTTGTTTGCTGTTGTTGTTAATTACTTTGGTTTTCGGCTTCCAGTTGTTCCTTTGTTTCTGTGCCGTTTATTCTATTTCAAGCTCGTTTAAGTGAAACACTTTTCACCATATTTTTGAATATGAATGCAAAACTATTTCTTCGTTGTTCTCTTCAGCCAGTAACAATTTTTGGAGCAACTGGCGTCGGTAGTGTCGTTTGGTGCACTCAATCACGCCATGATCCATAGGCTGCAGTAGACTTGTAACATTAGGTGGGAGGAATCGGCATTTACACTCGCAATTCTCACTCTCAAGAAGCTCAACTGGCGGATGAGTTGGCGCATTGTCAATGATGAGTAGAACCTTTCCCTTTTTCCCGGTTTCTTTTTTAAATTTTTTTTACATCAGGGATGAAGGTTTTATTATACCATTCGAGAAATACACCCGAATCCATTCAAGCACTTTTTTGGTTTGTATAAGTCACTGACAAGTTGTTAACATTTTTAAAAGCTCTTGGCTTCCTTGCATTGCCAATCATTAGCAAAGGTAGCCAATGGTTGCCTGTAGAGTTAGCACAAACGAGAATGTTGACGCGTACCTTACTGACCTTATGCCCTGGAGCACTTTCCTGTCTTTTGGATGCCAATGGTCTCCTAGGCAAAGCCTTTTGATTTAAATCAGTTTCATCGGCGTTGTAAACAAGATCCGGATCATAGTCTTTAGTTTGCTTCTTAAAAGTTTCCAGAAAGCTATCGGCAGCTTCACGATTGGCAGACAGTTTTTCTCCCACTACATCTAACTCCCAAGTGCCATGCCTAGATTTAAAATTGTGGAGCCAACCTTGGCTTGCTTTAAACTCAAACATGCCCATTTTCCTCTAAATATCAGTGCTCCTTCACATGAAATTTGACCTGAAATCTTTTGTCCAATTGAACGTTGCCGTAGGAACCACGTGAAAACCGCGTTTTCAAGCTGTCCATTTTCAGCTTTTTTCGTCACTTTCCTAGATAAACATCCGTCTTCACTATCTAACGCACTTACAAAACTTGAAATTTTACCGCTGTTAGTTTTAATGTCCGATATTCTATCCGCTCCGACGCCAAATCTTTCTGCAAGTTATTTTCCAGGCACATCTTTATTTAATTGATTGACAAGTTCCACTTCATCACTCAGTGATAGCACAACACGTTTGCGTTTTGTACTCATTTCGGACACTAAGTCCAGAAGTAGACGCTAAACGTGATGTCAACACGAACGACAGCAGAAGACGCTAAACGTAATATCAACACGTGCAGCGGTCGAATGCTCGGATGCGGATAGATACTCTGGTGCGCAAGCGCGGTTGAACTTAACCAACAAAGATGAGAGCAGCAAAGCAGATAAGGCAGACTGGTGGGAATGCAGGGAGCGCATGTTAGAGGAAAGGTGGATAGTGAACGCGTCGTTGCTATAGTAATGACACATAGGCATTGCCTGTACACTATCCTATCGCACACGCTTGTGCTGTATTTTTAAATATTTAAATCGATTCGGATAATTGGAGTTCCTATATATACATATATATATATATATATATATATATATATATATATATATATATATATATATATATATATATATATATATAGACCACTCTTGGAGGCTAGCATTCTTTGGGGAGTTCCGCCCCCACGTACCCGAGGAAATTCCCGCAGGGAGAAAGCCGGTCGACAAGAACATTCTTGGAGGCTAGCATTCTTTGGGGAGTGCCGCCCCCACGGACCCGAAAAGGGTGCCGTAAGGTTCCCTCTTATTGTATCTGGACTACGCTTTGGACAACGAACTGGAATTGACGCTTTGGGCTGGCGGATGTGATGGTTTGGACCTAGTTGCTTTGCACAGTAGCGCCGAGGTGAAACTCGTGTGTGAACGGCTCCAATTCAACTATCATACCGTCTCCGTCCCGGTAAAACCTTGGCAGGCCTTGGAGTACGTTCGAAGTTCGCACCATTGGGTTGGTGGTGTAGGTTCGGTTGAGACGGACTCCCGATTAGCGCTGGTCTGGCTCTGAGCACTTGTCCCCATAAGGGCTTGTGCCAACCCTCGCATGGCCTCCCTGCTCTGCAAAGATAACCATGGGACCAAAAAGGCGACTACACACACGAACGGAGATAGCGGCTCCGAGGGGGGATCCAATAAAATGGAGCAAATAAAATCAACAGATCAAAAACATCCAACAAATGAAACCACAAGCAAACAGGACGCTAGCACGGAGAACCCTTTCAGGCAAAAACCGCTGTTGGCAAGAACACCGATAAAACAAGTCACCGGTTGCGGGGGGAGGCAGCAAACCCCAGAAACACTGTCAAAGTCAACATCACAGGTTAAATTATCGGAGACAGACGACAGACGGACTAACGAACGAAAGAAGGCAGAGTGCGTTGTGCAACCTGGCATCATTGCGGCCTTTGGGCGCAGTAGAAGGACTATGCACACCCCGGAGCGCCCAGTGCAAGACGTACACAATCCGGACACCAACGGAGGCCAGTGTAAGACTGGGGGAGGGAGAAGTTTTGCCGTTGGCCGACGCCACTTCAAACGCAACCCAAGCGATAGAAGGAAAAGGGCTAGGAAACGGGGGCCTCTCCCAAGAGGTGGCGCCAAATAACACAATCGCCCTTGACGGCGCCGAAGAGGAGCGGCTTACTCGGAAAGCGGGGAATATCGTCAAACAACTGAGGGCTGCCTGCAAAGTGCAGAGAAACATAGCCAAGAGTGTCAAGAATGGCATTCTTGAACTGGAGGAGCTTTTTGGCCGCATAACGCATTACAGGCGGAGGTGGCTTGCAACCGAAAAGCACCAAAAAGACACGCTCTCCCTCGAGGCATCAGTGGGTCCTAGCAGCAGCAAAAGAATGGCCGGTAGCCCAATTGAAGGCGACCATGAGAAAAGGAGGAAGGACGAGACCATAAACGAAGTTGACACTCCAGGCGAGGAGTTTCATGTGGTGCGAAACAAGGCAGCGAAAAAAGCGGCCAAAAAGCTACTCCTAGAAAAAACAGACAAAGAGCTCAACCACGAAAAGAACAAAGAACCCCCCGATGTACCGCAGAAAACAAAAAGCAAACCGCGGCGCAAACCCTTGCGAGAGGCACTGCTTATTAAACCCACTAAGGGCCGAACCTACGCAGATGTCCTCCGTGAAATTAAAGGAGCGGTCAAGCCAGACGACATCAAAACTGCCATCAAAGCAGTTCGACCAACCCGGACCGGTGGCTTGCTGGTGGAATTCGGGCCAGAGGCCACAAACAAAAATGCATTCCGTGACGCGGTTCAAAAGGTTCTTGGAGATGCGGCAACGGTTGCCTCGCTCGAACCAATAGCCACCCTGGAAATCAGGGACCTCGACTGCGTGACGGGCAAAGCTGAAGTAGAGGATGCCATTAGGAGGGAGTTCCCCAGCTTAAGTGAAGTCAAGGCAAGATTGACACGTGAAAACACAAGGGGGCGACGCATGGCTATTGTCGAACTAGCTGATAAAGACGCCCAGCAAATCCTGGCGAAGGGCAAAATTAAGATAGGTTGGGTGATCTGCAGGATACGGAGAAGAGCGATCCCTATCCGCTGCTTCAGATGCCTCGAATACGGACACACCGCGTATGGCTGTAGGGGACCCGACAGGAGATCTCTGTGGTACAAATGTGGTGAAACGGGGCACAAAAGGACGGAGTGCACGAACGAGGCAAAATGCATTCTTTGCAAGGATGCTAAGCTAGCACCCGGCGACCTCAAACATGAGCCGGGGACAGGGAGATGCCGGGTTTTCAAGGAGGCCCTAACTAAAGCCAAATCGATACTCAAATGATCCGTATCCTACAGGTCAATTTGCACCGAAGCACAAACGCCCAGGACCTACTTGAGCGTTTGCGAGGGATAAGAAAGCTGACCTCCTGTTGCTGAGCGAGCAACATCATAACAAGGACTCGCAAGCGTGGTACCCTGACAAATCTGGTACCTCGGCCATCTGGGTTCGAGACAGCGTCCGCCTTCAGGTGCAGGGCCATGGACGCGGGGATGGTTTTGTGTGGGTGCGGTGTTCAGGGATAACATATTTCAGTGTTTATCTGACGCCTAACGAGGCAATGCGATCTTTTCGAACCAAACTCGATGCCCTGGAGGACGCTGTCTCGAACACAGAGGGCCACATGCCATTGAATGGGGTATGCCACAATCCGACCCACGGGGAAAGCAAATCTTGGACATGGCGGCCAGAACAGCGCTTTTTGTCCTAAATACTGGTAACACCCCTACTTTCCGCCGCTGGGGTTGCGTAGGAACCATACCCGATGTGACACTCGCTTCGGAGTCCCTGGTACCTAGAGTACACAACTGGCGAGTACTAGAGGACTACTCGGCTAGTGATCACCAGTATATAGCTGTTGAGATTCACGACGGTGCCACTCTGCGTGCATATGCCCAAACTTCAATCCTCGGATGGAGGACTGAGAGGATGGACGTCGAGAAGTTCACTGACGCACTTACGGCAGGCGCACCGTTGCTGGGAGCTCCGCCAGGGAGTGGAGGGCCTACAGCCAAGGACTTGGTGAACTCAACTATGAGTACCATCATAGCTGCTTGCGAGTCTTCCATGCCCCGTCGGAGACCCCGACATGGTAAGCCTCCAGTATACTGGTGGTCAAACGAGATCGCCGAACAAAGAAGCGAGTGTCACAAACTTCGGCGAGAGGCCCAGCGGGCGCGAACACGGGAGGAGGCAGACACTAGGCTAGCAGCATACAGGTCCGGCAGGAAATATCTTCGCAGGATTATTAACAAGAGCAAGGCCCGATGCTGGCAAGACCTCGTGGACGATGTAAATAGGGATCCGTGGGTCCTTGGCTACAAGCTGGTCATGGGGAAACTTGGTGCCCTACGGAAGCCTTGTATACATGACGCGGAAAAAATGGACGCGATAGTGCGGGGACTCTTCCCCGCCCATCCCGTCCGTGTTGACGCTGTCCATGGTGAAACAGCAGTCGAGTGACCACTTTTCACACAGCTGGAACTGGAGGAGGCAGTCCTCTCCCTGAAAGCGAGGAAGGCTCCAGGTCCAGATGGTGTTCCAGCTGAGGTTTTGCAGCTCGTCTATCACCATTGTCCTGACTTGCTGATCAGCACATTCAACGCTTGCCTACGGGACGGGGTTTTCCCGGTACGATGGAAGGTGCCGAGGCTCGTGCTGGTCAGCAAGGGGAAGGGAAATCCCGAATCGCCGTCTGCATACCGCCCGTTATGCATGCTAGACACGGCTGGGAAAGTGCTAGAGAAACTCATCAAGGGAAGACTCACTGACGCGATTCGTGCTGCTGGGGACCTATCTCCTCGGCAGTACGGCTTTAGAGCAGGACGTTCTACCATTGATGCGATTGCAGAGGTGGTGAACGCGGTCCAAAAGGCAGAGGCATATAGTCGCACCAAGCGACGGATCGTCCTGTTGGTGACACTCGACGTCAGGAATGCCTTCAACTCCGCTAGATGGGTGAATATTCTGGATACGCTGGAAAACTCTTTTCAAGTTCCAGAATATCTAATGCGGCTTTTCAGGAACTACCTAAAGGACCGAAGCCTGCTCTACGACACGACACAGGGCCAACGAAGAATGGAAATTACATCGGGTGTTGCCCAGGGATCTATCCTTGGTCCGGACCTGTGGAACGTGTCTTACGACGGGCTACTGAGACTTGAGATGCCAGATGAGTCGCGCTTGGTCGGCTATGCGGATGATGTTGCGGCTCTGGTCGCCGGACGCACCGTTGAACAAGCGCAACTTAGGCCAGGTATGCTAATGCACCGAGTGAGGGACTGGATGACTGCTCGCGGGCTCAGTTTAGCACTAGAGAAAACCCAAGTGGTCATCTTGACAAAAAAGAGAATCCCTAGAGTAAGGATGATCAGTATTGGGGATATACAGATCGAATCGAAGCCAGCGGTGAAGTACCTGGGGCTACTGATCGACTCGAAGATGAGTTTCTCTGAGCAAATCAGGGCAACGGCTGAGAAGGCTGCTTCGGGAATATCGGCCCTGAGTCGACTTATGGCCAACGTAGGGGGACCCAGCCCATCAAGAAGACGCCTCTTGATGAGTGCTGTAGGGTCAGTGCTACTGTACGGAGTAGAGGTATGGGGCGACGCTCTCAGCAAGGAGGTATACCGAAAATGATTGGCACAGGTACAGAGAAGAGGAGCACTGAGAATTGCATCTTCGTATCCAACAGTCTCCGACTCGGCGGTGGGAGTGATCGCAGGCGTGATACCTGTCGCCCTCCTTGCTAGAGAGCGCCGCGCTATTTACCTGCGCCGAAACGAGGATGCGAGGGAGATGGTTGTCCGCGAGGAGAGACAACGCTCGCTCAACGATTGGCAGCAGTCTTGGAAGAATTGCACGAAGGGAAGGTGGACTGCGCGCCTCATCCCGGATGTGAGACCGTGGCTGAATCGGAGGCATGGTGAGACTGACTTCTATCTGACCCAGCTTTTGAGTGGGCACGGGTGTTTTCAGTCTTACCTGCACAAGATCGGCAAGGCACGGTCTCCCGATTGTCGGTTTTGCCCAGGAGAGGAGGACAATGCCTGTGACACATTTTTTGCGTGTACCAAATGGGCCAGGCTGCGAAGGGAACTCTACAGGGAGACGGGAGAGCTCACCCCGGATAATATAGTTGCGGTGATGCTCGAATCGGTTGACAAATGGAACCAGGTGGCACATTATGCTCGGGCAGGCCTGAAATATAAAAGGAACTCACAGCAGCCGGAGGCACTGGGGCTGGGGGATCGCTCTTCTGGCAATTCCTCTTCCCCTCTCCCCTCCCGCTAGGAAAGGGATTCCCCAGCTTGAAGGCGCCCCACGGCGTAACAAAACGAGACCTGGCCCGAAATAATGTGTCAAACGGTTCCAGGCTAGGTTCTCAGATTGACAGGGGAGGTGTTTAGTGGGTAGTCCAAAGGTATCCTCCATGGGAGTCCCACACTGCCAGACTCGGCGGGCATAAATGCCTTCACCTCCCTACCACAAAAAAAAAATATTATGTCACTTAATATTGTTTGACATTTTATTCCGAAACGTAAACAAAAATAAGCACCACCAATTTCAAACCGTAACCATTAAGTACGCGGCTTATCTAAATTAACAAAATTCACGGCACGAGTAAAGAAACAAGTTAATTAATTAATTTCGTTATTAGTTTCATCTAAAATATGAGTTTTCACTAACGCGCGGTTAATATTTTCTCGCACTTTTTCACGAACCACTTTATTTTCCACGATTTGTTTTTGACTTTCGATTAAAAGCACCGATATTTGAAGCCGATTGGAAACGAACACCACGCTTTGCAACTTTCGAAGGTTTCCCGAATTCACGATGCGATAATTAAACGAAATTCGCCAAATTAACGTAATTTTATATTCGATTTCGCGATTTGTTTACATTATTACCTGACACTTATCACAGTAGAACAGCCAACATGACATTAGTAGCCCATGCTGTGTCTCTTGTCATACAACTTCTCCGTTTGATTTTACTTCACTCACGCACACTGTATATGTCTTTGAGGAACAAGATAAAACCGGAGTGCGACCGCCTGCCTAACTACGTGTCTTTTTGCACCTACCCCTGCGACCGTGATTCAAAAGCTAGTTAAGGGGAACCCAATGGGTGGTCACAAGAAAGTAAACAAACGCTTATGCACTCGTAAATATGATTTTATTGTAAATAACACTTCACAGAACAAGAAAATAGCATTGAATACAAATATAGCATTATGGCGACATAGGATAGAAATCACTTTCGTATCGATAACCCATCGTTTTCTGGCAATAACGCACATTACACTTTTTATTGAGTTCCTCGCTCCGATTTACAATGTCACTCCTTAAAATGTTGTTATCCCTAAACCATGTGTAATATTACTTTCAGTACAGTCAATATGTACCTCCGGACACGTTCTCGAACCGAAAAAACGACTAAATTCCGAATCGTATCTCACGCGCCAGGTAAATTTCGCGTCCAGGTTTAGTCGTCAAATTGACAATCTGGCTCTCGAGAGGAGAAATTGTGGAAATTATTGGAAATAAAATGACAATCATGCTCAGAAGGTGGTCATATCATTTTCTATGGAGCTTATATGAGCATAGCCTCTCCATTTGTTCCGTTCCTCAAAGGTATAGGTGCTATATCGGGCTTCCTGTAGTGCTTATTCTTAGGCATTGAGTAATTAAATAATACTGGAGTGGACAACCACGTGACAATATGGTTGCAACAACCCCTGCGACCACTTTTCCTACTGCTACGCTCTTGTTTACAACCTTAGAGAGAGCCAAATTGCACAAGCAAACATGCTGCTCAATGTAAACAAATTTTCATACAATACCAAAAATTTGCTTTCTATTTGAAAAACCTTCAGCATTGTATGAAAAACATGCAAAACATTAATATAATAACTACTCACTTGTGAAAGGAAACACCTACAGAACCTTTTCCACCATGATTTTTTCACGAAGGCACTACACATTTCATTTTGAAATTCGGACTTAATTACACAGTGTCACACGTTAAAGTAACTTGAATCACAAACTCCAATCGAATGTTTAAACACTTGGTACGAATTTAGATCGCGAACACTTTCCATAGTTTTAATATCGGATAAAATTCGCGACGAAACTTGCAAATTGGCCAATTTGGCGTCCAATTTGCATCAGTCAACTTGACAGTCAGTTCACACCTAGTCAGCTTTTGGAACAAGAAAGTGACCAGCAAGAGGCAGACGGGGAGGAAATGACAGACTGTTCACTTGGAAGAGAACAGAAACCGGTCGCATGCTCTCTCATGCATTTTATATGAGCCTAGCCCATCCAGTTCTTATTAATCTTAGTTCTTAGGTATAGATCAAAACTTACGACAGATACAAGCCATATGGCAGCAGCGCTTACTACCACACACATGACCATTAGTAGGCCGACTTTGCTGGCTAACTTACATGGCGTTATATGAAGAATTGTGGAGGTGCGAACAAAAATTCGAGGTTTTGTACGGTTTAGAGACGGATTTCTACAGTGAAATCCAGATGATCCGCGGAGAACACAATAGCGCTCCTAGTGAAGTGAAAATTATTTCAGTTCTTATACCCGTTTAGTTTTTATCGCCTTCCAAAGTGAATTTATAGGAGTTTGTTTACATCTCAACGCTGAGCTATCAGTCGAAGGTGCAAAACGTGTGCTTCATTTGCTCGTCTTGGAAAGTTTAGGAGCACAATGGGCTATACAAGGTGAATTTATAGCATGCACGGAATGCGTTCGGGACGTTTTTTATTCGGGAAATAGTATATATGACGAAATATAAGCATTTGCTAATTCCGCAGTTGGATGACAGCTACCGGAAGCTTGTCCATAGTAGGCCGACTAATACATATGCAAATTGCTACCATATGGCTTGTATCTGTCGTAAGTTTTGGTATAGATGCTCTGACACTGCTTTTTCCATTGAGTAATGAAATAATACTGGAGTTTACAACCACGTGAAAATATGGTTGCAACAACCCCTGCGGCCACTTTTCCTACTGCTACGCTCTTGTTTACAACCTTAGAGAGAGCCAAATTGCACAAACAAACATGGCTGCTGCTCAATGTAAACAAATTTTCATACAATACCAAAAATTTGCTTTCTATTTGAAAAACCTTCAGCATTGTATGAAAAGCATGCAAAACATTAACATATTAACTACTCAATTGTCAAATGAAACACCTACAGATCCTTTTCTGCTATGATTTTTACACGAAGGCACTACACATTCATTTTGAAATTGTAAATTAATTTCACAGTGTCACACGTTAAAGTTACTTGAATTATAAACCACAATCGAATCTTTAAACACTTGGAACGAATTTAGATCGCGAACACTTTCCACAGTTTTAATATCGGACAAAATTCACGACGAAACTTGCAAATTGGCCAATTTGGCGCCCAATTTGCATCAGTCAACTCGACAGACAGTTCACATCTAGTCAGCTTCTGGAACAAGAAAGTGACCAGTAAGTGGCAAACGGTTGGTTAAGACAAGGTTATAAGGACATATCAGGGAAGCGGAGTTAATAGAGAAATGAGACACAAAATCAATGGTAGTGTGACACATTGTGGAAAGCGCGTATCTGAGACCATGGGATAGCGTCGAGGCTTTGGATGACAACCAACAGTGCAAAATGTATAGGGGCATATCTTTACTTTGTACGGCGTACAAAATATCAAAATTCTAAGAAAATATAATCAGATCGTACGCCAATAGTTTTATTGGGGAGTATCTAGATGGCTTCAGAGCAGGTTAACTGACTATAGACCAATTGTTCACAGTAAAACAGGTACTTGAGAAATGCTGGGAGTTCAAGAAAATGTAGGTACACCAGATTTTCGGTGACTTTAAACAAGCTCACAGTATTTATTGCAACGTGCTGCACCAAATAGTCATTTACTTAAGTATCTCAGCCAAATTTATTCATTTTACTGCAATGGCAATAACGTCGACAACCTCTCAAGACATAAATATCGGGCAAAAGCCGAGAGATGGACTGGCGCGATTGCTAATCAATTTGACTCTGGAATATGTCATAATTTAATTTCGAAATCATACTTACAATTGTGTGCGTGAAAATGTATGAAACCCACCTGTTCTAACGGTATTGACATTTTAGATTTTTAGACATTTTAGATTTTTTGACCTCTTCAGTGCATGATTATTGGTGGCGAATGGTGTGAATTTCATAGGTGAGTGGATAAATTCTAATTTTTTCTAAATCAAAATGTCTTGTAGTGCAGTCAGTTGTACGAACTCTCGTAGTAAGGGATTTCGGATGTTTAATTTCCCGTCAGAGCCCATCAGGCGTCGGATGTGGGAGGCATTTGTGAAGAGGCCTGAATGGAAGAGTACGCAAAATTCGTACTAATGTTCCCATCATTTTGACGATAACTCAATGGGAATCAATAAATCGGGGAAACTAAAACTTTGTACAGGAGCTATACCCACAATTAATAGTGGAGTAGAATCTCTTCGAGAGGAAATCTTTACAGATCTCGAATATTTAGAAGACGAGGTAGATAATGTTACTCCTCACATATCTACTTTTAAGGGGAAAATAAATCATGACAATCATATCAATCTACAATTTGATGAACTTGTTGACGAAGATAGTAGCGAGAACAACGAAATCGTCAAATTAAAAGAACAACTGGCCTTTCAAAATGAATGCTACAAGTTGCTTAATGTGAAATTTCAGCGACGAGGTACAATCATAAAAAACCTACGAGCGAAATTGATGCGTCAGAAAAGCCATGTTTCCAGTTCGGTTTTCAACGCAGATTGAACGTGTCAACGGTGTCAAAAAAGTAAAGTGGCGAAACTCCACCTTAAGATCTTCCCTTCAAATCAAATTTGCCTGCGGGAGTAAAGGGTACCAGTTCTTAAGGAAGAAAAAGTTTCCGCTTCCAGCTGAGCGAACTTTGCGGAGGAAGTTGGAAACTCTAAATTTTTCGCCGGGTGTTCTACTGGATATTTTTTCTTTCCTGCAGTTCAAAATTCAAGGGTTGTGCCCTGAGGAGAGGCACTGTGGTGTGTATTTGGACGAAATGAAAATTGAAAAAGGAACTGAGTACAACACCAACTCAGGACGATTCTCAGGCAAAACGACACTTCCTGATAGTAGCACACTCGCATGCAACGCCTTAGTTGTTATTATTGGTGGGTTAAGCAGTAGATGGAAGCAGGTAGTTGCTTACCATTTTACGGGCCAAGAAACCCATGGAAGGGATCTTTACCATCTCGTCGTTGGTATAATAACAAAATGTGAAGAAATAGGATTGCAGATACATTCAGTAACAACTGATATGGGACCGTTGAATCAGCAAATGTGGAATGAATTCGGGATAAAGCACGCAAAGTGTAATATCACCAATAGCGTTGTCCACCCAGTAGATCCCAACCGAAAATTGTGGATACTGGCGGATGTTTCACATTTGCTTAAAAATTTCACCCAATCCCTTCTGAACAATGAAACCAACCGAAAATTGTGGATACTGGCAGATGTTCCACATTTGCTTAAAAATTTCACCCAATCCCTTCTGAACAATGAAACCTTCACGATAAGTAGAGCATTTCAATGCATATATGAACTACCAACAAATGAGGTTAAAAGTGAGCATATCAAAACTATTTTAAATGCTCAGGAAGGTAGTCCTTTCAAATTGGCTCCGCATTTAGAGAGATATATGCTGAAACCCAATAACTACCAAAAAATGCGAGTGGGAACTTCTTACCACGTAATTAACCAGGATGTGAGTGCTTCTCTTGAATTTTTAGGCCAACTTCAAGGCAACAAAAGCCTAGAAACCACAGCATGGTTTTTACGAATGCTCCACAAGTGGTTCTTAATATCATCCAATCGAGGAGAATCTTTGGCGCTTAGCCTTAATAACGTAGAGCGCTATCATGCAAAAATAATGTTCCTCAAAGAATTTGTGGAACTATCAAATGATTTGAAGATAGGAGCTAAGGGAATTTGGAAACCTGTCCAAACAGGGGTAGCCATTACAACTGCGTCTATTATTGAACTTAGTCAATATTTGTTAAAAGAGTGCAATTTCAAATTTGTGTTAACGGCAAGATTTACGCAGGACTTGCTTGAAAATTTATTCAGCACAGCAAGAGCAAAACAGTGCAAACCATCGGCACTTCAGTTTACACAAAATTTAAAATTGATATGCGTTTCTCAATATTTAGATTATTGCAGAAATAGCTCCTCTTACGAGGAAGATGATAGATTGCATTTAGACGGTTTCCTTAGCTATCTACAATGTAAAATCAATATTCGCGACGAAACAAATAATGATATATATGAACCGCTGGACGACGAAGAAATTGAAAGCATACAATTGGATTGCACTGCAAAAAACATTTTGTACAATATCGCTTGCTATATAATCTCACGCATAAGAAATGAGAACATAACTTGTGACTCGTGTTTTAATGATTTAATTTCTAATTTACCACTAGATACATATAGTAGTTTTGTACATTTTAAAGAATTAGAGTACCAATCAATAAATAGTAGTAGCCTTTTAGTTTATTCAAATTTAAAGACTTTTAAATTTTTTATCAAAATGGAGAAAATTTTCCGGGTATTGTATGAAAAATACTCGGATGAAAAAACAAGTTTCAATGAAGCATTGCAGTTTCATTTAACAGCAATCCCTAATATATTTCTAGATTGTCATAATATTTATGCAAAATTAATTCAAAGGTACTCTTTGTTTAGATGTAAAATTGCTGGCAAAAAAAGGGATAGATCAGGCAACGTAACGTTTGGAAGATCTTCCTTCCAATAAATTTATCTTAAATTTAGTTTTCTAGTTCATACTTAATAATAATAATATAATAATGATAAGTGAATCAAGATATTATTTTGTTAGTTATATAGAAATTAGTGCGATTAATAGAAAAAATCATGAATTTAGCCACTGTGTGAATGTTGGTGGTTGATATTGAAATACTCTTTTTTTATAGTTATTACGATTATTTTGCTCGATGAGGTGTAAATATCTTCTTGAATTGACTTTATAATTTCTGTGATTTTTTACTGAAATGTAGTAGTAGTTGTAGATTATTTTATTTATGTGACTGTGATACAATTCTTTTTTGTTACATTGTATTTTTAATTTTATTTTAGGCTAGTGCTAATGGTATTTGAGACTAGTCATACTTCTTTCCGGGGTTCCCTATTGATTTTAAATAATTAGGGCATCTTGGAAAGGAGTGTGATTACCTCTTTTTTCATCAATACATTTTTAATTTTGGACTTCGGACGCTTGATCTGCTTTTTAGTATAGCTTAATTGAAAATAAAATAAATTTTAAATAAAATCATTAAACTATATGTTTCAATATATTTTATAATTTATCAAGGCTGATGACATCAATTTACAATTTTTTTATAGATGTTAATGCAATAACATTGAGTATGGACGTAGAACCGTGATGATTCGAGATGGCTAGTGGATGCTAAATCCCGATTTGGTGTGTCGCGCTGCTGACAATGAATCAATCTCATTGAATATTCTTGTATCTTGATTACAAAACGTCTGTTTTTTACCACGGATGCTGTAATGATGTTAAAAAATTTATAAAGCAAGTATTAAATATTCAAACTAATTTAAGAAGGGTACATGTGGACTGACGGGATATCACACATTATATGCTGATGACACAGTTCTACTTTATTCAGGACGAGACAAAACATTGAAAACACTATCAACCTGGATGTAGGAAATTCCATTAGTGGTTAATCGAAGACAAACTAGTACTTAACACTACAAAGACAAAATAAATTGTTTTTAAGCAGAAGAACGAAGGAGACATAGATGTCGACCTAAATATTAACGGCGAAAAATTGCAAAGAGTGCTGGAAATGAAATATCTTGGTCTTATCATGGACCGTCGTATGATAAATAGCTTAAGGAGGCAATTAGCCCCAATAATAGGCTTGTTGAAACTTGTTCTAAATGCATTTGTGCTGACGAAGTTACAATATGGAGTACTTATTTGAAGTCAATCGGCAAAGCAACATCTTAATAGTTTATCCAGGCTGCTGAACAAAGCATATAAAAACATTCTGAAACTGCCAATGCTTACTCAAACTCGTTTGGTTTACCAATTAGCAAAATCATCAACTTTTAGTCAAAAAGCTATGTTTATTTACAACAATTTAAAAACTAATGGATCGGAACGAACACCATTAATTAAGGTATCACAAATCAACCCATATAATACGAGGAATGCAGATCAATTCGTAATACCTTTTGCCGGAAGGGATTGTCTAAAGAACGATGCAACGAATGATGCTCTGCGTATATATAACAATCTACCAGAAATGGTCAGATAGCAAATTCTCTTTTGGTATTTAAGAAAAGACTAAGGACTGATTGAAGCGTGGACCTGCTACTCTGAGGTTTTTTTTTGAATGCGTCGTATTATATTGAGTTTGTTTTTATCTCTGAGAGCTGATCATGATTTTTGGGCTAGATGTTCATAAAAAGGATTAGTTCACATTATTTTGTGTGCCCGATGAATTAAACATTGTCTGGGTGGCACAAAGGTCGAAGCGATGTCATATGAATGCAGATCGCACGAGCGTTGTGCGACGAAGAAAGAGTGATGGAGAGAGTGGTAGGGAGTGGAGGTATTACAAAAAAAGTTTTATTTTTTTTATTGTTTGGAATTTGCTTTATATTTTTTGAAAATTTATGGCGATTAGTATTGAATAAAGCGCGTTTGACTTTGACGTGCGAGGAATGCAAATTAATTCGTAATGCCGTTTTTTAGAACCTATCGTCTAAAGACCGATGTTCTGTGTACGAGTACATATAACAATCTTCCAGAGATGGTTAAGGATGCAAACTCACTATTGGTGTTTAAGAAAAGACAGGGATCATCTGATGAACACTGATTGAAGCGTGGACATGGATTTTTCAGTACAGTATTTTAGGGCATTTTTGACCCTATCGGCGAGATACTTGAAGAGACAGTTACTCAAGAGTTTTTTAGTTTCGTGTTATGCGGTTTTTTTTTATCTCTGAGACTTTATCACGAATTTGACTAAATATGCACGAAAGAATAGATTCATTTTATTTTGTGTGCTCCTTTATACCGATTTATTGAACATTGTCAGAGAAGCACACTTCACAAAGCGGACGAGAGTTGTGAAACGAAGAATGAGTGAAGATTGTGGTGAGAAATAGAGGTGCTTAAAAAAATCTGTATGTACCATTTCCTCTTTACGATTTATCAGTTTCAGCCAGTCGGAATGAAACAAAAGCTACAGACGCTGGACAATATAAAAGTGGATATTACTTCCGTAAGCAAATAACTGAAAATCGATGTACACTTTATGCTATGAAAATAATTTGGCACCCTATAGAAACCAAACACTAGGCTATAAATAAACATGTAGAAAAGTTTTCTTCATACCTGCACTCAATGATTCTACATAAATTTTGTTCCAGCATTGTATCATACAATGTACCTAGATGTGCTTTGACAATTCCATCTTCCTCCAGCTCTTTTCGATATTCCTTAGCGTGTCCTGAAAATCAGCTAGAGATCTTTTGTGAAATGCTTGCGCGACGGATTTCATTGCGTCGATGTCTCGTCCTGAATACGTGATAGCATAATAAATAAAAAATATTAATTTCTATGCTACCAACTTTAAATCAACATCCTTACCAGCTTTCCACTAACAATTTGATTTACATCTTCCGTAGCTCCTGGTAGCTCCTTGGCCTTTCCTTCTTGTTTGTACAATTCACCTAATTGCAGAATGCCTTGTTCCTTGATACGAATAAGCTTTTCGTCATTTTCGGCTATTTCTTGCTCGCGAACAATTTTGTTGAGTAGCGAAATTCCTTCCTCGCGATTTACAAGAGATACAGCTTGTGCTCGTTCGAATAACAATGATAGGAATTTTGACGACGAATTGTTTGGAAGTTTTATTTTTGCATGAGGTCATGTCACAGAAATTGCAGGACGGTCAGCTTTAAGGAGGCAGTGGTAACAAACAAAAGAAATGTCATTTTCAAACTGTCATATACGTCTATCTGACATTTCTCAAGTTCGAAAGTTGTTTCCGAATTTCGGAAAGCTGTTCGATAAATTGCCCGTTCACATGTATAGGTGTGATTCTTTCAGATTTCTTTTATTCATTTATAGCATGAAAACTCCATTATTTTCAAATGTGTATTTTTTTCCTAATGTTTGAATAGATCAAGAATGCATATTGAATGATTTTTCGATTTTAACTTTTCACAAACAAAAGCTCGGCGGTTTTTCAGATTTAACGGTTTTTGCCGGCTACGCAATGTCCAGACTAAACTTCTGCATGGAGTGACTATAGCTAACAGGAACGGCCCGATGCTAATGGAACACTGATTTTTCTTGCCATCAATTCTCGCGGTCGATAAGGAGAAATCTTCATATTGTCATATGATTTCTTTGCATTCGCTGTCAAATTCGGCTGTGAAAACGCGTAAACAAACTCGTTTGCTGTGGGATTTTTAGTTAAAATCAGTGAAAATTTGTGATTTGTGCGCTATTCATGAACAAGACAAGAAGAGACAATCTATCGGTTAGATTGCAAGTGAGAAAACAGTATATTTAAACGGAAAAGTATGAAAATGCAAAGAAGTTTCTAAAATCATGTGTATTGCGAAAATATGCAATAATAGGACGCACCTTTAGCCCACAGGAGTATCATTTCATAGGTAAGTAGCAACATAAAATGTAGAAAAGAAAATGCAATATGTAGAAGCGTTTTTTCACTCAAAATTACTGCTTCCAATTCGTGCATGATCATGTTTACATGTCGGGGGCGACCATTTTATTCATTTTGGGGGCAAGTTTTGCTAGCATATTGCTTGAATAATTTTATTAATGAAATCAATTTTATTTCTTTTTCCAGGAGTCTGTGAAATGACACTGGACATACGAATATATGGAGATGAAAAAATTATTAATGGGCAACTATCGGTAAACTGTTTACTTTTATAAATCTCATCTGGATCTCAGACATAATTTTGTTTTTGCAGGCAAATGCAACGATCTTAGCGACAGTATTGATTTCAAGCGCCTCTCTGGATGTGGAAGCTATTTCATCCTCGAAAGCGGAAAGCAGAATCCCGGAGTTGTTAGCATTGTTATCAATTGCTACACCAATGCAACTACCCTGCCTGTGTTGGCGTGGTGATCGTACCTCATCACACGAACCTTGATACCTATGGGGAGAAAGCACTGCCCTTTAGAAATAAGAAGAACCTTTATTATCCGTTTTACATTAGCAAATCTTCATTTAGTAGAACGTTTCTTTGCACGCACAAATGCAAGTTTTCATTAACTAATCAAAATTCCATTCAGAAACATTAACTCTCGGCATTATCTGTTATAAAAGCATCCGAGTTGACGAACTGTTGCTAGCACGTGCAGCTGATGTCCATTGCTGATGATGGTGAGCCCCGTATCATCGTTCGCATACCGTGGCGCACGCGGATAAAAACTGGGAGCAGAGCTTCACCGACTCCGGGCACTCCGTTTCCCGTGGCTGCCTTCACTGTCTACGTAAAAGAAAAGAATCAGAGTGGTTGTTAAGTGAAAGACTATTACTAAACGTGAATTAGTCATTAAAAGGCCAAAACCAGGGTGTCACCGGCTTGGGCCTAAAGAAACTCAGTTTTTGCTCATTAAAGACAATTTCCGAAATTTAATCTGCAGCGTAAGATTAATAATCTACACTTAATTAGCCATTAGATGGCTAAAACCAGAGTTTCAATGGCTTAGGCCTAAAAAAACTCAGTTTTAGCTCATCAGAGATCGTTTCTCGGGTTCCACTTTAAATAGGATTGGCTACAACCAGAGTTACACCAGCTTAGGCCTAAAGAAACTCAGGTTCCGCTCGTTCTTCTTACCTTCACTTCGTTGGTTCCGGTTGGCGTTGCTTTGCGGCGAACTTCTGATGTGGGTTCCCGTCTTGGCTAGCTCTCGTGTGTTTTGCGTAGAATAAACTGCTTCTTTTCCCAATTTGCCACTAGCTTAAATACAAACAAATTGCTTGCATTGCTAGTGAGAGTCGTAGACCTTCAATCCAGTTAATCCGCAAAACGCTGAGTTTGTAGATGTGCTAATTCCCCTTAACCTGCTTTACAAATTCATTCCTCTCCTGTTCTTCAGGAACAATCTTGTTGTATGAAAAGGAACGCTAGCTCCGATCTCATGCTTTTGGCTCTTTTCTTCCTCAGTATTCATATATCTGAATACTCGACGACTTTCCTCCATACAATTTCTGAGTTGGTTGTCGCGGCGAATTGGTACTCAGATGAGCGGATTGCGCATAGTACACACATTCAACTGTATACATGTACTCCAAATGCTCTCAACATGGCAATTGTATGGACTACCATGTATGCGTGTGGATTCGCTGCAGAGCCAATTTAGCGACTTGACCAATGAAGCGCAAGATATAAGTTCTTATATAAATGAAATTGCGATTATGTACTATGTTTAAGGTGTCACCGTTCCCTAAGTATGGGCGGTGAAGCATACATTGCTTGTTGGCTCGTGCGAACAATGGTTGGAATTGTGAATAACTGTTATGAATTTGGTTGTAACGTGTCGTAAGTGAGGCATGAGGGCGTGATTAATTATCATGGATTTCTGAGCAATTGTATTCGATTGTTATCGTAACATTACTTCCCCTGTTGAAAAAAGGGATCCAATTCCTGGGAGAGGAATTGGATAGCGTAGCTTTTGCGGATTATATTAATGTCTGAAGTGTACGTCGTATTTACAGCAACTGTTAACTCCGACGCCTCCTGTCTCTTATATACTATTAATATTCTTAATTAATAGTAAAACATTACTCTCTTAAAATTTGCTTTTCATATTTTCTAACTACTATATGACCGGTTATCAATTTTAAGCTCTTGCTCAAGTCTGCTAAAGGGTAAGAATTCAATTCTGTTACTCTACGTTTAATAAAAGTATTAATTACAGATAATACTCTAAGTATCTTACTCTACAATAAAAACTCTAAAATAAAGCGGAAATTTTCATTATGAATAATTATGTCATTTGACTACAATGATTAAAATTCTTCCCTTCCTCGCGATGGGTGGGTGTTTACAAACCATTCAACTCCCCGGTGTATGTTTGCTTGTTAGAAACCAATTACAAGCGTGTTTAATGTTTCACATGAAAACTTTCAACGACTGGATTGGTTTCGCTTCCTAACTAATTTCGTTCTTAACCTTATTCTTTTTTATTATTATTTTTCCCTTTGAATTACTTAGTTTTAGTTACTTTACAGTTAAAAATTAACAAGATAATTTCTCTTTAAGAACAACTTACTTCCATTACAATCCTGTTTTATCTTTAATTCTCCAGAATTTTTAACAATGATACTTCTTTCACCTTACAACTCTATCTGCGGTTTATTATTTCGCAAAACTAGAATCCATTTGGGATACTGCTATATTACGAGTACTTTTGTTAATCAGAACAAATTCGTTACTCGTTTCCAATACTTTAACACCCTTTTATTAAACTTGAAAATAAATTTAACTTAATCGCTCGACATATTTGTTGCGTATAACTATATATCTTTTATGCACAGATTCGGGTTTTTTATTTTGTCAATGAAACCTTATGTGCGATGGGATTTAAGTTACATGTAGAATATGCTATATATGATTAAACTACGCTTTTAGTGGTTTACACTTACAAAAAATTAGATCAAAATCTAAATCTATCTGGGATTATACAATGTTGTTCTTTTTTTTTTGTTAAATGCAATTTTACAATCAAAACGAACTCATAGCGGTTTTCCTATTTTTTGTTAGTGGACTTCTTCTTGTATGTTACGTACATTTTTAAATTCACTAGTGATCAAATTCTTCAACGCTTATTTAAGTGTGATTTAGAATTACAAACGTCGTTATGTACGTCGTTTCTTTTTTTTGTGTCATCTTCCGTGATTTTTATTTTATTATTTTTTGTTTTGCGTTTCCCCCTCGTTTGGTATGTTATTTATTATCTATGTATATATATATATATATATATATATATATATATATATATATATACTAATTTTAATTTTATTTTTGGTTATTTTTTCCTTTTCCTTTGCTTTGACTTACTGTTAGTTAGACTAATTGGACAGATCGGGTGGGATTGTTAGTAAGGGAGGGTGCAATGCCTTGATTAGTCGATGGGTGTCGACTTTCGGGAGACTTTTCGGGTTGGGTTTCGTTAACTGTAAGGACGGGAATGTGCCGTTGGTCTGTTTGAGGGCTATTTATTTGTGAAGTTATAGGTTTTCCCGGTGCGATTTGCTCTGCTTGGCGTCGGAATTTCAGTAGTCGCCAACCCAAGTATGTGAAAATTATTGAGCTAGAGATTGCAGTGAAGCTAATTGATACTGTGGAAAGGTGTGAATGCTTTTGGGAAGACTCATTAAATTTTATTTGCCCAAGATGGGTATAAATTTCATTCAACCCTCGTGCACTAGCTTGAAATTGATATTCTTTACCTTTAGTTGTAATAAGCTGCAATTTGTTGGTTTTTAGGCTTACACTGAGGGTAGCGAGATCTAAGTCCAATATCTTTGAGTCTATGTCCGGGAAGTAATGAGGCTGAATAACGTCGAACTTATGAGTGCTCTCCGCTTCGTAATGTAGGAACATTTCGTTGATTTGAATAGTACAGGAGGTGTTCAGAGTTAGGATACCCTGACCAACCAGCTTGCTTGTACTTATGCCTGTACTACAACGGACATGAAAGGGAGTTTCCTCCTCCAGGAAATAAATCCAGCTGTTACGTTTACTCAATTTCGTTAATGAATTCGTTATACTAGTGCTGATGTGGAGAGGGAGTTTATTACGTAATTTGAGAGGGTTGTGTAAAAGAGAGATTACGTCATTTGTAGCCGGTGGTGATTGGATGATTGGTGTGGATAAAGGTGCTACATACAGATCACCTGATTGGGGGTGTTTTATTTTTTTGCGATTCGAAGCATCAGTCAGAAGCAAGAATAGTTGGGTGCTAATATTACTAGCGATGTAAGTAAACTCCACGGAAGATATCAGCAGGAGTGAATTATTTGCTTTAATGGGAAAAAGATGGATTTGATAGAGCTTCATAACTGGAATTTCGAATAGCGGCAGTTTGATGACCACCACCAGTTTAGTTTTAATCTTGAAATGCTGCAGAACTGCAGTTTGCGAAAGGATTTGCTCACAAAAATCAGGGCATTTATTGCCCGGTTTGGTATATACCTCGTGCAGTTTTTTATTAGAAATTAAGAGAGGATGAATTTGATTATCTGGAATAGAAACAATAATATCGATGATTGTCCGTTGGTGAGCATCAATTTCCAAGAGTTGTGCCAGTAAAGAGGTTAGAACCAAATTCCTACGTTCCGCTGCAAGAAGCTTGTCGGTCGTTATTGAAATGTCCTTGTTCTGCATTCCTAGCTCTGTTCGCCTGCTCAGTAAATCGGCCAATAGTTTGTGGATCTCTTCCAAAGAACTGTTTACTATGCTGATCCTTTCTTTTTCCAATTTAACCAATTCCTTCTCCCTATCTTCCAATGTATCCAAACGACTTTAGAGCTCCTTCTCATTTTCATCGTCCATCGTACCAAACAGAGCATGTAAAGACCAGCCCACTCCGTCGAAAAATGATCTCTTTGATCTTCCTTTCACAAGAGAGTCGAGTAGCGCTTGCGAACGAATTTTGAGATTCTTGACCAGGCTATGGACATGTCTCAGTTGCTCAACGCAGCTTTGGTTTCTACCAACACAGAGTGCTTTAACAAGGTGTTCGGCTCGCTCGGCTGCATTAATCTGACCCTGAATCTCGCCTAAATTGAGCTCCATCACAATATTCCAAGAACTGTGGTAGCTTAAGAGTTCGCCGATGTTTTCAAACAGGATCCCCTGGTTGTCTAGTCTCTCAACGGAGTATGGAAGTTGTCCCGCGATGGCCCTTGGTAAAACGCCGATCAGGGATAAAATGATGACAAGAGTGGCCATTGCTAAAAACGGGGGAAGAGGAGAAAAAAAAATTAATATCGTTTAATCGAAGTAGTGCTTAAGTCTATTACTATGGACATTGACAATTTTTTTTTCAATCGCAATGTTTGTATTCACCGGAGAAGTCAGGCTCTTAACCTCGTATGGACCAATCCATACTTGTACTAGCTTGTGCTTACGACTTTCATTCTTTAGCAAAACCTTGTCGCCAATATGGAAACTAACAGGTCTTACCTTATTATCGTAGTTAGCTTTGGATTTAATTTTACTCTCTAATGTATTCTGTCGTGCTAAAGCGTACATCTTCTGTAGTTTGTGCTTCAATATTAAGTAGTAGTTTTCATGGTTGTACAAGGGTGCGGGTTCCCTTTTCAAACTTGACGGGACGTCAGAAGTGAAACCGTAAAGACAGTCCATTGGTGAAATTTTTGTGCTGTCATGCTCACAATTATTGTACACGAAAGCAGCAGTGCGCAGGTATTGATCCCAGGCCTGCGGGTTATCATCCACCATGGATCGTCGATCCTCTATAAGGGGTCTGTGAGCCCTTTCCAACGCTCCATTAGATTGGGGATGGTACGCCGTGGTCTGCATTTTCTTTATGTTAAGCAGCTTGCATACTTGCTCAATCGCAATGTTTGTATTCACCGGAGAAGTCAGGCTCTTAACCTCGTATGGACCAATCCATACTTGTACTAGCTTGTGCTTACGACTTTCATTCTTTAGCAAAACCTTGTCGCCAATATGGAAACTAACAGGTCTTACCTTATTATCGTAGTTAGCTTTGGATTTAATTTTACTCTCTAATGTATTCTGTCGTGCTAAAGCGTACATCTTCTGTAGTTTGTGCTTCAATATTAAGTAGTAGTTTTCATGGTTGTACAAGGGTGCGGGTTCCCTTTTCAAACTTGACGGGACGTCAGAAGTGAAACCGTAAAGACAGTCCATTGGTGAAATTTTTGTGCTGTCATGCTCACAATTATTGTACACGAAAGCAGCAGTGCGCAGGTATTGATCCCAGGCCTGCGGGTTATCATCCACCATGGATCGTCGATCCTCTATAAGGGGTCTGTGAGCCCTTTCCAACGCTCCATTAGATTGGGGATGGTACGCCGTGGTCTGCATTTTCTTTATGTTAAGCAGCTTGCATACTTGCTCAAATAATTTCCTCACGAAATTAGCCCCCTGATCCGTTACGAGATGTTTGGGTATTCTATACCTCGTCACTATCTCGTCAAAAAATATCCTGGCCACGGTTTCGGCTTCCGCGTTTGGTAAAGCATACCAATCTACGAATTTGGTTAAATTATTCTGGAATGTCAGTATGTATTTGTTACCGCTGGAGCTCTCAATCAGAGGCCCCACGATATCCAGGTATACCTTATCAAATGGCCTCTCCGCGATATCGGTGATAACCATTGGCATACGATTTTGGGGTGACGTCTTCATAACTTGACATTTCTTGCAAGTTTTAATATATTTTTTAATATCCGCCAGCATGTTTTTCCACTTATAAACTCTCCGAATTCTCCTGTAGGTCTTCGTGAGGCCCTGATGCCCACCGAAAGGAGAATCATGAAATTCGGCAAGTGCCGCCTTTATCTCATCTGGTGTGGTGAGAGTCATGATCCCCGGTATTCTGCTCTCTTGTGGGGATACAATGCTTACTGTGTTGCTTCCTCGCTGTCTGCCCGAGTATCACTCAGTATTGTGTAATGATTTTCCGTCTAAGTCCGAACGAGGAACCGACCTCTCATCGGTTTTGACGTTAAGTCTGAGTAGTGCCAACGGATGGTACCAACCGGTCAACCAATCCTTGCACCGTAATCCATTTTCGCGGTGGCTGCTTGTCGGCCAGCTAAATCGGAGAGGAATTCGGTCGCGGGTCTCCAAATGGATTACGCTCATTAACAATTTTCAGCCACCAATAAATGCCCGTTTCCAAACGCGTCTAAAAACACAACCATACGGAGAGGAAACCTACTTTACGTTACTCAGTATTTCTTCATTCTACCAGTCAAAGGACAAACGTCTAATCTTTACTTCGCGTTCCCGAATCCCCGACGCGGTACCGAAAAATTTACTACCCTAACTCAAACCCGACGGAAGCTACGCTAATAAAAAGGCAAAACCAACAAAGGTACCGCGTACCGCGCGTGACGCGAAACCAACCTCAGCGGATTTTCTTAAACCCTACCCTCGCGACGGCGACCGCTGAAAGAAGGGAACCACTGGAAAGGAAAGTCGCGTTACTGTTTTAGCAATTCATTTTATACTCATTCTTTCAGTCTGTTTTGACAAACTAATTTCCAGGAGAAATACAAAAAATTTACTTATATAGTAAGTAAGTTTATAAACTATGATATCCGGTTGTTTCAACAGTCTATTTATGTTACTGTAACATAACCAGTATACCCTTTGTATACTGGTAAGAACTGGGAGCTCAACTTGATGCGTATCCTATATACAACATCAAAGCTCCCGGGGAAAGAACTCACTGTAACACCACTTACCTGCTACTCTGTCCATTTTCACTAAATCAACCAAGGCAAAAGTTCACTTTAAAGCATTACTTTTATCGTATTATTGTTATTTTCTAAAAACATTTGCATTACATTAGAATTTCCAAATTATTTTAAAACTTTAAATATCAGCCAGCCTGAAGAGGGAACCAACTTGTCGTTCGGGGGGGGGGGGGGCCACACGGCGTGAAGCGCCAAAGGGCTGGTTGAGGATCGCGGCGCAAGCCAACACCTCACCCCTCACCATTTTGTCGGAGATTGGACAGCACTTTCAACTTAAACTTAAACGCGAATACTTGCAACGATATAGATAAAGAATGGGTAGCAGCACGCTCCCTTTTGAATTTGAACAAGACTCGCTGGTATAAGACTGCCCAAGAACATTAAATACCATTCTTTCGTGAGCTTTCAACCTAAATTCTCTTTAAAGGTGTTGAGTAGCCGAACACGTGCGCTCTCGTTCCACGAAAGTTTTTCCTCCCCGCTTCGTCTCGCTTGCTCGGCTGGTGAATATGCGAAACTGGGGGAATTGAGCGAAAGAGTGTTTTTCGCTTAAGCTTTCGACTTCAAAAGAGTGCTTTCAGTTTAAGCTTTCGGCTTTCCCAAGATCTCTTGAGATAAAATAGCGAAACTGGGGACATTGAGCGAAAGAGTGTTTATGCCGGAACTTTCGGTTTTCCTTTCCGCTTACCTCTCTTCGAAGCACCCCGTTCGTTCACGATGTGAATATCGTTGCGGGTTGAACTTTCTCGTTTACTTAACTGCTCGCTTATTTACTTGCGCATGTGTTTCCATGGCTAATTTTCATTGGCGAAGTGCGAGTACATAGGTGTTGTTTGCTCGCTACTATTGCAGTTATGAAGCGGGAATATATCCGAGTATGTTTATGTGTTCACTCGCAACATTCCTCCGGCAGTTGAAAAAAGGATTTAGTGTACTTGGAGAGTACAATAAATCGTCGCTCTACTCCGGTGATCTGGATTACTTAATGTACCCCAATAGATTACGCTCACTCTTGGTTTTTCGCAATTTTTGTTGTTGGTTGATTCTCGCTACATTCCCTTTTGTGCAAATCATTCGTACTTATTTCTCGCGCTGTTATCGCCATTGGTATTGTCCACTGTACTTCTCGCAACTTATTATTAACCGTTGTTTTGCTGCTAATTTATGCGTAATTTACTAGATGCTAACTTGCCAATGTTATAATTCTATCCAATTGACGTTACTTAATATGTTGTTACAAGTCAACGTTAGAATTGTAAATTTCCACTTTTATGAATTAATGAGTTAATATTTGGTTTGATACTATACAATGTTTTGTTTGATTCAATCATAAATTAATATAATAATATTTCGTTCGGTACCATAAGTTGATGCTAATTAATATGTATTAAATGTCAGTGTTGTATTTGCAAACTACTACAATCAAAAATTACTAAGTTAAGATTTGATTTTATACAATTACGTATCATATTTTCCTATTTTGTTTTGTAGCTTGAGTTAATGTTAAGTATTACATATCCATGTTACTTTCATAAACTACTACAATTATAAATTAATAATTTGAAGTTTGATTTCATACAATGTTTTGTTTGATTTAATCATAAGTTACTGTAATGATGCTTAAGTATTTCTTTGGATACAATGAGCTAAGATCCTGTTTGGTTTAATAATTTGTTTGCTTCAAACATTAAGATGTTACTATTTCATTTGAATCTATGCAATAATGGAATAGTGTTAAATTTGCTTCTGTCGTAAATTACAGGATTATAAATTATTTCGTTTTACTATAATATTGAAAACCATACTGAACATATTTTCCGACCTTAAATTGTTTTTTCTTGACAATAAACTATTATTTTACAATTGAAAAATAGCGGACTACAGTTCCTTCTTTTAATTGGTTTTACTTAATAAAATGGTTACAACTTCTTTTAAGATTCATATTCAATGCCGATCTTTTTTTATATTTGGAAGTTAATGGTTTTCTCTTATTTTTAACATTACTTATCATCTTCATTTCTTTCAAATAGTATTAAAGTTCTCTTGCGTATATTCAAATATTTTAATTACTAATTAATTCGATGTTGCTTTTGGTTAGTGGTTATTACTCGTATTAGGGTGTTACTATTTGTTTAGTACAGGTTTTAGTAAACTATAACAGTTAGCGTTAGTGAGGATTTAATGTGGACGGCTTTCAAAATAGTTTAAATTTGCAAAGAAATTAGTTTTTTATTCTATTCATGGTTTATTAATATTCTATTAAATTACTTTCTTTAATGCTATAACAAAAGTTCTTTATGTAAGCTTCTGCTAGAATTTTGTTAAATTATGTATTGTGCGAATAGGTTAGTAGGGAAGTTTCAATAGGAAATATTGTTAAAGCTTTAGCGGTTATTCATTGCGAATGAGTTAATATGTAAGCGGGGAATGAATATTTCACACGATCGTTACGTTCGGGAATTGATTCGCTTCGGAAGAAGTTTTGCCGAGAGAATAGCTTTCCATTGATGTAGCTTGGGAGTCGTTGTTGTTGTATTCCCACGACTTTAGTATAAGCTATCTTGGCTTTATAGGGTGCGAGTGAGTGTGATAAATAAACTTTCCCCTTAATATGCATGGTTAATGTTGTTAATGGGAATGGGAGTCATGGATTGAAGGTTTATGTGATTGTTTTTGCTCGCCGCTAACGAGCTTTGATGATATGATTAGCATTGCATCTGCAATGATGCATGAGAAACTTGAATGAAGCGATGTATTGTAGCTTTTACATGCGCTGATTGCTAGGAAGTATGTGAAGTATATGATATGTATGTACTAATTCGTGGTTGGCTGCTAATTGCCTTGAAGAGCATTTGTTTTTAATTAAGTCGGCTTAATGCATTTCGTAGTGGGCAGGGCTTTTAATTCATCTATGCTATACGATTGTGTAGATGGAAGAGCTTTTGAGGTATATGCGTTTAATTGTCGTTTAATTGGCTTAAGTTGTAAATTGCATACTTTTTTATTCATTTGTAGTTGTAAAAAGGGAGGGTTATTAGAAATGTATTCAGCAGTATGTGTAAATAGTTGTGGATTATTTATAAGTTGGAATCTACTATTTATTATGAAGGTTTTTTGTTGAGTATAGAAATATTGTATGAGTTGTGAATGATAATGATCTGTTTCATTAAATTGAAATTAAAAGGAGAGATTGTAAGCTTAAAAGTTCTGGTATATACTTTTATTGATTTTAGTGAACTGTTAAACAGATATACTGCGTTGAAAATATCTTGCGAGAAAGATTATGGTCGAAGCGACACTATCACTATATGGGCTTGGGAACATATAGTGTCGGCCTTCATTCAAGACCCTATATGTGTTCCGTCTAGTTTTTCCCTAGTGCGCGTCTGCTAAGTTTGGCATAATGCTGTCCTAGGCCTTGCTGGAAGACAGTGCAGTGCCGTGCGAGGTCACTTCATAAACCGTTTATAAAATTTTTGATATCGATCTTGAGAAAACGATTGTTTGAAGCAACTTAAAGACATCTTCTAAGACGCTATTTGCTATTGTCGCCATATATAAAGTAAAAGGGTGGGAAATGGGTGGGCTTTGAATTGTCTTGCGCTTTCTACAGGGGTTTTATTTGTGACTTTTTTCTAATAGTTAGCAGTTATATAATGTATTTATTGTGCAAGGAAACGTAGTGGCTTGTTTTAAGGGGACATGGTTGATAGCGTGTTGTAAACCCTTTTGGATCAACAGCTCAGAGGCTACGACTGGATGGTAAATTGATGTCTCTTTTGCATATGCCTTAATACTATATGTAGCGTGTCTACCGAAAGTTGAAATCGGGCAGCTCAGAGGCTATTATGTGTTTCTTTAGGGACTTATAACTAAAAATAGCGTGTCCGTCGACAGCTTATGTCAACGGCTCAGAGGCTGTTGTTAAATCTACTGGTTTTCATTCCAGTGATTGTGCAATTAGACATAGAAAAAGCGTGTCTGCTGATAATGATGGTTTGTAGTTTTGGCGGGGTTTTACCGACTTGACTGCCACTTTTTCCGTTTCCTTAACACGATGGAATTGCAGTGGATTTTGAAAGAGATTATTTGTTTTGGGGTAAAATCGTTTGCATTGTTGCGTTGTTCTTATAACTAAAATTCTGTTGTTTCAAATTTCCCATACTTAAATTGTTTCAGTGTAACTTGAAATTAAATTAGTTTCATGTTTATTTGCGTTGGAAAATTGCCGTTCTCATGTAAATTATTTTTTTTATTTGTTTAGCGCAGTTAATTTAATTCATTTGCTCTTCCGTGTTCTTGCATTTAAAAATTATTGCCCAGGTCTCTATTTATTCAATTTGTACTTAAATGTTTGTTTTTCTTTGCTCTTTTAATTGTATCTTAGGGAATTCGAATGCTCATTTCATTCAAAAGATAAGACTTTTATATGCATGTATGTTAGGTACGCGTTATTGTTATTATTATTGTTTAAGTGGTTGGAGTGATAAATGGTATCATATTTCGATAACAATGAGCACGCGTTTGTTTCCTCGCTATTAAGTTTTCGGTTTGCTTATTTGTGTTTAATATTTACTTGTAATGTTTTGTGTTTTGCATGTTAGTTGATTGAAACTTTATATCTTTATAAATTCTACGTTGGGTTTGAACGAGTTAGGAGTTAGTTCGAATGAACTTCAGATAAGAAAGATGAGATTTAAGATATATGAATGACGGAGTAAATGAATGAAGAATTAAATGTTCAATATGGCTATTTGATTTTAGGACTGATCTTATTTAATGGATAGTATGAGTAGGATTAATATTATATTTGAATTGTTATTATATTTTGGTTATTAGAATGATCAATATAAGTATTTGAGTTTATTTTAAAGGCAGACTGATTTAGTTTGATCACTAATATTCATACTTTCTTTTTGTTGTTTAATTGATTGAAATAATTATTTGTTTTTTTTTTTGTTTTAAGAAGATTGATTTAGTTTTATGCACTGTATAAGTAGCACCATTATGAAGTGTGGATATTGATATTATGTTTTTGTTTTTTAAATGATCGAAATTATTATTTGATTTTTTTTTTGGAAAGCTGATCTAGTTTGATGGACAGTATGAGTAGCAATGGTGTCTTACAGGAGTTGAATGGTTTGAGATATCGGCTGGGTAAATAGATTTTTCAGCCCATTTAAATTTGCTACATAGTGCACTACACTGTGGTCTCTGAAAAACCGATATCCTACCGGCTGCGCCAATTTCGTTAGAAACCAGTATACCCTATGTATACTGGTAAGAACTGGGAGCTCAACTTGATGCGTATCCTATATACTATATCAAGGCTCCCGGGGAAAGATCTCGCTGTAACACCACTTACCTGCTACTCTGGCCATCAAAACCAGAACTAAAGGCGAGGGTTAACTTTAGAGAATGAATTTTATTACACTATCCATTTTTTTAAACATTTAGTAACAATTGAATTTGTTAATTATATTTCCACTTAATTAATTAATTATTTTAAACTTCTGCCTATCAGCCAGCCTGAAGAGGGAACCAACTTGTCGTATTAATGGTTCGGGGGGGCCATACGGCGTGAAGCGCCAAAGGGCCGGTTGAGGATCGCGGCGCAAGCCAACACCTCACCCCTCACCATTTTGTCGGAGATTGGACAGCACTTTCAACTTAAACTTAAACGCGAATACTTGCAACGATATAGATAAAGAATGGGTAGCAGCACGCTCCCTTGTGGATTTGAACAAGACTCGCTGGTATAAGACTGCCCAAGAACATTAAATACCATTCTTTCGTGAGCTTTCAACCTAAATTCTCTTTGAAGGTGCTGAGTAGCCGAACACGTGCGCTCTCGTTCCACGAAAGTTTTTCCTCCCCGCTTCGTCTCGCTTGCTCGGCTGGTGAATGTGCGAAACTGGGGAAATTGAGCGAAAGAGTGTTTTTTGCTTAAGCTTTCGACTTCGAAAGAGTGCTTTCAGTTTAAGCTTTCGGCTTTCCCAAGATCTCTTGAGATAAAATAGCGAAACTGGGGACATTGAGCGAAAGAGTGTTTATGCCGGAACTTTCGGTTTTCCTTTCCGCTTACCTCTCTTCGAAGCACCCCGTTCGTTCACGATGTGAATATCGTTGCGGGTTGAACTTTCTCGTTTACTTAACTGCTCGCTTATTTACTTGCGCATGTGTTTCCATGGCTAATTTTCATTGGCGAAGTGCGAGTACATAGGTGTTGTTTGCTCGCTACTATTGCAGTTATGAAGCGGGAATATATCCGAGTATGTTTATGTGTTCACTCGCAACATTACTGGCATGAGGTAGTTCCAGTTTATGTACTTTATTCTACAAGTTCATTAATATCAACCTTATAAGATCTTACGCGTATATGAAATTCATAATCGTGGAAGAATAAAATGTGCTAATAATTTTAATGTTTTTGAAAATGTACAAATGATTAACAATTAAACGTAATAAATTTTTAGTGTTTGATCTTCTTGGTAAATACTTAAATTTCTAATAACCTAATTGTTTTGTAAACTGTTTATTTAATAGTGGTTTTTATAAAAAAATGATGAAAAATTAACAATAAAATATTCTATATGCCTTCAAAATTAAACGACATGGTAACTGAATTTGTGGTAATTGATTGGTCTCATACGATTCAACTTAACTTCCATTTATCAGTTCAAAATCGGACCGTGGTGAATGGTGAGAAAGTTGAAAGGTATAAAGTCAGTCAAAATTCTTAAAGAATAGAATTTTGGAGTTAAACAAGGAAGAAGATTTAAAAGAAGGAAATAGATAGGAAATATGATTTTGGTGTCTTTGGGCACAAACAGTTTATTAATAAATTTGATTTGGTCTTGATTTGTCTACTTTTGAGTATAGTTAAAATATTTTTACTAGAAATATTTGGCTGAATCATCTAGTTCCAAATTAGTTTAAGGCCCTTAGTTAGATTTTCTTGTAAAAATAAACATAAAACATGAAGGAAATCAATTTGTATGCTTGTAAATTTGATAAGGAGCATTATATATACAAAAATATGAATAGTGACATATACACATGAATAGTTCAATGTGCAATTTTTCATTCTCTAGGATATAATTGTTTTTAAAAATTTGGAAATGAATTGTCAGCCGTTAATATTCGTATTACCGCAATATTCCATTGACTGCAATCGCTTCAAAGCCAAATATGTTCAATATTACGATTGTTTGATGATCTTAACCACAATAACATAAATATGCATAATTTGATAGGGTTTAAAAAAAAAAATAAGTTAAAATATAAATAAACTTTTAAATGCAAGTGGAATTGTCTTTGATTTACAATTTGGATACAACTTTGTTTCAAAATTTTTATCTTATTATTTGATTACACTAGGATCCTAATATTGACATCCATTGTTTAGCGCGAAATTTCAATTTTAATTTCTATTTAGATTATACTACTAAGGGTGTCATGCTTGATTTCGGTAGTACAATCGTGCAAAAATTATTCGAGTTGAATTTGAATTTCAAACTGAATTTTTCACAGTTTTATCTGTGCTTAGTATTTCGTTTAGGGATTCAATAGACTTTTTCCCTACTTAATTGGTTCCTAATTGGGTGAACTACGTTGCCATTGTATGCACTTCAAATTTGTGAGTATTTAAAAACTTTACTTTTAAAGCGAGAAAATTCCATTTAACCAGAACACTAGCATACACTTAAAATGGACTCCTTATTTGTCTTATACAATAAGTGTCATTCGCAATTGCATGCTAATGATATAAACCTTCAATAGTGTATATGTCCCGTTTCACTTCGATTTAGTGACAGACGCATCTAATATTCCAAATGCTCTTAAATAAATCCAGTAACTCTCTAAGGATTTGGTGTTGGATCTTCTCGAAGAACCACGGTATAACTAGAACAGGCAGTTGCAAAAATGATTGCAGTTACATCATTAAAACATTGAACCCATTTTCGACGTTCGTCTCGCTGTCCACCCACATCAAACATATGAAAATTAACTTTATCAACTTGAAATACGATCTAAGAAATATTTAGCGCAGTCGATTAATTGATATTCATTTGATCTTTCACATGTTTGCTGAACACCACGATCTTTCCACAGTTCTTCTGTGTGCTCGTAAAATTCTGGAGGGTAATTAAAGTCTGGATTTGAAACATAGTCTTGAATATATTCAACTCTAGCCTCCTTTCTTTTTTTCTCTAGTCGTATAGGTGGATTTAGGGTGCTCATAGCACCAGTAATTGTCAGAATTGCATCTCGTATATTCTTTTTGATATCATCGATTTTCTTAAAACACTTTTCCACCCACACGAAATATGATTCTATTTACTTACGATGTATCTACGTTTTACGGTTGTCGTTCGGTTGAACTTTCCTGATTGTTTGTAAATGTATTTCCCAGCTTTTCGATCGTCACAACACAGAAATTGCAATTTTAGAGCGGATGAAGAATTTCTTGGCAGGCGGCGAGGTCAACGAAATCTTCCAATGCCGGAATGTAGAACAGGCTGTACGGCACCCCTGTCAGGTGTTAAAGATAGTTTAGCCGGTGCAGTAAAAGCAGAAAATTTAAAGCACTTACCAGGTGTGGTTCACAGACTACATGCCTTTTTCCCTCCTCCCTGGCGTTTTGAAGTACCGCACAAATGTGGCTCGTTTTCGGTAGAAATCAACCGTTTTCAACACGTCAACTCAGCTGCCATGTGGCTGTCAATCTTCCTTTGACATCCCTCGACAAAATTGACGTGGGATGTGCAACTGTCAAGACCAACATGAGATGACAAGCCACATAGCAGCAAGGTGTGTTGGTGTTGGTCACCCAGCGGCGTTGCCTGATTCATTACAATTGGCTGCTCTACTGAACTTGCTTGGGGTTGATTAACCGAATCCCGTTGTTTCTGTGCCCGCGTTGCATTGATACTTGCCGTCCGATTGTGCATCGGTATCTTGGGGAATCCTACTTAGGGCGTCAGCATTTGTATTGTACTTGCCTGGTTTGTATTCAATGTGATAAACGAATTCGGATAATTTATGGTGAAATCTTACCAAACGTGTAGTGGGATCTTTCACATTGAATACGCCCTTGAGGGGTTTATGATCCGTGTAGATCGTAAATTGCCTCCCCTGTAGATAACATCGAAAGTTTTTTACTGCCCACACCATAGCGAGTAATTCCCCTTCGATAGTAGAATAGTTGCGCTCGGCTATGTTCAGGGTTCGACTAGCATAAGCTATTGGCTGGTCTCAGCTCCCAAAGCTTCACTACTTGCATCGGTAGTGAGATTAAATGGCTTAGAGAAATCAGGATAGGCCAGTAAAGGAGGTTCTACCAACGACTTTTTTAACGACTGAAATGCTTCCATGCATTTGTCGGTCCAGGTAAACCGAACATCTTTCCGTAACAGGTTCGTGAGAGGCTAAGCCACCTTAGAAAAATTAGGTATGAACTTACGATAGTAATTTACTAAACCCAAAAACGACTGGAGCCTACGGACAGTTGTGGGTATCGGAAAATCGCGCACGCAGCTGGTTTTACTCGGGTCTAGCCGCGCACCAGTTTGAGAACATATGTGTCCCAAATATACTACTTCAGGACGAAGGAATTGGCACTTCTCTGGCTGAAGCTTTAGATTGTTCAACCTCAGTCTCTCAAAAATCTTTCTTAGCTTACAGATATTTTCCTGTAAGTTTTTACCATAGACAACGATGTCATCTAAATACACAAAGCAATCGAAACCTTGTAAGCCCGTTAGGATGTAGTTCATCAGTCTTTGAAATGTGGCGGGTGCTCCCTTCAAAACAAAAGGCATCCGCTTGAACTCATAGTGTCCACAGTTCGTGCTGAATGCTGTTTTTTGTCGACCCTTGGGTTCGACCAGAACTTGATGATAACCACTAGCTAAATCCAGTGTGCTAAAATACCTTGAATGACCCAGTTGGTCAAGTATATCTTCTATGCGAGGTAATGGGAAAGCGTCACCTATTGTCTTTTCATTCAGTTTCCTGAAATCAACAACTACTCGCCACTTCTTTACTCCATCGGCTCCTGCCTTCTTGGGTACAACCAAGAGGGGGGAGTTCCAGGGACTCTTACTTGGCTGGACAATGTCGCTCTCCAACATTACCTTCAGTTCTTCGTTGATTATGTCCTTCTGTGGCTGACTCAGCCGGTACATTTTTTGATTTATCGGAGCCTGGTCAGTCTATAACGGAATTTTGCCTTCGTACAACTCAGTTTGTTTCCAGGAAGGAAAAAAATATCGTTGAACTCCTGGCGCAACTGAGTAATGGCCTTTCTTTCCTCCGGAGTACTATGTTCAAATAATGTGAGCTCTTGCTTCAACAACGCGTTGCGCATCACATTCCCCGCAGAATCGGAGTATAAGAACTTAAAAGCTTCTCCTTCCAAGTGATTGTTTGATGGACCCGCCATTGTCCCTGATGCTACATAGCCTACATGTTTAACTATAGAGTCTGAACTGGATTCAGGATGACGTTCTACACCACGCGAAACTTCTAGCTTACTAACGGAGTATCTATCCAGCATTTCTAACTTCAGACTAAGTTGGTTCAATGTGAACAGAGTCTCGCCTGAGTTCAGTATACCCACCACAGGCCTTTTTGGGTCAAGAAGAGCGTTTGCCAGGAATATACCATCAGCTAATGAATCCGCTGTACACAGCATTTCCTGACCTAGCTCAATAGGAACTTCCACCACGTTTTGTGTTCGTGGGGGTAATGTAACAGCTTCTTTAAAAACGACCTCATAGGTTCCATCAGCGGTTTTTGTAACCCTTGAATCCTCTTTGGCAGGATTATGAGTCACCACATGATTCCGATCTGTTAAAAATGTCTCGTTCTGCGTCGCTCCAAACGACAACGCGTCGACGTTATCAGACAACTCAGCCAAAACCTGTGCATGATGTGACCCTTCCGCCTCAACTTGGCTTTTAATAGGGACCGAGAAATCACTATTATTTATTTCCGTGCGAGGAAACGTGAGTGATTTACTTGGACCTTCGACATTACAGTTCCTTGAGAGGAAATCGTTTCCCAAAAAACCATTAAATAGTCCCTGAATATTCTCGACCACTTGAAAAGTACATGGAAGCCTAGTAGGGAGTTCGAAATTGCCTTCCGTTGTACCAAGGGTTTCATCCTCCCCAAACGGAAGTTGCAAAGTGAATTTTTTTTTTTGTGGTAGGGAGGTGAGCCTGAGCCTGGAACCGTTTGACACATTACTTCGGGCCAGGTCTCGTTTTGTTACGCCGTGGGGCGCCTTCAAGCTGGGGAGTCCCTTTCCTAGCGGGAGGGGAGAGGGGAAGAGGAAATGCCAGAAGAGCGATCCCCCAGCCCCAGCGCCTCTGGCTGCTGTGAGTCCCTTTTATATTTTAGGACTGCCCGAGCATAATGTGCCACCTGGTTCCATTTGTCAACCGATTCGAGCATCACCGCAACTATATTATCCGGGGTGAGCTCTTCCGTCTCCCTGTAGAGTTCTCTTCGCAGCCTGACCCGTTTGGTACACGCAAAAAATGTGTCACAGGCATTGTCCTCCTCTCCCGGGCAAAACCGACAATCGGGAGACCGTGACTTACCGATCTTGTGCAGGTAAGACTGAAAACACCCCTGCCCGCTCAAAAGCTGGGTCAGATAGAAGTCAGTCTCACCGTGCCTTCGATTTAGCCACGGTCTCACATCCGGGATGAGGCGCGCAGCCCACCTTCCCTTCGTGCAATTCCCCCAAGACTGCTGCCAATCGTTGAGCGAGCGTTGTCTCTCCTCGTGGACAACCATCTCCCTTGCATCCTCGTTTCGGCGCTCTCTAGCAAGGAGGGCGACAGGTAACCCGCCTGCAATCACTCTCACCGCCGAGTCGGAGACTGTTGGATACGAAGATGCAATTCTCAGTGCTCCTCTTCTCTGTACCTGTGCCAATCGTTTTCGGTATACCTCCTTGCTGAGAGCGTCGCCCCATACCTCTGCTCCGTACAGCAGCACCGACCCCAGTACTCATCAAGAGGCGTCTTCTTGATGGGCTGGGTCCCCCTACGTTGGCCATAAGTCGACTAAGGGCCGATATTCCCGAAGCAGCCTTCTCAGCCGTTGCCCTGATTTGCTCAGAGAAACTCATCTTCGAGTCGATCAGTAGCCCCAGGTACTTCACCGCTGGCTTCGATTCGATTTGTATGTCTCCAATACTGATCATCCTTACTCTAGAGATTCTCTTTTTTGTCAAGGTGACCACTTCGGTTTTCTCCTGTGGTAAACTGAGTCCACGAGCAGTCATCCAGTCCCTCACTCGGCGTATTAGTATACCTAGCCTAAGTTGCGCTTGTCCAACGGTGCGTCCGGCGACCAGAGCCGCAACATCATCCGCATAGCCGACCAAGCGCGACTCATCTGGCATCTCAAGTCTCAGTAGCCCGTCGTAAGACACGTTCCACAGGTCCGGACCAAGGATAGATCCCTGGGCAACACCCGATGTAATTTCCATCCTTCGTTGGCCCTGTGTCGTGTCGTAGAGCAGGCTTCGGTCCTTTAGGTAGTTCCTCAAAAGCCGCATTAGATATTCTGAAACTTGAAAAGAGTTTTCCAGCGTATCCAGAATATCCGCCCATCTAGCGGAGTTGAAGGCATTCCTAACGTCGAGTCGACTATATGCCTCTGCCTTTTGGACCGCGTTCACCACCTCTGCAATCGCATCAATGGTAGAACGTCCTGCTCTAAAGCCGTACTGCCGAGGAGATAGGTCCCCAGCAGCACGAATCGCGTCAGTGAGTCTTCCCTTGATGAGTTTCTCTAGCACTTTCCCAGCCGCGTCTAGCATGCATAACGGGCGGCATGCAGACGGCGATTCGGGATTTCCCTTCCCCTTGCTGACCAGCACGAGCCTCGCCACCTTCCATCGTACCGGGAAAACCCCGTCCCGTAGGCAAGCGTTGAATGTGCTGAGCAGCAAGTCAGGACAATGGTGATAGACGAGCTGCAAAACCTCAGCTGGAACACCATCTGGACCTGGAGCCTTCCTCGCTTTCAGGGAGAGGACTGCCTCCTCCAGTTCCAGCTGTGTGAAGAGTGGGCACTCGACTGCTGTTTCACCATGGACAGCGTTAACACGGACGGGATGGGCGGGGAAGAGTCCCCGCACTATCGCGTCCATCTTTTCCGCGTCATGTATACAAGGCTTCCGTAGGGCACCAAGTTTCCCCATGACCAGCTTGTAGCCAAGGCCCCACGGATCCTTGTTCACATTGTCCACTAGGTCTTGCCAGCAGCGAGCCTTGCTACTGTTGATCAGTTTGCGAAGGCATTTCCTGGCTGACTTATATGCTGCCACCTGGTTGCATGCCTCCTCACGGTTCCGCGCCCGTTGAGCCTCACGCCGAAGCTTGTGACACTCCTTCCGCTTTTCAGCGATTTCAGTAGACCACCAGTACACTGGGGGCTTGCCGTGCCGGGGTCTTCGGCGGGGCATAGAAGCGCAGCAAGCAGTCGTGATTATGCTCATGGTAGAGTTCACCACGTCTTGAGCTGCCAGTTCTTCTGTCCCCTCCGGAGCTCCCTGCAGCGGCTCACCTGCTGTGAGAACCTTGACGAACCTCTCGACGTCCATTCTTCCGATGTTCCATCCAGTTGTAGAAGGCCGAGAGCACGGACGTCGGGAGATAGCATCACTTATCTCAAGCAGAATGCACTGGTGATCACTGGCTGAGTAGTCTTCTAATACTTTCCAGTTGTGTATCCTCCGTACTAAGGACTCCGAGGCGAATGTCACGTCGTGTATGGTTCCTTCACAGCCAACACGGCGGAAAGTTGGCGTATTTCCGGAGTTTAGTACGACGAGGGCCATCCTGGCCACCATTTCCAGGATTCGTTTCCCCGCGGATCCGTCTGAGGCATGCCCCATTCGATTGCTTTAGCATTGAAGTCGCCCCCAACGAGCACTTTACCCTCTGCGTTCGAGACAGCCCCCTCCAAAGCATTAAGCTTGGCTTGGAAAGATGATATCGACTCGTTTGGCGTTAGGTACACACTAAAGAAGGTAATCCCTGAGCACCGAACCCACACGAAACCATCCCCCCGTCCACAACTCTTCGCTTGAAAGTCACTGTTCCGAACCCAGATAGCGGCAGTACCAGTTTCATCAGAGTACCATAATGCAGGACTTTTATTATGGTGTTGCTCACTCAGCAGCAAGAAGTCGGCTTTCCTGTCCCTCACAAACTGCTCAAGCAGATTTTGGGCGGTTGAACTGCGGTGTAGGCTTAGCTGCAGGATGCGGGTCATCGAAGCTCTGATTTGGCCTTAGCTAGGGCTTCCTGGAACACCCGGCATTTTCCTGATCCCAAGACGTGTCCAAAATCAAGTTTTGGATCAGCATCCTTGCAAAGGATACAGTGTGCCTCCTTCGTCCACTCTTTTCTTTTATGACCCGTTTCACCGCATTTGTAACATAGGGAACTCCTATCGGGTCCTTTGCATACTTGTGTGGTGTGACCATAACCAAGGCATTTGAAACATTGAAGAGGGGTTGCTCTTCGCCGCATCCTACAGACAACCCACCCAATTCGTACTTTGCCCTTGTTCAGGAATTTTTCGGCGTCCTTTTTGGTCAAGTCAACTATGGCCATGCGTTGTCCCCTGTTGTTTTCTGGTGTCAGTCTCGCTTTGATCCTTCCCACGCTAGGGAACTCCCTTTTGATGGCCTCTTCTACGTCGGCCAGATCCGTCACGCAGTCTATGTCTCGTATTTCGATCGTTGCCATCGGCTCGAGCGGGGCTATAGTTGCGCTTTTGCCGAGGACTTTCTTTACTGCGTCACAGAATGCATCTTTATTGCCGGCCTCTGCTCCGAATTCGACCAGTATGTGGCCCGATCGTGTTGGTCGTACTACTTTAATGGTAGTATTGGTGTCTTTGGGCCTTACGTTTCCCCTGATGTCCCGCAGTACGTCCGCGTAGGATCGGCCATCTTGGGGCTTTACAAGCAGTGCCTGCTACCGGGGTCTTCGTCGGGGCTTCTGCCTCTCCTGCTTTGCATCAGGTCCTTTTTGTAATTGGGCGTCCATACGAACTTTACTTTCTGGCTTTTTTTGAAGGAGTTTCTTTGCAGCTTTCTTCGCTCCTTTTGTAAGCACTGTCTCGAACCCCTGATCTAGTGCTCGACGCCCTTCGAGTGCCTCTTCCTTCCTTCTTTTATCCCGATCTCCTTCGATTGGGCCAGACGCCATTCTTTTATTGACGTTTAATGGTGGAGCTATCTGCGTGTCGCCCTTAGATTTCGCCCCAAGCGCCTCTTTAGCCTCCTCTTCGCCTTCAGCCCTTAACCAGCTTCTCCGATAGTGCTTTATGCGATCTAGGAGCTCCTCTAGTTCAAAGAGCCCTTCCTTTGCTGCTTTGCTGATTTTTGGGGAGTCGCATGCAGCTTGTATTCTTTTCAGAACATCTCCCGCTTTTCGGAGTAGTCTTTCTTCTTCATATTGCTGGGCCGCAATTGTACCTTGCAACCATCCTTGGGAGAGGTTATCGCGTTCCGTTTCTGAGTGCAGTACTTCCGCCACATTTTCAACTTTGGCGGTGCATTCACGCGGTGTCTGGTCACTCTTTGCTTTTGGTGCCGTTATCTCCTCGTTGGCTTCTGGATTTTTCGTTTCGATGTCGGGATTTGCGACCCTTGCATCGGTCGCTACGGTAACGATTGCAGCCGTGACAATCGGATTTTCGGTGTTGTTTATGTTATCTCCCACCGCTCGAACACCTGAAGTGTCCTGCAGAGTCTCCCGTTTGTCCTTAATAGGACGCTCGGGCGTTCGCATCATTTTTTTGCTGCGCTCGAACGCCGCAGGAATCTCAGTTTGTATTCTCCGTTTTTCGTCCGTCTTCCCTGTTGTTGTGTTAGTCTTCGTTTTTGTCGTTGTTAGTATCGCTCGCGATGTACTGTTGACATCGTGGCTGCAACCGCTGGTTGCGTCGTCGTTGTTGTTATTATTTTTTATTGCTTTTTTGGATTTTGTTGGTCTTTTGTTTTTGGTTGCTCCATTTTATTGGGTCCCCCCTCGGAGCCGCTATCTCCGTTCGTGTGTGTAGTCGCCTTTTTGGTCCCATGGTTATCTTTGCAGAGCAGGGAGGCCATGCGAGGGTTGGCACAAGCCCTTATGGGGACAAGTGCTCAGAGCCAGACCAGCGCTAATCGGGAGTCCGTCTCAACCGGACCTACACCACCAACCCAATGGTGCGAACTCCGAACGTACTCCGAGGCCTGCCAAGTTTTTACCGGGACGGAGACGGTATGATAGTTGAATTGGAGCCGTTCACACACGAGTTTCACCTCGGCGCTACTGTGCAAAGCAACTAGGTCCAAACCATCACATCCGCCAGCCCAAAGCTTTATTTTCAGTTCGTTGTCCAAAGCGTCGTCCAGATCCAATCAGGGTCGTTAACTGTCATCCCAGGGGGGAACCTCACGACGCCCCCCATATCCTCGGGTCCGTGGGGGCGGCGCTTCCCAAAGAATGCTAGCCTCCAAGAGTGCTCTTGTTGACCGGCATTCTCCCTGCGGGAATTTCCTCGGGTACGTGGGGGCGAAACTCCCCAAAGAATGCTAGCCTCCTTGGGTGCTCTTGTCGACCGGCATTCCCCTGCGTGAGCTTACGCTGAACATTTATTGGGCACGTGTCCCTGATAGCTGACTTATTTATAATACTGACTTCAGCCCCCGTATCTATAGTAAATGTGGTCTTCTTTTGTATTCCTATATCTAAAGGCAGTGCTGCTGTTGCCAGACTAGTACCGCGATACGCGTTTCCTTTGTTTTTTTGATTGTCCATACACTCTTCCGTGACCCTAGTTTCCATCTTCGTTTCCATCTTCGTTTCAGATTTTTGATTTTTTGACTGTTATTTTCGACTTGACTGCGCCTCGTTTCCCTAGAGCTTGGAATCCCACCGTTTCTTTTGGAAACAAGTTTCCAAATCATGTCCTCTGCGACCACAGAAATCACACTCCACCGGGACACTGTATACTCTTGGGTTCTCCTTACTGGCCCGATGACTAGTGGCGGATTTTACCTGACAATCCTTTTGATCGTGACCATATTCCTTACAGGTGGAACAATAGGGAGTATTCTTCCGAGAGTAACAATCGGAGTATGTGTGGCCCCGTTTATGACAAAAATTACAAGTTATTCTTTGACCTTTTGTGAATTTTGATGATTTCAATTGGGGATCCTTCTCTGGTGCTACCACCGCTTGTGGTCCAACCTGTGACTGAAAAGGTATCGCATAGGGATTATGTGACTACATTGCCTGCTGAGGAGCCATCACGTGCTGGTTCATCATCCAACTATTGAATGGGGGTTGAACTTGCATCATTTGCGGAATTGTTTGTGATGCACTGCTCTGCAAAAAGAAAACTCCCTGTTAAAGTTTCTCCATGTTCAGCTCCTTAGTTACAAGCTCCTCAAAGGTGCATTTCTCTAACTGACAAAGCTGAGGATTAACTACTCCACTTCTAAACGCATTCATCGCAAAGTCCTCTAATTGCGCATTCGCAATCTTACTCGCTTCCGATCCATATTTAACTGCTGCTGCTTCCTGGCAACGTTTAAGAATTTGCCTAAGACGAGATGTGTAGGCTAGAATGGACTCCGAAGGACTTTGCTTTGCTGTTATTCAACTATTAACCAGCTCCTGATAAGTTTCTCTTGGTAAATACACCCGGTTCAGTAATTCTTCCGCCACCTCCAAAGTGGACGGGAAGTTAGAGGATATCAGCTGATAAGCTTCACCTCGCAGACGGGTAGGAAAAATCTGCTTAACACCACGCGCTCCTGATTGCTAAGGCGTTTCCATACCTGCGTACTGCAACCAATGATTGTTTGCAGATCAAGCACCATGGTGGGACTGGGTGCCCCAGAAAACAAGGGAATCACTGTCCCATTAATTTTGCAACCCTCCCATAATCTGCCATAGTGCTCGTGAAATCCTTAACTTCGGCTTCCTTATCAATCATAGGAGGTGATTTCTGGTCAACAGTCAAATCCACAGACACACTTGAGGACGAGCTCGCTCCCAATGTCAGTTTCCAGTCGTGTGAAGTAATCAAAATTTTTAAAGACTGTGAAAAATCCAATAAACTGGTATGGCCAAACGCACTCCCACTAAAATGTTTGATTTCTTCCCTAAACTGCGCTGCCTGTTCACGGAATTGATTGATCTGCTCCAAACGGCTAAAATATAACTGATCAACAGTGTCAGTGAATTCAAGGACTGACTCTATACTCGTAGAAGCAGGTTCTCGCTTAACCTGTGAGTCTAAATCAGAAGGAAAAGTTTCCGATTTATTTTTAGGGGTAAAAAGAGTTCTTCCACTTCGGAGCACGAGCCCGCTGGTTTTTTCCGGAGTCGATTGATGTACCTCCCTAATTCTCTGACGTTCGTCGTTCATTCGTTCACTTAGCTAACGAGTTCCTATTTGTTTTTTTTACTGTACCTTCATCCTCCTTCAAGACTCGGATATTTCAAGGATGACCTCCCAGGTACAATCTTTATCTAAAGGACGACCTCCTAGATATCAAACCGCGTGGTGCACGCGGATAAAAACTGGGAGCAGAGCTTCACCGACTCCGAGCACTCCGTTTCCCGTGGATGCCTTCACTGTCTACGTAAAAGAAAAGAATCAGAGTGGTTGTTAAGTGAGAGACTATTACTAAACGTGAATAGTCATTAAAAGGCCAAAACCAGGGTTTCACTGGCTTGGGCCTAAAGAAACTCAGTTTTTGCTCATTAAGAACTATTTCCGGAATTTAATCTGCAGTGTAAGATTAATAAACTACGCTTGATTAGCCATTAGATGGCCAAAACCAGAGTTTCACCGGCTTAGGCCTAAAGAAACTCAGTTTTAGCTCATCAGAGATCGTTTCTCGGGTTCCACTTTAAATATGGGTTGGCTAAAACCAGAGTTCCACCAGCTTAGGCCTAAAGAAACTCAGGTTCCGCTCGTTCTTCTTACCTTCACTTCGTTGGTTCCGGTTGGCGTTGCTTTGCGGCGAACTTCTGATGTGGGTTTCCATCTTGGCTAGCTCTCGTGTGTCTTGCGTAGAATAAACTGCTTCTTTTCCCAATTCGCCACTAGATTAAATGCAAACAAATTGCTTGCATTGCTAGTGAGAGTCGTAGACCTTCGATCCATTTAATCCGCAAAACGCTGAGTTTGTAGATGTGCTAATTCCCCTTAACCTGCTTTACAAATTCATTCCTCTCTTGTTCTTCAGGAACAATCTTGTTGTATGAAAAGGAACGCTAGCTCCAATCTCATGCTTTTGGCTCTTTTCTTCCTCAGTATTCATATATCTGAATACTCGACGACTTCCCCCCATACAATTTCTGAGTTGGATGTCGCGGCGAATTGGTACCCAGATGAGCGGATTGCGCATAGTACACACATTCAACTGTATACATGTACTCCAAATGCTCTCAACATGGCAATTGTATGGACTACCATGTATGCGTGTGGAATTCACCGCAGAGCCAATTTAGCGACTTGACCAATGAAGCGCAAGATATAAGTTCTTATATAAATGAAATTGCGATTATGTACTATGTTTAGGGTGTTGCCGTTCGCTAAGTATGGGCGGTGAAGCATACATTGCTTGTTGGCTCGTGCGATCAATGATTGGAATTGTGAATAACTGTTATGAATTTGGTTGTAACGTGTCGTAAGTGAGGCATGAGGGCGTGATTAATTATCATGGATTTCTGAGCAATTGTATTCGATTGTTATAGTAACAGCATTATTCTTTTAACTGTAGGCATATATTGAATGAATTACATTTATTATATTATTGAATTTTCAAATAAATAAAAGTAATTTCGAAATAATTAGTCTTTATGTTAACAAGTAGAAGGATATATGAACTCTTCAAAAAGATGCTTTGGACAAATAATTTGAATTTCGTGTTAAAACTTTCGATCAATTTTATAGCTCATATCAACGAGATAAATTTATTATTGGGGCGCAGGAAAATTCATTCAAAGAGAAACGTTGGCTTTTTAGGACTAATCACTGGTTTGAGAAATTCAACAGTAAGAGACGACCTATTTATTTATTTTGCCAAACAAGACATATCCTTAGAATATAAAATCACTACACAAAAAAAAAAAACCTTGTGAACAATACATTTTCATGATACATTAATTTTTACGCACAATTATACAAATTATATTGAGGAATGAAAGGATTTTAGGATATTATTTTTATATGAGGTTTTGGAAATGGACGGGGAGTAATATTTACTAAACTTGTTGAATGCCTTACAACATCTGTTTATTGGCTCATTGTCCGCATAAGTAGTGTGATGGCGACCTACGGTAAGCATTGGTGAAAGTCTTGTGATTCTTAGGGGCTCATTCAGAGTAATTGTTTTTGTTATATACTGAACCTTAATATTGTCTCTGATGACATCGAATGCTAGACAGGCAGACATCGTCATTCTCCTAGAATCTAGTGATGCCATATTTAGCACATCGAGCCGATAGTTATATGATGGTAGGCTGTTGAAGTTCCTACGGTCGTAAAGGGATCTGAGGGCAAAAAGAAGAAATTGTTTCTGGACCGATTCTAACCTGTCAGCGTGAATATCAAAAACAGGCTTTACAAGCAGTGCCTGCTTCCGGGGTCTTCGTCGGGGCTTCTGCCTCTCCTGCTTTGCATCAGGTCCTTTTTGTAATTGGGCGTCCATACGAACTTTACTTTCTGGCTTTTTTTGAAGGAGTTTCTTTGCAGCTTTCTTCGCTCCTTTTGTAAGCACTGTCTCGAACCCCTGATCTAGTGCTCGACGCCCTTCGAGTGCCTCTTCCTTCCTTCTTTTATCCCGATCTCCTTCGATTGGGCCAGACGCCATTCTTTTATTGACGTTTAATGGTGGAGCTATCTGCGTGTCGCCCTTAGATTTCGCCCCAAGCGCCTCTTTAGCCTCCTCTTCGCCTTCAGCCCTTAACCAGCTTCTCCGATAGTGCTTTATGCGATCTAGGAGCTCCTCTAGTTCAAAGAGCCCTTCCTTTGCTGCTTTGCTGATTTTTGGGGAGTCGCATGCAGCTTGTATTCTTTTCAGAACATCTCCCGCTTTTCGGAGTAGTCTTTCTTCTTCATATTGCTGGGCCGCAATTGTACCTTGCAACCATCCTTGGGAGAGGTTATCGCGTTCCGTTTCTGAGTGCAGTACTTCCGCCACATTTTCAACTTTGGCGGTGCATTCACGCGGTGTCTGGTCACTCTTTGCTTTTGGTGCCGTTATCTCCTCGTTGGCTTCTGGATTTTTCGTTTCGATGTCGGGATTTGCGACCCTTGCATCGGTCGCTACGGTAACGATTGCAGCCGTGACAATCGGATTTTCGGTGTTGTTTATGTTATCTCCCACCGCTCGAACACCTGAAGTGTCCTGCAGAGTCTCCCGTTTGTCCTTAATAGGACGCTCGGGCGTTCGCATCATTTTTTTGCTGCGCTCGAACGCCGCAGGAATCTCAGTTTGTATTCTCCGTTTTTCGTCCGTCTTCCCTGTTGTTGTGTTAGTCTTCGTTTTTGTCGTTGTTAGTATCGCTCGCGATGTACTGTTGACATCGTGGCTGCAACCGCTGGTTGCGTCGTCGTTGTTGTTATTATTTTTTATTGCTTTTTTGGATTTTGTTGGTCTTTTGTTTTTGGTTGCTCCATTTTATTGGGTCCCCCCTCGGAGCCGCTATCTCCGTTCGTGTGTGTAGTCGCCTTTTTGGTCCCATGATTATCTTTGCAGAGCAGGGAGGCCATGCGAGGGTTGGCACAAGCCCTTATGGGGACAAGTGCTCAGAGCCAGACCAGCGCTAATCGGGAGTCCGTCTCAACCGGACCTACACCACCAACCCAATGGTGCGAACTCCGAACGTACTCCGAGGCCTGCCAAGTTTTTACCGGGACGGAGACGGTATGATAGTTGAATTGAAGCCGTTCACACACGAGTTTCACCTCGGCGCTACTGTGCAAAGCAACTAGTTCCAAACCATCACATCCGCCAGCCCAAAGCTTTATTTTCAGTTCGTTGTCCAAAGCGTCGTCCAGATCCAATCAGGGTCGTTAACTGTCATCCCAGGGGGGAGCCTCACGACGCCCCCCATATCCTCGGGTCCGTTGGGGCGGCGCTTCCCAAAGAATGCTAGCCTCCAAGAGTGCTCTTGTTGACCGGCATTCTCCCTGCGGGAATTTCCTCGGGTACGTGGGGGCGGAACTCCCCAAAGAATGCTAGCCTCCTTGGGTGCTCTTGTCGACCGGCATTCCCCTGCGTGAGCTTACGCTGAACATTTATTGGGCACGTGTCCCTGATAGCTGACTTATTTATAATACTGACTTCAGCCCCCGTATCTATAGTAAATGTGGTCTTCTTTTGTATTCCTATATCTAAAGGCAGTGCTGCTGTTGCCAGACTAGTACCGCGATACGCGTTTCCTTTGTTTTTTTGATTGTCCATACACTCTTCCGTGACCCTAGTTTCCATCTTCGTTTCAGATTTTTGATTTTTTGACTGTTATTTTCGACTTGACTGCGCCTCGTTTCCCTAGAGCTTGGAATCCCACCGTTTCTTTTGGAAACAAGTTTCCAAATCATGTCCTCTGCGACCACAGAAATCACACTCCACCGGGACACTGTATACTCTTGGGTTCTCCTTACTGGCCCGATGACTAGTGGCGGATTTTACCTGACAATCCTTTTGATCGTGACCATATTCCTTACAGGTGGAACAATAGGGAGTATTCTTCCGAGAGTAACAATCGGAGTATGTGTGGCCCCGTTTATGACAAAAATTACAAGTTATTCTTTGACCTTTTGTGAATTTTGATGATTTCAATTGGGGATCCTTCTCTGGTGCTACCACCGCTTGTGGTCCAACCTGTGACTGAAAAGGTATCGCATAGGGATTATGTGACTACATTGCCTGCTGAGGAGCCATCACGTGCTGGTTCATCATCCAACTATTGAATGGGGGTTGAACTTGCATCATTTGCGGAATTGTTTGTGATGCACTGCTCTGCAAAAAGAAAACTCCCTGTTAAAGTTTCTCCATGTTCAGCTCCTTAGTTACAAGCTCCTCAAAGGTGCATTTCTCTAACTGACAAAGCTGAGGATTAACTACTCCACTTCTAAACGCATTCATCGCAAAGTCCTCTAATTGCGCATTCGCAATCTTACTCGCTTCCGATCCATATTTAACTGCTGCTGCTTCCTGGCAATGTTTAAGAATTTGCCTAAGACGAGATGTGTAGGCTAGAATGGACTCCGAAGGACTTTGCTTTGCTGTTATTCAACTATTAACCAGCTCCTGATAAGTTTCTCTTGGTAAATACACCCGGTTCAGTAATTCTTCCGCCACCTCCAAAGTGGACGGGAAGTTAGAGGATATCAGCTGATAAGCTTCACCTCGCAGACGGGTAGGAAAAATCTGCTTAACGCCACGCGCTCCTGATTGCTAAGGCGTTTCCATACCTGCGTACTGCAACCAACGATTGTTTGCAGATCAAGCACCATGGTGGGACTGGGTGCCCCAGAAAACAAGGGAATCACTGTCCCATTAATTTTGCAACCCTCCCATAATCTGCCATAGTGCTCGTGAAATCCTTAACTTCGGCTTCCTTATCAATCATAGGAGGTGATTTCTGGTCAACAGTCAAATCCACAGACACACTTGAGGACGAGCTCGCTCCCAATGTCAGTTTCCAGTCGTGTGAAGTAATCAAAATTTTTAAAGACTGTGAAAAATCCAATAAACTGGTATGGCCAAACGCACTCCCACTAAAATGTTTGATTTCTTCCCTAAACTGCGCTGCCTGTTCACGGAATTGATTGATCTGCTCCAAACGGCTAAAATATAACTGATCAACAGTGTCAGTGAATTCAAGGACTGACTCTATACTCGTAGAAGCAGGTTCTCGCTTAACCTGTGAGTCTAAATCAGAAGGAAAAGTTTCCGATTTATTTTTAGGGGTAAAAAGAGTTCTTCCACTTCGGAGCACGAGCCCGCTGGTTTTTTCCGGAGTCGATTGATGTACCTCCCTAATTCTCTGACGTTCGTCGTTCATTCGTTCACTTAGCTAACGAGTTCCTATTTGTTTTTTTTACTGTACCTTCATCCTCCTTCAAGACTCGGATATTTCAAGGATGACCTCCCAGGTACAATCTTTATCTAAAGGACGACCTCCTAGATATCAAACCGCGTGGTGCACGCGGATAAAAACTGGGAGCAGAGCTTCACCGACTCCGAGCACTCCGTTTCCCGTGGATGCCTTCACTGTCTACGTAAAAGAAAAGAATCAGAGTGGTTGTTAAGTGAGAGACTATTACTAAACGTGAATAGTCATTAAAAGGCCAAAACCAGGGTTTCACTGGCTTGGGCCTAAAGAAACTCAGTTTTTGCTCATTAAGAACTATTTCCGGAATTTAATCTGCAGTGTAAGATTAATAAACTACGCTTGATTAGCCATTAGATGGCCAAAACCAGAGTTTCACCGGCTTAGGCCTAAAGAAACTCAGTTTTAGCTCATCAGAGATCGTTTCTCGGGTTCCACTTTAAATATGGGTTGGCTAAAACCAGAGTTCCACCAGCTTAGGCCTAAAGAAACTCAGGTTCCGCTCGTTCTTCTTACCTTCACTTCGTTGGTTCCGGTTGGCGTTGCTTTGCGGCGAACTTCTGATGTGGGTTTCCATCTTGGCTAGCTCTCGTGTGTCTTGCGTAGAATAAACTGCTTCTTTTCCCAATTCGCCACTAGATTAAATGCAAACAAATTGCTTGCATTGCTAGTGAGAGTCGTAGACCTTCGATCCATTTAATCCGCAAAACGCTGAGTTTGTAGATGTGCTAATTCCCCTTAACCTGCTTTACAAATTCATTCCTCTCTTGTTCTTCAGGAACAATCTTGTTGTATGAAAAGGAACGCTAGCTCCAATCTCATGCTTTTGGCTCTTTTCTTCCTCAGTATTCATATATCTGAATACTCGACGACTTCCCCCCATACAATTTCTGAGTTGGATGTCGCGGCGAATTGGTACCCAGATGAGCGGATTGCGCATAGTACACACATTCAACTGTATACATGTACTCCAAATGCTCTCAACATGGCAATTGTATGGACTACCATGTATGCGTGTGGAATTCACCGCAGAGCCAATTTAGCGACTTGACCAATGAAGCGCAAGATATAAGTTCTTATATAAATGAAATTGCGATTATGTACTATGTTTAGGGTGTTGCCGTTCGCTAAGTATGGGCGGTGAAGCATACATTGCTTGTTGGCTCGTGCGATCAATGATTGGAATTGTGAATAACTGTTATGAATTTGGTTGTAACGTGTCGTAAGTGAGGCATGAGGGCGTGATTAATTATCATGGATTTCTGAGCAATTGTATTCGATTGTTATAGTAACAGCATTATTCTTTTAACTGTAGGCATATATTGAATGAATTACATTTATTATATTATTGAATTTTCAAATAAATAAAAGTAATTTCGAAATAATTAGTCTTTATGTTAACAAGTAGAAGGATATATGAACTCTTCAAAAAGATGCTTTGGACAAATAATTTGAATTTCGTGTTAAAACTTTCGATCAATTTTATAGCTCATATCAACGAGATAAATTTATTATTGGGGCGCAGGAAAATTCATTCAAAGAGAAACGTTGGCTTTTTAGGACTAATCACTGGTTTGAGAAATTCAACAGTAAGAGACGACCTATTTATTTATTTTGCCAAACAAGACATATCCTTAGAATATAAAATCACTACACAAAAAAAAAAACCTTGTGAACAATACATTTTCATGATACATTAATTTTTACGCACAATTATACAAATTATATTGAGGAATGAAAGGATTTTAGGATATTATTTTTATATGAGGTTTTGGAAATGGACGGGGAGTAATATTTACTAAACTTGTTGAATGCCTTACAACATCTGTTTATTGGCTCATTGTCCGCATAAGTAGTGTGATGGCGACCTACGGTAAGCATTGGTGAAAGTCTTGTGATTCTTAGGGGCTCATTCAGAGTAATTGTTTTTGTTATATACTGAACCTTAATATTGTCTCTGATGACATCGAATGCTAGACAGGCAGACATCGTCATTCTCCTAGAATCTAGTGATGCCATATTTAGCACATCGAGCCGATAGTTATATGATGGTAGGCTGTTGAAGTTCCTACGGTCGTAAAGGGATCTGAGGGCAAAAAGAAGAAATTGTTTCTGGACCGATTCTAACCTGTCAGCGTGAATATCAAAAACAGGGCTCCAAATCAGGCTGGCATATTCAAGAATAGGCCGTACTAATGAGACGTATAGTGATTTAGTAACCCAAATATTCTTGAATTCTTTAGCTGATGAATCCTAGCATTTTATTATCCCTGGATACTACTCCATCATACTGAAGTTTAAAACGAAGCTTTTGGTCCAGAACAACACCAAGGTCCGCAATGTTATCGACTCTATTAAGTGTTGTGTTCTGAATGTGATGATCAAGCAGAAGAAGGCTCCGTTTTCTTGCAAAACTTATCACCTGGCATTTTTCCAAGTTTAAAGAGAGGTGGTTGTTGTAACACCATTCAGAGAGAATGTTAAGCTTGGCCTGGAGAAACATCATATGGGATAGAGATGATATGACTTGGTAAACTTTAAGGTCATCTGCATAAAAAAGATGATGTACATCATGTAAAACTGCTGAAAGATCAGATATGAAAACATTAAATAGAAGAGGCCCAAGATGACTCACCATTTAACTAAGGTTCTTCAAGATCTAACGTCGAAAGTGTACCAGTCTAATCAACAGCGAGAAGATGTTTATTGATACTTTCATATTCAGCATTGCGAAAGTCGTATACAATTGATTCATTGTATGAAATAGGGTTAGAAATGTCAGGAGTGGAAATATCAATATTAAGTGCAGAGTGATGAAGGCTGTTACAAAAAAGGTTCTCTTTGTCATCAGTTTGATTGACCACTACGTCGTCATATGCGTTAGTAAAAATTAGGTCTAACCAATTTCCATTTTGGTTGGGTTTCGGAGCGATTTGCTGCAAATCGTTGCCATAAAAAGTGCTCATCAAATTAAAATCCTGACTGTCAAGAAGATTGATTGGGAGAAGACGATTATCGACTTCGTCATTTACGAATTTCAGATTCGGTCGATCAAAGTCGCCAGTGATAATTATTATATCATCTTCTTTAATAGATGCAGTTAGAGAAGAAATGGTTTCGATGACTTCGTTGTAGACGATTTCGGAAGAATTTGGAGGGACATACTACACGCCAAGATAGAGGCTAAGCTTATTTGTAGATATATGAACCACTCTATGCTGGAATAATGTATATGAGGTGGTGCTTATGAGCTCACTTGATAGGGAGTTGTGAACTGCAGCGAACACACCACCTCCTCTTGATTTTCCAGTGCTGCGAAAGTCTCGATCGTCTCTAAAGATGGTCCAATCACTGTCAAGAATCTCTTCATTTTTATGTGCATCATTTAGCCAAGTTTCTGTCAGAGATAGAATTTCAAAATGGCAAGATTTTGCGTCAAGGAATAATTGGTTTAATTTCGATCGGATACCACTGCAATTGTGGTAAAATAATTTAAGGCTTTGCTGAACAGGCTTCTTATTGGGGACGAAAAAGTTTGTTGTGTTGTTCCCTAGTCCTTTGAAGTGAGGAGATGTAGTTTGAACTTACATGCGACGTAAATGTTTCAAGATCTTTTTTCGCTTGATCTGCCGTGACTCCCAGCTCTTCATGGAAGCAAAAATACATTCCTCGAAGAGAATCAAAATCCACAGGGAGACCTTCTCTTTTTGTTATGACCTTGAGACTAGTCTTTGTTTTTCCATCAATACATGTTGTATCGGGCGCTTTATGCATGTATGCCAAAAAGATTCGTACACATTCATAGATTTTGTGATCTCTGAATCTCGACAATAGATAGCTATTTTCTAAATCAACTCCAGAGTTGATCGTGGCCTTTATTGATGGTGGGCAAAGCGGGTCTAAAAAGGATTTATTGCTATCTTGGGGAACAGACTGTGGAAGGTGTATTGAGCCCAATGAAGATGGTACTTGAACCTCGCCACGGATGAAATTTTTATATTTCGATTGTGGTTGAGAGGATTTCTCCGCCATGGCGAGGGTTTCAATGGATTTGGAGACATTTTGGTCATCGTCCAACTCTAAGTTAACTATTTTATGTGACACGCTACTATTGTTAGAAACATCTTGTGTTGCCAATGCTACCTTATTTGTAATAACAGCAGTACCTTGCAATGAGTTAGGTGTTAAGGATAGTTCAGAAATAATCATGGGTAAAGTTTGGTTAGTACAATTAGAAAGATTAATGGATGTACATACTTTTTGGTATTTAAAGCTAAAATTAGGCAATGTTGAGCTGCTGATGGTTCTCCACTGCTTAAATGCCATACCATTCCTGGAGTAGCTACCGCTTCTTTTCATAATGTTGGAGAGCAACCAGGCATATCTCGATGGAATGAAAACTTTGAATCGGGGCTTACGTTTGTTCTTCTGAGGCAAAATTTCAACTTTGCCAATATTTACTCAAATTTTTTCCCTCGTATAAATTAAATCAAGATAACATTAGGCTATTTTTCATCCATTCGATCAAGTCTCAGCTATAGCAATATACTAACTGTCAGGCAAATTTACTGCCAGCTACGAGAAACTTTCATTTACTCTAAACAGTATACTTAAAAATGTTCAAGTGGCATGCATCGGAAAGCAACTCTTTGTTGCATATGGTGAGCACATGAACAACAAATGACACTTCAGTTTGTTAGTTAAGCTTATAGCAGTAAAATACATTAACACAAAATACTATTTTATTGCGAAATTAAAATCAAAATAAATTTCTGTTAGGCGATATCTCAACAAATTATTACACCTTAAAGGCATGTAGTTCTCTCACACATTGCGAAGATTAAGCTCAACGATTATACATTTCACCTTAATTCCACTGAAGACGATCCAAAGCCTGGTTATGGAAGGAAAAGGGAGATGAACAAGTATAAAAGAATGAACGATTATAATTTTAGTAGTAGTTGAATTTGTAATAACCTAAGGAACAGATTTAGTTTCTGCTTATTAAATGCCGCTATAAGTTTCTATTTATCTAAATAAAGTTTTGCCAACTATTCAAGTCTGAAATAGAAACATTATCGATCAATGATGCAATGGCAGTTAACTTTTACATATTCAAATATTTCTAAACTGTAGCTCCCTTTTTCAACTATACCCTTCGAAAATTAAATCAAAAGAGCAACGTTCGTGGTGCATCGGGAAATGATGACAAAATTCGAGTTGATGTTCCGCTCCAGTGTTCCATTCTCAAAGAGCTGCAATTAGAACAAATTTTATTCCTTACGGTACGTATGGAGTAGAGAGAATTAGACTAAAAGTGCGTATGTATGGTAAACAAAAACTTGAATTTGCTTGCAATTTTTTCAACACAAGGTAAACTTTAGTACACCTTTTACACATTTATTTGCCTCTCTTTTCATTCTGACAGCTCCTCGATTGCAGGTGCTAGTTAGTCTTTATGCTCTGGCTTTTTCTTGTCATCATTTCTCTCTGCCGATAAGAAGAAATCTTCATATCATCATGTGATTTTTTGCATTCGCTGTCAAATTTGGCTGTGAAAAACCGTAAACAAACTCGTTCGGTATGTAATTTTCATGTTAAAATCAGTGAAAATTAGCAATTCGTGTATTGTTCATCAACAAGACTATAAAAGATTATTCATCGCTTAAATTGTATGTGAGAAAAACTTTACATTTCGACGGAAATATAGAGAAGTGCAAAGAAGTTTCTGAAAGCGTGTGCATTGTGAAAACAAGCAGTAATATGAGCCACCATCAGCCCACAGGAGTATTATTGCATAGGTTGGTATCAAAATGAAACGTAGAAAAGAAAAGACAATAATTTGAAGTGTTTTTCACTGAAAACAATTGCCTCAAATTCATAAATGCTCATGTTAACATTTCAGGGGGCAACCATTTTATTCGCTTAGTTTTCGCGCAGTACCACCTGAACCTTGGGGGCAAGTTTTTGCTAGCATGCTTGAAAAATTTTTTTGATAAACTCGATTTTATTGATTTTTTCGAGCAATGATATTGAACATATATGAAGATGAAAAAATACATATTTTATTATGTTCAGCATGTACAAAAATCACATTATTAATGAATGAATGTTTTTCAGATTTCCTGCCAATGAAAATGCACGGGCAACTAGGTGTAGTTTAATTATTCTCAACGGATGCAATGTGGAAATTCCACTTTTGGTAGAGGTTAATGGACAACAATAGGTAAAACGCTTTTATGAATCTCTTCTGGAGATCAGTCATATTTTTATCTTTGCAGGCAAATCAAGTGGTGTAGCAGCTGTATTGGTTTGAAGCGTTTCGCTGGATGGGAAAGCTAGTACATGATGTTAACTATGGGATACTATTGAAGAAATGTATATTATGTTATTATTTCCATTGTAATCCATAAATGCTATTTATTACATTTTCATTCAATTTTCAAATGAATAAAAATAATTTTGAAATAATTCGTCTTTATATTTCCAAATACTTAGCATTTTTGAAATAATTCGGAGTTTGCTTTTGTTTGTCAACTGTATAGTCTTTCGTATTCAACTTCCACCTAAATCCATTTGTTTACAAGGCAAATGAGGAAATTCGTTGCAAGGGAATGCAATTTTGTAAATATTTTTCAGTACATGATTTAATTTGAGTAGGGGAATTGTCGAAATGAACTGCGCTCCGAGAATCCAATAATAACAAAGCTACTAGTGAAAAAAGGTTCGTGTAAGCAGTCAAGGATAAGAACAAAAAATTCTGTTAAGCACTGAAAAATTTCTGCTAGGCAATATTTCAACGAATTAGTACATTTTAAAGGCATGTAGTTCTTTCACACTTAGCGAAGATCAATCTCAACGATTATACATTTCACTCAAAAAAGGAAGTAAAAAATCCGTGGAACCAAAAATTCCGTCTTGATTCCGCCGAAGACGGTCCAAAGCCCGGTTATGGAAGGAAGAGGGACTATAATTGTAGTAGTAGTAGTTGAATTTGTAATTACCTGAGAAACAGATTTATTTTTCACTTGTTAAACTCGCTGTGAGATCTCTATTTATCTAACTAACGTTTTGCAAACTAGTCAAGTCTGAAATAGAAACATTCAATTATGCAATGGTAGTTAACTTTTACAAATTTAACATTTTCTAAATTTTAGCTCCCTTTTTGAACTACACCCTTCGAAAATTAAATCAAAAGACCAACGTTCGTGGCGCATCTGAAAATGATGACAGAATTTGAGGTGATGTTCCACTCCTTGAGGAACAAGATAAAACCGGAGTGGACATCCATATGTACACGTTGTCGCAACTACCCCTGCGACCGTGATTCTAAAGCTAGTTAAGGGGAACCCAATGGGTTGTCACAAGAAAGTAAACAAACGCTTATGCACTCGTAAATATGATTTTATTGCAAATAACACTTCACACAACAAGAAAATAGCGTTGAATACAAATAAAACATTATGGCGACTTAGAATAGAAAACACTTTCGTATCGATAACCCATCGTTTTCTAGCAATAACGCACATTACACTTTTTATTGAGTTCCTTGCTCCGATTTACAGTGTCACTCCTTAAAATGTTGTTATTCCTAAACCAGGTGTAATATTACTTTCACTACAGTCAATATGTACCTTCGGACACGTTCTCGAACCAAAAAATGACTAAATTCCGAATCGTACCTCAAGCGCCAGGTAAATTTCGCGTCCATGTTTAGTCATCAAATTGACAATAGGACTAACGAGAGGAGAAATATTGGAAATTACTGGAAATGAAATGACAATCAGGCTCTGAACGTGGTCATATCATTTCCTATGGAGTGTTTATATGAGCATAGCCTCTCCATTTGTTCCGTTCCTCCAAGGATCCACTCTAGAGTTCCATTCTCAAAGAATGGAACACTGATTTTTTTGTCATCAATTCTCGCTGTCGATAAGGAGAAATCCTCATATTATCTAAGGTGACCAACTTATTTGCAATGAAAAGGAGGACAACATGAAATACAAAAAAAACTCAAAAAACTCAATTTATTCATTGGAAAAATAATACACTACATGATAAATGTAAACAAAAGCTACATAAAACAATATAATTCGAATTATTGTTGATAAAATCTTATACATGTATTCATTAATTATTTAAATGAGTACTTATCAATTGAATGAATATTTTTTATCAATGTATCATCTTCTAACAATATATTCGTTATATTTGAACAATAAATATCTTTCAAGTTGAATTTAACGGCAAGTGCTGCAGCTAGAGTATCAACATTCATTCTAGATTTCTCACTTGTCCAAAAATCATTCGCAAGAGAAAAAACTCGTTCAACTGCTGCATTAGTTCTAGGACAACACAGCGTAAATTGAACAAGAATAAATAAGATTTCACATGGAATGTGCTCGTTATTAAAATGGCTGAATATTTCTACCCATCTTTTATCAATATATACATGTTGCTTTTCCCATTGTATTAATTTTTCAGGATTCAAAAATAGGTTTAGTCTCCTGATTTCTTCAAACAGGCAATTGTCATCAATTTTGATATCTGGCATTTCTTCAGATAAAAGCTTAACACAAGATTCAATATCTGTCCAATTTACTTGCGATGAAGGGAAAAAACACCATTGTTTGGTAAAATTTCTGCACATCTTTGATAAACTTTTCCGTTATGCCTGGATTTGATACCTCCAACTCCGACAATTTTTTTTATAAATAAAGGAAGAAATTTTTCTTCTTGCTTCGGTACTTGAGATGTGTTCACTTTCAATCTTTTGAATTGCTTTGTGAAAAATATTTACTTGACTATGTACAAAATACATGATTATCTCAGATATTTCATTGTTGAAAAATAGTTCCAGGATTTTAGGACATTTTTCTAAATTTAAAAAATATGAACGGAGAGGTTCAAACAATTTTAGAACACGCTCTAAAGCAGATGTCAGGGCAAGCCATCTTACTTTTGAATATCCTAGAAGTTTTTTATATTCGTTATTAGCTTTATAACAAAATTGTTTTAAATTTGCTAATATTTTCTTTTGGAGCATATCTTGCAATTTTACATGTATGTTATTCACGCCTTTGCGTTTTCGTCCACCGAAATCGGTATTTGTATTATCAGCTGATAGTGCGATAACTTTGGATTTCAAATTATTTTCATTAATAACTCTGTATAAATGGTTTGACAAAATTTCAGAGGTCTCCCCCTCAATAGATTCTAAATTTAATAGTTTTACTTGAATGCCCTTTGTTACATTAAAATTTCGCACGAGTATTGGATACAATTTAATTTCATTGTGGTTTGAGGCATCAGATAAAATTATGACGAATGCAGCAGTCTCCAAGTCTTCTTTAAGCGTTTTATCGCAGTAACTTTTAAATACTGATTTTAAAATAGCTTCGCATTTATTCTGGCACATGAAAATTTAGCATTGTAAAACTTTTTCAATAATTTAGTTGTACAATCCATACTACGAAAACTTTGATTATGAAATATAGTGTCAAATACATATGTGCCCTCCATTGCAGCTAACTGTCTATAATATCCTGAATAATTCGAAGTTTTCATAAAACTAGTTAGTTTACTACTGGAAGCTAATACAACTACAGATTGCTTATGTTTGTTGGTGGTCAAGTGCTTTGTTATGGCTGATCTGCCCCCAACTCCATACAAAATTCTGCTCTGCAAATATTGCAAAAAACAATGGAATCTTTTCTCGATATGAGGAATGGAAATTCCTTTTTAAGCTGCTCGTGTAGGTGCCATTTCCTCTTTTTAGATTTGTCCATCCCTTAAATACAATTTAAAATTGAAAAGAAACTATAAGCATAAAGCTTCCCAAACGATGCACATTATGAACAAAGAAAATTCATTATTAAAACTAAAATTTTTATAACACTAGTAAACCGAAAAGTTTATCTGGTTACTGAAAAGGAAACCAAAACATTTATTAAGTTTAATTTTAATGTTTAATAAAAAGGTAAAAACTTCTTTTAATAAGATACTAAATTGAAAAATTTATCAGCATCACAGCACCTTTATGAAAGATTAAAAATTTCATCATGGCATCGTTTTTTCAGAAAAAGTGTATATGTTTCGATTTTCCTTCTGACAGGTACACATGTAAATTGAAAAGAAAATATACTCAAAACTATTTTGGTTTTTCCCAATCTCAATAAAAGCAAAACTATCGAAGTTAAAGGTTAAGTAAAAATTACAAATCAACAATCAGCAAAGGTTGATTTCAAACTTTTGCTCAATCAATTCGTGATGTCATGGACCGCTTACCTGTTTGACTCTCAAGGGTATTGTAAAAATTCTTTTGAAGAATCCTAAACAACCCAACGGAGATTTCCTGAAGTGAGTGTGAAAAATTGCAAAGCAGCGCGATCATCTGTGGGATTTGTCACAACAAACTGAACTGTCACTGATGCGCTCTTGCCAGATCTCTCGTTCAGAGTGTATGCGTCTCAAGATCGCGTCTTATAGTATTTTACTGAGCCTTTTTTATGAATCGATGGATTGACGTTGGTACAAACATAATATCAGATATTTGTACTGTGGCGATTAAAATATGAGATTTTTCTGTGCCACTAGGTTTTAAATGCAAAAATTTAAGAAAAGGAAGGCAAATATTGAAAAGAAGGACAATTGTGAAAACGAAAGACATTTATGAGAACATTTTTCAGAGGAGGACATAGCTTGCAAAAGGAGGATTGTCCTCCCTAAAAGAGGGCGGTTAGTCACCTTATATTACATGATTTTTTTGCATTTGCTGTCAAATTCGGCTGTGGAAACGCGTAAACAAACTCGTTTGCTGTGGGATTTTTAGTTAAAATCAGTGAAAATGTGTGATTTGTGCGCTATTCATGAACAAGACAAGAAGAGACGATCTATCGGTTAGATTGCAAGTGAGAAAACAATATATTTAAACGGAAAAGTGGGAAAATGCAAAGAAATTTCTAAAGTCATGTGCATTGTCAAAATATGCAATAATAGAACGCACCGTCAGCCCACAGGAGTATCATTTCATAGGTAAGTAACAACATAAAATGTAGAAAACAAAATACAATATTTTGAAGTGTTTTTTCACTCAAAATCACTGCTTCCAATTCATGCATGATTATCTTTACATTTCGGGGGCGACCATCTTATTCGGTTAGTTTTCGCGCAGTACCGCCTGAAATTTGGGGCAATTTTTTGTTAGCATATTGCTTGAATAATTTTATTGATGAAATCAATTTTATTTCTTTTTTCAGGATTCTGTTAAATGATATTGGACCTACGAATATATGAACATGACAAATAATTAATGGACAACAATCGGTAAACTGTTTACGTTTATAAATCTTATCTGGATCTCAGATATATTTTAATTTTTGCAGGCAAATGCAAAGAGCTTAGTAACAGTATTGATTTCAAGCGCTTCTCTGGATGGGGAAGCTATTTCATCCTCGAAAGCGGAAAGCAGAATCCCGGAGTTGTTAGTATTATTCATTTAACTGTAGTCATATATGTCATAAGCGCCATTTATTATATTGTTATTTAATTTTCAAATAAATAAAAATAATTTCGAAATAATTAGTCTTTATATTTACAAGCAAAAGGATATATAAACTCTTGAAAAATATGCTTTGTGCAAATAATTCAAATTTCGTATTAAAACTTTCGATCAATTTTATAGCCTATATCAACGAGATAAATTTATAATCGGGGCGCAGTATAATTTATTCAAAGAGAAGCGTTGGATTTTTAGGACTAATCGCTGGTTTGAGAAATTCAACAGTAATCGATGACATATTTATAACCAATAGTATGCATAATTTTGTTCCCTCGTATAAATTAAATCAAGATCACATCATGTCTTTTTTTTATCCATTCGATCGGCTATAGCAATATACTAACTGTAAGTCAATTTACTGCCAGCTACGAGAAACTTTTATTTACTCTAAACAGTATACTTAAAAATGTTCAAGTGGCATGCATCGGAAAGCAACTCTTTGTTGCATATGGTGAGCACATGAACAACAAATGACTCTTCAGCTTGTTAGTTAAGCTTATAGCAGGAAAATATATTAACACAAAATACTATTTAATTGCAAAATCAAAATCAAAATAAATTTCTGTTAGGCGATATCTCAACAAATTATTACACCTTAAAGGCATATAGTTCTCTCACACATTGCGAAGATCAAGCTCAACGATTATACATTTCACATTAATTCCACTGAAGACGATCCAAAGCCTGGTTGTGAATGGAAAAGGGAAATGAAAAAGTATAAAAGAATGAACGATTATAATTTTAGTAGTAGTTGAATTTGTAATAACCTAAGGAACAGATTTAGTGTTTGCTTATAAAATGTCGCTGTGAGTCTCTTTTTATCTAAAAAAAGTTTTACAAACTATTCAAGTCTGAAAAAGGAACATTATCGATCAATGATGCAATGGCAGTTAACTTTTACATATTCAAATATTTCTAAATTATAGCTCCCTTTTTAAACTACACCCCTCGAAAATTAAATCGAAAGAGCAACATTCATGGCGCATCGGGAAATGATGACAAAATTTGAGTTGATGTTCCACTCCAGTGTTCCATTCTCAAAGATCCGGCCCAATGCAAATGGAGCACGGCCAGAGCATATATACTAACTAGCACCTGCAATCGAGGTGCTGTCAAAATGAAAAGAGAGGCAAATAAATGCGTAAAAGATGGATTAAAGTTTACCATGTGTTGGTTCATTTTGTAATGATATCTATTTTTATATACAATAATACTTACCTTAATTGTATTGATATCTATTTACCTTAATTAACCATAACAATAATACTTACCTTATTACCCATTCATTACATCAAAACATTCATGCATCATATTATTGCTTACAGCAATAAAAACACTCGCAATAAATTTCAACTCATAATGTCCAAAGAACATCTCATATATCCAACGACCATAAATATTAACGAATGCGGAACCCATTTCCATTCACGTCGTAAAATGTAACGTGAGTACCTTAGTAACCCGTATCTGAAGTTTATTCAGACTCATGTGTGAACTAGAAGTATCATGTTACACATACACGACTAGCACGCGACATGCATATATCCAACGACCATAAATATTAACGAATGCGGAACCCATTTCCATTCACGTCGTAAAATGTAACGTGAGTACCTTAGGGAAACCCATATCTGAAGTTTATTCAGACTAATGTGTGAACTAGAAGTATCATGTTACACATACACGACTAGCACGAGACATGCACTTTAGATATAATTTGTCGAAGGACCAAGTGCATGAGAATGAATCATATGGGTTCGCGTATGAAATTTTCTTTGGACAAGTGGATGAGTAATAAATTAAGAATTGGGTCATTTTTGAAAATTTAAACGAATAGAATTTATGAGTAATAAACTAATGTAAATTATGATTAGCTTGTAAGTAAGAAAATGTATAAATACCAAAGTAGGAATTGAAAATATATCCATTCTTTGACGAAACTCTGTTTGAGTAAGGATCCGCTGCTGATCGTAGCGTTACATATATTTCAAAGGACTCGCTGCTATTTGTAGCGCATCATAAATAAACTTATAAATATTTTAGCAACCGTGGCATTTGTGGAATTCAAGATTCCTCGCCAGAAATCTCTGCGGCCTAGCCACTTGGTTAAGTAGATATTCTTAAATTCGCTAAAGATTTTTATTAACCATTTAAAAAAAAAACGTAGCTCCGAAGCGAACGAGTCTATGAAACACGAATTATTATATGGCGATCCTGCTTTCCCGAATCAAGAATCTTCTGAGGATGAAGATGAGGATACAGTTAGCACGGGATTAAGCGAAACAGACAAAAATATATCAACAAGGCGTTTGAAAAACTATTCAAGCAGGCAGAAGAATACGTACCTGTGGCAATACGGGAATTGAACCAACCGCCACCACCTTATGTACCAGCGGAAATAGGTACACCAGATCTGCGAGGACCTAAACCGCGTGATATTGAGCGATATCTGAAGAAACCGAAACAACAGGACATCGAAGCAACGATACAGAAGAAGCGTCGACCAAGAGGAAGTCGAAGGACGAAGTTAAAGCGCAAACGGGCAGAACTGCATAGAATCATAAGAATCTCGGTTGGAGATCAAAGAAAGCAGTTGAAACAATAATTATTGGATCTCAAACCGAAGCAAAGATTTTGGAACCAGGATGGGGAATAAATGCTCAGTCCAGAACACTTTTCTGGAGCAGTACCAACAATCATTGGTAACAACCGGCGTTTTATTTTACTTTTATAATAAGCATAGCAAAAGTTATGTAGTAAAGAGAATCAATAGAAATATGAATCTATAATTCAAAAAAAAAATATATAGTATAAATTAATATGAAATTGACCTCACTTTTACCCTTCACATATTAACTTTGATTGGGTTGAGATTATTTTGTCGTGTATTGGTTTATGGAGCTATTGGAACAAATTGTGACTGAAAACGAAAGGGCTTTGTGCAATCTAAAGAAAAGTGCAAAGAGTTTGTATGCGTTTGAAACTCTTTATGCTAAATTAGAAGAATTAAAAATTAGGAGAGAAAAATTCAGGAATGCACTTAAATGCTGTAGTGAGGAAGACTCTAGGGTTTTAGATTTTAAATTAAAATTCAAGGCACAAGCATCAATTTTGGAAGGAGAAATTTGGTTACAGCTGAACAAACAAGGATACTACATAGAAACCTGCGAAGAGGAATTAATTAGTGAGGACTTAGAGTCGAGTTTACCATTTCTTGAGGAAAACTTTACCATGGCTGAATTTAACCTAGAAACGGCTATGAAGTTGATCCCTGTTTTTGAGGGCAAACATAAGGAATTAGATCCATTCCTTAAAATCTTAGAAATTTTGCATACAACCTTGTCAGCTAATGCGAAAACTAGCTTGATAGACTTTGTTGTAAATGTAAAACTCAGTGCCACGGTCAGACTTTCTTTAGCCAATACTTCCATTTCAACTTTTGACTCTTTAAAATCAGAGTTGCAGAACCGTTTCAAAAGTAATAAGACTGTACCTCAAATCCATACATTTCTGAGCGGTACTTACTAGAAAAAATCTTCTGTGAATTCTTACAAGGACAAAATTCTGAATTTGGTTGATGAACTTAATCAGCTACAAATTCAAGAATTAGGGAGTCAAGTTTCTACTAATGAAAAGAAGATAATAACGCAAATGAATGATACATAAGCGTTAACCGTCTTTAAAAACGGATTAAATGATCAGCTAAGAAACACCATCTTCTCAGCAAGACCGAAGAACTTTGCTGAAGCCGTGTCTCTTGCACAAGAGCTGGAAAATGCAGAAACGCAAGCCACGAATAGCGTGATGCATTTCACTAGTGATTCGAGCAAAAGGGGTAGAAAACAAAGTAACCGCAATAGAAAAAACAATGGTTACAGGACTAACTCAAACAAAAATGACTCGAATAGATATAATAGCAATCGCAATTATAACAACAGCAACAGCAATAATGGCAACGGCAATGATACGAACATGCCTTACCGTAATAACCAAAGCAATGGCAATAATTGAGGCCGTAGGCGTAATGATAGAAGAAACAACCGTAGTAATAACTATAATAATATCTATAATAATAACATTAATAATGACAACGGTTGTGGGAATTACAATAATGGACGAAGAAACGTACACGTAGTTACCGATCAGGAAAATGTGCAGAGTTCCGGAGAGGATCTTCAGAACCTCCCGGACCAAAGAATTCTACAATAGAAAGAAAAATATTGTTTAATGTACAAATAATTACATGTACAAATAATTCTGCGAGCTACTGTTGCAATTGTTTTCACAATCATTAAGAACGTCAACAAATGAATTTACTCGAACCCACGAGAACCCAACAAGCATTATCAACATCTGAAAGTGAGTCACTGCCCATTCATGCTGGAACGTTCCCGCTTATTCACCAATGTACGAGAACTGAGTTGAATGATTAGAGACCCTATATAAAGGCGAGCTGAATGAATGGTGGCATTCATTCGACCGCGATAAGAACTGCGATAGTGTGTGGGAAGTGATTTTCGTAATAGTGAAGTGATTTGACAATTGCGATAAGAAATTTATGGACAAGTGTTAGATTTTTTTTTAATAGTGAAAATTAAAATTAGTGCAAGAGTTAAACTGATTATTGTGCATATTTGTGATCAAATAAACTCTTTTAGACTTAAATTAAAAGATATTGCGTTTTCACTTTCCCGGAACATTAAAATTATAGGCCGCGAACCAATAACACGCGACAATATAAAGGATTACTGAAAATTGTACTGATTTCGTAAGAATTTATAATTGTAATTCAGGTACATATCTTTTATTTTTAATCGACACCGGAGCAGATGGTTCAATTTGTAAGGAAAACATTTACTATAATTTAGAGAACTCAATAGAAACTAGTAATAGAATTAAATTAACGGGTATAACTAAAGAAATAACTACATCCTTAAGCACAGCTTATCTAGATCTACTAATTGGGAATCATAGGTTAAGAGAATCTTTCCATATTGTGCAAGGCAATTTCCCGATAAGCACGGATGGTATTATCGGTAGAGACTTAATGGTCCATTACTTATGTAAAATCGATTACGTTTACGATAACTTTCAACGTAAACGATGAAGACATCATACTACCAATGGACACATGAAGACAGCAACATTCACAGATAAATATTTCAGCCAGAACTGAGATGATTATCCCAATAAACATAGAAGTTTCTGAGGATAGTATTGTCCTTAACACGGAAACTGAGATGGGCGTATTTGGAGGAAATACTATCATAGCTGCGAAAAGTGTTCGACACATAAAAATATTGAACACTAATGACGAAGATACTGTCATAAGGAACTTTAACGTTGAAGTAGAGCCGTTAAAACACTATGACATTTTCAAGTGGGAAAAACAAAGATACTCCAAAGATAGATTCAAGAAGCTTCTGGAAGTTATGAACAAAGATATTCTAGACTGACCGGTGATGCATGATTTACTTGACATTATAGAAAACTTTCAAGATGTGTTTTATTTGGATGGAGAAAAACTCGAAACCAACAATTTCTACAAACAGAGACTACAAACCGTAGACAAAAATCTGGTTTATATTAAAAACTATAGATTGCCACAATCCCAGAATGAAGAGATCCTGCAACAAGTTAAGGACCTTGAAACAAATGCCATCACAGAACCGTCAATAAGCCCCTACAACTCACCTCTTTTGGTTGTCCCAAAAAAGAGTGCAAATGGAAATGCTAAATGGCGACTGGTTGTAGATTTCAGACGACTTAATGACAAGATAATAAGCGACAAGTTTCCTTTGACGAGGCTTGAAGACGTCTTAGACAAGATAGGTAGAGCGAAATATTTTTCCACGCTGGATATGACTAGCTCTTATCATCAAATTGAACTTGAGAAAGAGTCTAGACCATTGACAGCATTCTCCACCAGTGATGGACATTATCAATTTAAAAGATTACCATTCGGATTGAAAATTTCATCAAACAGCTTTCAAAGGATGTTGACTATAGCTCTTAGTGGCTTAAGTCACGAAGCATTCCTGTATGTTGATGACATTATAGTATTTGGTTGCAGCATCAAACATCATAATGACAATCTTCGTAAAGTATTACAAAGACTGCGTCAGCACAATTTAAAATTAAATCCTGAAAAATGCCAGTTCTTGAGATCAGAGGTAGTATACCTGGGTCATTTGATAACCAATGAAGGGATCAAGACTGATCCAGCTAAAAATGATACCATCAGAAACTACCCGGTCCCGAAGAATGCAGATGAAGTACGCAGATTTGTGGCGTTCTGCAATTATTACAGGCGTTTTATTCCTAAATTTGCTGAAACGGCAAAGTGTTTGAATGCATTACTAAAGAAGAATGCAACATTTAACTGGACTGAAGAATGTCAGAATGCATACGAGACTTTGAAGAGAAAATTGATAGAACCTCCAATCCTTCAATATCCGAATTTCAACAAACCTTTCATATTAACGACTGACGCCTCTAACTACGCTTTAGGCGCAGTCCTATCTCAAGGTAGGACAAATTTCTTATGCAAGTAAATCTTCGGCTAAACACGATATTAGCAAACCTACCATCGAGAAAGAACTTTTAGCCATACACTGGGGCATAAACTTCTTTAGACCCTACCTATACGGAAGAAAATTTGTGGTTGTGACTGATCACAGACCACTAGTATCTTTGTTTACACATAAAAATCCTTCGTCAAAACTCATTAGAATTCGCGTAGACCTGTCTGATTATGATTTTTCCATAGTATATAAAAAAGGTAGTATGAATACCAATGCTGATGCACTATCAAGGATTGAGCTTGACTCTGATACCTTAAAAGCGATGATACCTCCCAAAAACGATGAAACCGCAAAAAAGAAAATATTAACCATAGCCAGGCAAATGAACTCTAAAAAAGAAATGCAAAAGAAGATAGTTGACGACGAGAGCACCCAAATATCGATAGAACTTGATCAACTCTATTATTGGGATTGCACGCGTTTGTCAAACATCACTGGAATCATGAAATTAAAATTTGTTCTGCGCAGAGAATAAATATAAAGTTTCTATTATACGTACAAATGATATAGAAGTTCACTGCATCGATATATCTGATGTGAAATCCGTTTCCATCAAGGATAAGCTAACAATGAAATATGCTACCACAAGGAACAAATATAATGAGACAATTAGCGATAATCCATATCCGAAACTCGTTTCGATTTTGGAGAAGCTATTGAGATTCGCGAATCAAGGAGACATAAATGAACTCTCATTATCTTGTGAAGACATTATTTTTGAGTCTATAGACAAAGTAATATTTAAAAGAATATTTAATGTATTGCAACATAAAACAAGTACGTAAAAGGAACTCCGAATCATGATTTACAAACCACCAACTAGGGTAATAGATAGAACAAACTAAATGAAGCTAATAGAAGAGTACCACAACTCACCGCACGGCGGACATCTTGGAGTTCGCAAAACACTGCTGAAATTAAAACAACGATAGTGCTGGAAAAATATGAGCAATATGGTTAAGACTCACATAAGAAATCGCACAGCTTGTCAGACTAACAAACAAGTAAGACAAACGAAAGAAAGAATGATTGAGACGGACACTCCATCAACAAGCTTTGAGACGGTACAGATAGATACCGTATGTCCATTAAGAATTTCTAATAACTACCGATACATACTAACACTACAATGCGAATTAACGAAATTTGTAGTTGCTTTCCCTGTAGAAAACAAGGAGTCCAAAACAATAGTTAAAGGACTAGTAGAAGAATTTATATTAAAATATGGACATTTTAAAATACTGAAATCTGATTTAGGGACTGAGTTTACAAGTAAGCTAATGGGCGATATATGTGAATTGCTAAAAATAAAGCAAATTTTTTCTACTCCATACCATCACCAGACATTGGGTTTGGTTGAAAGAAACCGTCGCGTACTAAACGAGTATATGTACTCTTTCGCTGATGGCCAGCAATGGGACACATGGGTTCCATACTACACCTTTGCATATAATACTACACCACATGTAGACACCAATTATACACCGTATGAACTAGTTTTTGGAAAACTCCCTTACCTTCCGAATGATTTAATTCAGAATAGAGATAAGGTTTACAATCTTGATGATTATTCTAAAGAGCTGAAGGTTCGATTAAGAACTTCTATAACAAAGGCTAGGAACATAATACGGAATGTCAAATCCAAAAGGGTTCAAAATCAAACTCATACAAACCCTATACACATAACTATTGGAGATTTAGTATTAATCAGAAATGAAAACAGAAAGAAACATCACCCTCCTTACAAAGGTCCTTTTGAAGTTGTAGACATTGAAAATAGTAATGTAATAATTACTGTTGATGGGCTCCACAAATCAATACATAAAGATAGAGTAACATCATAGAACGTTAAGTCACAATGAACACATTTAATTATAAACAACAAGACAAAAAGAAAGAAAATACATAAATAAAATATATAAAAATATAGCAAATATATACACATGTAAATAGAACTTACTTTTTAGATTCGTATTAAGATATTGAACTAAGCTCAATATATCAACACTCATCTTGAGGTTCAGGGTGTAATGATATCTACAATAATACTTAGCTTAATTGTATTGATATCTATTTACCTTAATTAACCATAACAATAATACTTACCTTATTACCCATTCATTACATCAAAACATTCATGCATCATATTATTGCTTACAGCAATAAAAACACTCGCAATAAATTTCAACTCATAATGTCCAAAGAACATCTCATATATCCAACGACCATAAATATTAACGAATGCAGAACCCATTTCCATTCACGTCGTAAAATGTAACGTGAGTACCTTAGTAACCCGTATCTGAAGTTTATTCAGACTAATGTGTGAACTAGAAGTATCATGTTACACATACACGACTAGCACGCGACATGCATATATCCAACGACCATAAATATTAACGAATGCGGAACCCATTTCCATTCACGTCATAAAATGTAACGTGAGTACCTTAGGGAAACCCATATCTGAAGTTTATTCAGACTAATGTGTGAACTAGAAGTATCATGTTACACATACACGACTAGCACGAGACATGCACTTTAGATATAATTTGTCGAAGGACCAAGTGCATGAGAATGAATCATATGGGTTCGCGTATGAAATTTTCTTTGGACAAGTGGATGAGTAATAAATTAAGAATTGGGTCATTTTTGAAAATCTAAACGAATAGAATTTATGAGTAATAAACTAATGTAAATTATGATTAGCTTGTAAGTAAGAAAATGTATAAATACCAAAGTGGGAATTGAAAATATATCCATTCTTTGACGAAACTCTGTTTGAGTAAGGATCCGCTGCTGATCGTAGCGTTACATATATTTCAAAGGACTCGCTGCTATTTGTAGCGCATCATAAATAAACTTATAAATATTTTAGCAACCATGGCGTTTGTGGAATTCAAGATTCCTCGCCAGAAATCTCTGCGGCCTAGCCGCTTGGTTAAGTAGATATTCTTAAATTCGCTAAAGATTTTTATTAACCATTTAAAAAAAACGTAGCTCCAAAGCGAACGAGTCTATAAAACACGAATTATTATAATTTGCTTGCAAATTCAAGTTTTTGTTTACCATACATATGCACTATTAGTCTAATTCTCTCTAGTCTATAAGTACCGTAAGAAATAAAATTTGTTCTAATTGCAGGTGCTATTTAGTAGATATGCTCTGACACGGCTTTTTCTTGTGATAAATTCTCTCTGTTTATAAGTAGGATTCTTCTTATTATCATATGATTTGTTGCATTAGCTGTCAAGTTTGGCTTGCCCAGAAAGTGTTTTCGAATGTACACAAACTCTTTCGTGTAAAGTTTTTCTATAAAAAACGGTGTGAATCGGATTTCGAAAGATAAAAACGATAATAAGGTGATAACTGAATAATTAGACAGGGAGAAATTGTAAAGACTTTGATATGATTTTAGAAAATTTCAAGTTTTGTGAATAGTAGAGCAAATGAAGTGCATAGTTAAAAATCGCTACAATAAAAGCCACCACCAACCAGCACGAGTGTCGTTTCATAGTTAAGTATTGATATAAAGAAGAAGTATGAAAAACAGTATTTATAAGTCTTGTTTTTCAACGAAATTTGCTTCAGCAAAATTGTGTTTACGTGATGGTGGGGCCATTTTATAAGGTTAACTTTCACACAGTACCGCCCAAAATATGGGGCACTTTTTTCGTACAATTGGCATCCTCATTGCGTTAAAAGAAAATTTTATCTTGTGAAAAACTTCGTGCAAATTGTTAACAAAAATTTTTATAATTCATAGATAAGACTGAAACAAAAATATTTTGATGCTTCGGTAAAGGTTGTACTTCTGGTTTTTAACGAAAATTCAATATACAAAAATATTAACAAAGTGTTTCCATTGTTTATACGTATTTATTTTCCCATCGTTAATGTGTTATTTTATCTGATATACAGGTTTTTCGCTTGAAACACGCAAGCTCCCTCAGTGAGATTTCACTGAAGAAGCTTGAGTGGTTCAAGTGAGGTCTCACTGAAGAAACTTGAGTGTTTCAAGTGAAATACCAGTATATCTGATAAATTAACACATTATGTATGCAGTGACTGCCATTTCAAATAAATAAGGCCATATTAATTTTACTTCATCATTAAAAAGGTCAAATAGCAATTTCCTTAATATTGCACCTTAATTCCGCCGAAGCCTGTCCCAAGCCCGGTCAAAGGAAGAGGGAGGCATAAGCTAGTACATAAAATATATAAATGATTATTTACTAAATTCTGAAGGAAACCTTACTCAATTCTCAGTCATTAAATCACACTTTTATTCACATAAATATTTTCGAGTCTTCTATTTAACTAACTTTGAAAATCTCAATTAAGCCCAAACTTAAAATTTTCTGCCATGTAATTCAATTTCAAATTTTACTAAAAATTTTCCCAACAGATAACTACGCCTTTTGTAAATCAAAACAAAATATGAATACTTGCGGTGCATAGGAAATCATAACAGAGATATCGGTTGATGTTCCACTCCAGTGTTCCATTCTCAAAGTAGTTACCATGATTTCTCCAGCTGTTCCCTCACAAATAAAGATCAAGCTAAGATTAAATGTAATAATTCTGGCGACATCCACTATTCAAACTTAACCACTAGCAAGGGCTGGCAAGAATACAATACATCGAAATAAAAGAAAAGCTCTCCAAAAGTAAAAATATTCAAAATAGAGCAACGGTTATATAATATGATAATACAATAAACTTTGATCGAAACTTCCCACATTTACGAAATGCAACCGCCAATACTGCATCAACCAACTCATTGGAAAAAGGCAACACCAATGTTTATAGCTCTCTATTAGAGCCTGGATCACATTCAAATTCATCAAAAACTACTAACAACGTAAATAATGATCTGTTTTTATCAGAAGTGCTAATCCAAACCTCACATTAACTGAAAACCTGGTGATTTGTAGCACCGAAACAGACCAATATAATGTCATAGTTAAGTTAGCTGATAAGTTTATTTATGGATAACGAGTTAAAGACTCTGTACTCGAATGTGCTAAGTATTCGGGACAAAAACATTGAAGCTTTCGATTTTGTTAAAGATAATATTGACGTATTCGTAATAACCGAAAATATCGGGCAAATTGCAAAACTAAAACAGGCCAATATAATGTCATAGTTAAATTAGCAGTTAAGTTTATTTATGGATAACAAGTCAACGATTCTGTACTGAAATGCGCAAAGTATTAGGAACAAATATATTGAAGCATTCGATTTTGTTAAAAATAAAATGAGTGCATATTCGCTATAACCGAAACCTAGCTAAGATCATATGAAAAGCTCTCACACCCTCTGTTGCGAGCGAACACATACAACATACTCGGATATATTCTCGCTTTGTTGCGAGCGAAAATATACAACAGACTCGGATATATTTCTGCTTCATAACTGCAGTAGTTGCGAGCGAGCAAACAATACCTATGTACTCGCACTTCGCCAATGAAAATTAGCCAAAGAAGCACATACGCAAGTAAATAAGCGAGCAGTAAAGTAAACGAAAAAGACGAACCCGCAATGATATTCATATCGTGAACGTTAAGCTTTGGGTGTGCTTCGAAGAGAAGTAAGCGGAAAGGAAAATCAAAAGTTCCGGCGTCCCCAGTTTCGCTCTTTCACCTCAAGAGATCGTGGGAAAGCCAAAAATTTAAGCTAAAAGCTGTCTTTCAACGTCAAAAGCTTAAGCAAAAAGTACTCTTTCGCTCCATTTCCCCAGTTTCGCATATTTACTAGCTGAGCAAGCGAGACGAAGCGGGGAGTAAAAACGTTCGTGGAACGAGAGCCCACTTGTTCGGCTGCTCAGCACCTTTAAAGAGAATTTAGGTTGAAAGCTCACGACAGAATAGTATTTAAAGTTCTTGGGCAAAGCATTCGAGTCAACGTGTATTCAAGTCCACAAGGGAGGGTGCTGCTACGCATTATTTAAGTACGACGATTAATTGCGCGGTTGAAGTTTAAGACGTAAGTGCTGTTCAGTGTACGACTAAGTGGTAAGGGGTGAGGTGTTCGCTTGAGCCGCGGTACTCCATCGGGCTTTTGGCGTTGCACGCCGTGTGGCCACCCCGATCCACAAGGCCGTCTTCTTAGTTCCCTCTACAGGCTGGTGCTCACCTGTGAAGTGCGACATGTCAAGTGAAAAGCGCTTCACTCAATATTGATAGGAGTTTAAAGTAATAAATTAAGTGAAAATGAAATTAATCAATTTGGCTGTAAATTATAAACGTTTTGAAAAATGAGCAGTGTAATAAAATTGATTTCTTAAAGTTAACTCTTGTCTTTATTGTCCTGGTTTAAATGGATAGAGTAGCAGGTAAGTGGTGTTACAGCGATATCTCTCTCCGGGAGCCTTGATGATGTATATAGGATACGCATCAAATCGAGCTCCCAGTTCATACTAGTATACATCGGGTATACTTTTAATGCAACGAAATTGGCGCATCCGGTAGGATATCGGTTTTGCCGCGACCACAATGTAGCGCATTGTGTAGCAAATTTAAATGGGCTGAAAATTGATTTTCCCAGCCGGTATCCGAAGCCCTTCAACTCCTGTATTACACCATTGCAACTCATACTGTGCATCAAACTAGATCAATCTTCCTAAAAAAAATCTTGTAATAATTTTAATCATTTAAAAAATAAAAATATAACATCAATATCACACATCATAATGATGCTATTCATACTGTGCATTAAACTAGATTCATACTGTGCATTAAACAAAAAGAACAAAAAAAAAATCAAATAATTATTTCAATCATTTAAATAACAAAAAGAAAGTATAAATATCCAAACATAATATTATTGATCAAACTAAACCAGTTTCCTTAAAAAAATCATATTAATCGTTTAAATAGCAAAAATGTAATATCAGTTTAACGCTATCCATACTGATCATCTACCCAGATCAGCCTTCAGTCGAAACAAATAATTATATTGATCATTTTAATAACTAAAACATAATATCAACATTCAAATATAGTATTATTTCTACTCATAATGTCCATCAAATAAGATCAGTCCCAAAATCAAATAGTCATCTTGAACATTTAATTCTTCATTCATTTACTCCCTCATTCACATATCTTAAATCTCATCTTTCTTATCTGAAGGTCATTCAAACTAACTCCTAACTCATTCAAACCCAACGTACAATTTATAGAAGACATAAGGTTTCAATCAACTAACATGTGAAAACACAAAACATTACAAGTAAATATTAAACACAAATAAGCAAAACGAAAACTTAATAGCGAGCAACCAAACACGTGTCCATTGTTATCGGAATATGCTACCGTTTATTACCCCAACTACTTAAACAATAATAATAGCAATAATGCGTATCCACATGTATAAAAATGTCTTATGTTTCGAACTAAATGTGCATTCGAATTACATGAGATGCAATTTAAAGAGCAAACAAAAACAAACATTTAACTACAAATTAAATAGAAAGACATCTGGGCAATAATTTTCAAATGCAATAACATGGAAGAGCAAACCAAATAAATTAACTGCGCTAAACAAATACAAAGAATAATTCACATGAGAATGGCAATTTCCCAGGGCAAATAACCATGAACTTAAATTAATTTCAAGCTACACTGAAACAGCCGTAGTATATGAACAATGAAACAACAGAATTTTAATTATTAGAACAATAAAACAATGTTACCCCAAAACCAATTATCTCTTTCAAGTTCTACTGCAACTCACTCTCAAATCACCAAATTTACACCCAGCACTAAATGTGCCATTTCATAATGTTTAGTAGTAAGGAAACGGAAAAAGTGGCAGTCAAGTCGGTGAACCCCGGCAAAACTCCAAACCAAAACTATCAGCAGACACGCTTTTTCTATGTATAAATTGCACGATCACTGAAATGAAAACCAGTAGATTTAACAACAGCCTCTGAGCCGTTGACGTAAGCTGTCGGTGGACACGCTATTTTTAGTTATAAGTTTCTAAAGAAAAAAATAATGGCCTCTGAGCTGCCCAAATTCAACTTTCGGCAGACACGCTACATTTAGTATTAAGTCATATGCAAAACAGACATCGATTTATCATCCAGTCACAGCCTCTGAGCTGTTGATCTGAAATGGTTTGCAGACACGTTATCAACTAAGTATCCTTTAAACAAGCCACTACGTTTCCTTGCACAATAAATACATTATAACAGCCAATTACCTAAAAAAGTCACCAATAAAACTCCTGTGGAAAGTGCAAGACAATTCAAAATCCACCCATTTCCCACCCTTTTACTTTACACATGGCAACGATATCAAATTACGTCTTAGAATACTATAATATATACTTTAAGGTTCTTTAAACAATCATGTTCTCAAGATCGAGATCAAAAATTTTATTAACGGCTAATGGAGTGACCTCGCACGGCACTGTACCGTCTTCCAGCAAGGTCTAGGACAGCACTATGCCAAACTAAGAAGACACAAACTAGGGAAAAGTTAGACGGAACATATATAGGGTGTTGAATGAAGGCCGAAACTTTATGTTCCCAAGCCCATCATACCTATATAGTGATAGAGTCGCTTCGACCATCTTTTACAATAATCTTTCTCGTATGATATTTCCGACGCAGTATTTCTGTTTAACAGTTCACTAAAATCAATAAAAGTATATACCAGAACTTTGAAGCTTAGAAACGCTCCTTCTAATTTCAATTCCTGAAAAAGATCAACTTAATTGACATTAACGCATTAAATATTTCTATACTTAATAAAAAACCTTCATAATAAATAGTAGATTCCGGTTTATAAATAATCCACAACTTGTAGTAATCGAGCAGTTAAGGGTTAAAGGAAATTCAGGCATAAAATGTCCCAGATCAACTAAACAAACGAACGCAGCGATTTCAGATTGAACTGGAACAATTTCAGATTGAACTGGAACGATTTACGATCGAACTGGTACGATTTCAGATTGAACTGGGACAATTTCAGATTGAACTGGAACGATTTACGATCGAACTGGTACGATTTCAGATTGAACTGGAACAATTTCAGATTGAACTGGAACGATTTACGATCGAACTGGTACGATTTCAGATTGAACTGGAACAATTTCAGATTGAACTGGAACGCTTTACGATCGAACTGGTACGATTTAAGATTGGTCTGGGACGATTGAATGAATTTGACAGCAGTTGCCATTGGACGGAGTAGTGATAGGAAAGATTTTTCTTCAAGTGCACTAAACAGTTAACACACGTTTGGGAAGTTGTGCCCGATATTTGATTGGCAGTTTTATTTCTTACCTGTGTTTAATTTGTTTAGCGCGTGTCCTTCCAGAATTTGCAAAACTTTGACCCCTTTGCTGATGCAATGAATTGTGCTGAGGATACGTTACAGGACGGACTTGTGCACATGGGAGTTCAGCTCGCGATATACTAAGAGGTAGATCGGCCGGTGCGCTGCTTTGCGAAAGTGTTTCCAAGACGATTCCAATTGATGTTGGGTTTTCCACAGGTAAGTGGAAAATTCAAAAATCTCAATACGACTTACTGAACGACAGTTCGAAGGTTCGCATCGCGAACGGAAGTGCACGCATATAGTGTGGGAGCTAGCCAACACTCGCGCCCACAGCCCCAACGGTAGTTTGGCTGGTGGTGAAGTTACTCGCTGCTTTACGGTCTTCCACATTTCAGTTCTTCCCTGGCGGTCGACAGTTTTGAAGCCTCACCGCGAGAGAGGTGATCTGACCTACGTGACTACACGCAATCCACATATTCCACGCTTCCGTGGTTCCATTGAAAGGCAAAAGGACTTGAACATCAACTCCGACCCACCCGACCATTTCGACCGGTTTCTTGTTTTCAATATGGTTTGATTTGTTTTGGCAGTGAACGATTCGTGGAATTCCTCGTCGAAACGCGACTTGGAGCTTCTTGTCTTGCAAGGCCAAATTCTAATTAGTTGAAAGCGTTTTCGAGTAGTTGACCCGAAAGTAGTGCGACGCAACGGCAACTGCAGAAAATAGTTCGACCTAGGGAAACAAGAAAACCACACACAACCCCTCCTCATCATACGTACATCCTGCACTTAACTAGGAGCGAGCGAAAGGGCACAATCGTGGCGAGCTCCCTATCCATATCACATCCGCCAGCAGGAAACAGTTTACTGGACTGCGTTCCGGGCACCATTCCGTCTCCCACACATCAATGCAAGCAAAGTGTCCTGCCAGTAGCAGCAGCCGAGATAAAAACAAAAAATCAATAGAGTTCAACGCAGTTCTTCGACGCTCCATTCACAGGCAATCAATTGAACGCCAGTGCCTTATTCCGGGACACAATTTTGAGGTGAGCCCCAGTCAAAACACTTGACAACAATCCATTCCAGGAGTCTCTGCGTGCCCAAATTGCAATACAGAATCAGCGAATTAAGTGAAACTGCCGCACACGACTCTCAAGCAATTGGAATTGAGAACGGGAACAGGAATTAATATCTAGGACTCGGTTTCTTCGTTGGTAAACAACAACATTGAATCCTCCCTGTTTTTCGCTGGCTGCCACTTGAGGCGAGCGTAGACGTTGCGAAGGATTCGCATGAATTTGGGTTAGACGACGTTGAAAGAGCAGAAAAGTGAAAGAGCTCTCGCGCGAGTGTTTTGGCAACGCATCCCTCGCTTGCGTTGCCTTGAAATTGATTTAGACAAGTGTCTGGCGGTGACCTAGTGAACAAACGCCCGAATCTGCATATGATTGTTGTGCATTACAAAGTGTAACGGTTCGATCTGAGACGAAAACTCGAAATCTTGTTGAAATCAAACACAAGAAAAGTTGCCAAAGTTCTTATTGAATTAACGCCAGGTTTCTCTAGTTCAACAAGACGAAGGCGCGTATGATTGAACGAAACTTTTGGACATACTGTAAAGAGAATTTATTCGTCATTTCCTTCATCGATCCCAAAGATAAATTCCCTGAAGCAACTAGTAAATGCATTTCGAAACGTCAATGAAGGCGGAGTTTTGTTGTCTTTTCATCACAGGTTGACGAAATTTAGCGGAATTTTAATATATGGAGAACGCGAATTTTGGTTTAGCCTTTTAGCTAAGTTTGGAATCGGATGAGGAGTGGGACCCAAAGAAACAGTTGAATGTCTTATCGGGATTCGTGTAAAAGCAAAATAACATACAGCTGAGCGAAAGACAATGCTTTTGACTAAAACCCCTCGAAAAGGTTAGATAGAAGGCAGTTTGTTTCATTTATAGATTTGTTCCGTGTCGTTTCGTGATAAATTTTAAATTGTAGTTTGGGCTGGATTCTAGTGGGCAGAACTGTGAAGTCTCGCATTCCGAACTCTCTTCTTAGGGCCGTCGCAAGTCTGAAGTGCTCGGGAACGTCGCGTTGCTCAAATTATTGTTATTGCCGAAAGCAAGCACTTATTAACAGTACTTAAATTTCAACAATTGAAGAAAGAACGATACGAAGAGGCAGACGTAGTGACATTAAAATATTCTAATACACGGTGCCCCTAAATCATTTGGCAAAATTAGGAGCCAATCGCATTGTTTCTATCGATTTGCCGCTATACATAGAAGCTCCATTGTATGCCCAAAATATCGGTGTCTTCAAAGGAGTAGGAAAGTCACTATTTCGTCAACTATTCCTATGGATGGAAATTAGCAAGGGCAGCAACGATGAAAGAACAGCTGTTTGTCATTAATCTCCGATAATTTTGGTTGGAATTTTTGTTGAAATCTCAGTATTCGTCAATGCATGTTAACGTTAGAAGTAGCTATTACGACAAGAAAGTTGCATTACAGGACCACCTACATCGTCAGCGGGCGCCCGACGAGGATGTATGGGTGAGTACCCTTTTTGTTTCATTTTTATATATGCCTATTATTTCAAATATTTTTATAAAGATATTTTACATTTTTTATATACACATAATTTTTTGCATTTTGTCATATACATTTTTAACATTTTTTTACATTCCTTATATCTACATAATTTTTTGCATTTTTGTCACATACATATATTTTTTTACATTTTTTATACATACATAAATTTTTGGCATTTTTGTCACATACATATATTTTTTACATTTTTTTTCACATACATATAATTTTTTTCTATGTTTTTTCCCTATTTGGGCACATACTTATATCTTTGAGTTGAATTGTAACCAGTTAAATTTTGCAAAATATAAAGAGAGGATGAATTGCTAAATTTTTTTTTTAGAAAATCAGTCTTTCCTTTCCCAACATTCTGACCGGGTATAGGACCCGGTACGGTGGCAGGCTGCCCCCTAAAAACATCAGCCAGGCGCCGGGTACTTAATTAATCTTTTTCGTTTCAGGTGACATCGCGGGTTGAGTGGCCCAAGCAGAGTGCCTCTTTATGGCATAGCGTTATGCAATCGAATTGTGTAATTCTATGGCATAAATTGGTCACCGGGGTACTCCCCTTCTGATGGGAAAGTTCATACAAGTCAAGTTGTATGAGTTTTCCACTCAGAAGAGGAATACCTGGCCACTGCAACAAAATATGGATTTATTCCGGTTGGGTGGGTGCGAAGGGGCTCCATCACCACCCGGTTGCTCCTCTTTCATTTGTGGGCCATGAGCTTCGTCGGGTAATGACGAGGTTACCCCAAGACCGCCTTTCTTCTCAGGTTCCTCTTGTTCTCGAAACAAGTACTTTCTCCCTCGGTGTAGTTATCTACACTTTTTGCGACTTCGGTCGCCTCTTGAGCAACATCAAATTCGTGAGTGCGGATTTTTTTTTGTAGTGGGTCCTCGTGCTGGGGAAATGACCCGCCCCACGACACCGCAACGCTAGCCTGCCAGCGCATTCATGCATCTCCAGACGAGGGCATTCTCGGCAGATATTGCCATCTTCTTCTGCCGAGGCAGCAGAACATCGCTGCAGTCCTTTACGGACAGTTGAAACTACAATTGGCGCCCAACGTGGGGCTCCGAAATGCCCGGCTGTATCATCAGTCGTGAGCACGAGACAGTCCATCGTCTTCCGGACGTGTGTTGTCTTTGGACATCAATATCGTTTGATCCTGCTTTTGAATTATACTTTGGTGTTTTACCACCATTGTATAACTAGTAAGGCCAAATGATATTAGAGTCCCTATTTGTGTTCGGTGTCTTAAATTACATGGATTTTGATTTCATGTGATTGGCTGATTAGCTAATCCACGACTATCCATGACAAGACACGCGCTGCTTGTGGATCAGAATTCAACCCTGGGCTGACAAGTTGTAACTTGAAAAACTTGCGGATGAGGGAGCACTTCTGAACTCTGATTCTCATGGTGCCGTAAGAGAGTTGTCCCTGAACACTACAGAAGGAATGTGCCATTGGTGTCCATACTTGGAAAGAAGGACGGAATTGAAAGACCGTTTTTTTTGATAACTTTTGATAACTTAATTAAAACTTTTTTTTTGTGAGGAATCTGAATAGTTCGCCACTTTCGGCCACTTTATGTGTTTTTTCTTATTAATATTTACTTATTTCTTTTATAGCGTCATTTTAGCCTGTATTTAAGTTATATAATTTAGGTATTTAGTTAGCAAATTAAATTTCATTTAACGTGCCCACCAAAAGAACTCCAGAGAGGAGGAAGTTGAGGTCAGATGCCGGACCAGCGCTCTTGTGCTCCATATGCGATGAGGACATGGATGAACTCACCAGTCAGCGTTTGCAGTGTGGACACAGGCTACACCAGCTGTGTTTGGTCCAACTGCGGCAAACCTCATCCACGTGCCTGCTTTGTCGTCAGCCTCTAGAAACCACCCAGCCAGTAACAGAACGACCTCAGTCCTCCAGCGCAAGCGGAACAGTACCCAAAAGCGGACCCCTTCCATCCACGACAATGGGTGCACGAGAGGAAGACTACCGAGCCGAAGCAGTGCCACCTGCGGAAGGGCCGAGACCCACTGTGGCTGTGGAGGTGACAGTCCTACAGGATTTAATGGCGCTCATGCAGGACCTGACCACCCGGGTAGCCTCGCTGGAAAGCCAGAAGGAGAATTCCGTACCACCTTGGCCAAGAACGCCTCCTATGTGGGATTCGGACCCAAATCCATGGGATTTTCCGGTAGACTCGAGGCGCGATCACGAACGAATCCGGCCCGGTGCGGCAATGAATCCGTTGGCTCCAGTGTACTGGCCCTGACTGAGCCAAGCACCGCCACCAACTCAGGCTCCAGTGATTCCGCCAGACCAACACATCCATCCACACACCACGTATCGGCTGAAGCCGAGGCAGATCCCCAGCATCATCCAGGGCTGGAATCTGCATTTCAGCGGGGAACCCAACACCATAACTGTGGAAGTTTTCATTGGTCGGGTGGAGTCGCTGATTGAGCAAATGCTAGCAGGAGATCACACGGCGCTGGCAGGATATTTGCCAATGCTGCTTGGGGGAGCAGCACTTGAGTCATGTTGGCGAATACATTCGTCCCCACCATCAATACGCTGGTCACGGTTGAAGGAGGTACTCCGCATGGAGTACCCTACGGTAGACATGGACGAGTTAGCACTGGACAAAATTCATGCTAGATGGCAGCGTCCGGACGAGTCTTTCCATCAATATGGAGCAGACATTCTTCGGCTGAATGACCAGTTGTCAGAACCGATGTCTTCTACTCAATCGCTGCGATTACTAAAGCGCAATCTAAGACCGGAGCTCCATCGCCATATTGTGAACTCGGATCCACAGAGTATGGAGGCACTGCTGAGAACTGTGCGTCGTCTAGAAGGGTTTGAGGAAAACCTCCGGGACCGGCCCTACTTACTAGCTAGGACGGGTCCTCGGCGAGGAATCGCGGAATTGGCCCCAGATTATACCACCATGGATCTGGAGGAAGATATGGACCAGGACCAGCTTGCTGTAGCAACGGTGGGAAGCCTTACGACTTGCTGGAATTGCAATCAAACCGGACACCGGTTCATTTCATGCCGAGCAGAGCGTAAGGTTTTCTGCTACGGTTGCGGCAAGCCGGACACTTACTTCCCAGACTGCCCTGAATGTGCCGCGCAAAAAAAAAGGCCGAAAGAGTACCCGACCACCTCAGCGGTACTCGAAGCCCCCGCAGTAGCTCCTCAGCCAGCTGCTCACCCCAACAAACCTGACGTTAACCCACCAGCCATGGCCACTATGACTGCGGATGTACACTCTCTTCCGGAGACCTCGCCAACGACAATATTAAAGCGACCACCGCAGTCACTGCCAGAAGAACCCCGGCAGCCTCAAATACGCATTTTAAAACCTTATCATGTTCGACTGCAGAAATATCGGGCGGCTCGAGAGTAAATATTTGCTTCCGAAGTAGTCACTTCCCGCCCGCGCACGACATAATGGTCAACCCGTCGTTGGCGGAATTTCCGCAAGAGAGTGCGCACGTGCCGTCGAACCTTAAACTCTTGTAACATCAGACCTTATCATTCAATTAACGTGTTGGGCGAGACCGTGTTTGCATTGATCGACACGGGTGCCAGTATCAGTTGTCTTGCCTCGAGCTTTGGCTCGAAGGTGCTCCAAGAATATCCGACCTTGATTAAATCCTGGCGCACTGAAATCAGTACAGCTGATGGCACCAAACACCCTATACGAGGTAAACTAACCACACCCGTGACGTTCAGGGGCCAAACGAAGGATATTACTTTCTACATTATCCCGTCTTTGACTCAGAATGTGTACCTTGGCGTCGATTTCGTCCTTCGCTTTGGACTGGCCTCCGATTTATTCACAGATTTGTCTTTAAATACCAGATATGTCAACAAATTCACTTCTATTCCCGATAGGCATGAACTGACGCCTAACCAACGGCAACGCCTGGAAGTATCCATCGCTGCTTTTCCATCTTACGCTACCCAAGGCCTTGGCCGCACCACCCTAGGCTCACACGCCATCGACGTTGGCGATAGTAAGCCGATTAAGCAGAGACACTATGCCATCTCACCGGCCATGGAGAAATTGGTGTATGCAGAGCTGGATAGGATGCTCGAGTTGGGGGTCGTAGAGGAGTCCCAGAGTGCCTGGTCATCACCGGTAACCTTGGTGGTGGAGCCAGGTAAAGTCCGCCTCTGTCTTGATGCCCGTAAGGTCAACGCGGTTACCATCAAGGACGCGTACCCTCTTCCACTCATCGATGGAATACTAGGGAGGCTGCTGAAAGCCAATTATATCACCAGTCTCGACTTAAAAGACGCCTTCTGGCAAATTCCACTCGATGAGGGGTCGAGGGATAAGACCGCCTTCACAGTGCCTGGACGACCATTATATCAGTTCGTCACAATGCCCTTTGGCCTATGTAACGCGCCGCAAACGATGACTCGGCTGATGGACAAGGTCATCCCACCTCACCTGAAACACCAAGTGTTCGTGTACCTGGATGATCTATTACTCATCACGGAAACGTTCGATCAACATCTCCTACTACTACAAGAAGTAGCCCTGCACATGAGTAAGGTGGGACTCACCATCAACGTACAGAAAAGTAAGTTTGTCATGAAAGAAGTCCGATACCTAGGACATGCCATAGGACATGGCACTATCAAAACGGATCCAGACAAAACTCGTGCGATTGATGAGTTCCCCTTACCAAAAACAGTTAGGCAGCTACGACGTTTCCTTGGTGTGTGCGGTTGGTACCGAAGGTTCGTTCGGAATTACGCCACAGTTTCAGCGCCCCTGTCAGACATGCTGCGGAAAGGGAAGTTTATTTGGACCGAACTCAGCCGAAAGGCATTTGAAGAGCTAAAACAAGCCCTCACATCAGCCCCGGTCTTGCACAGCCCCGACTTCACGAAGCCCTTCTCCATTCATTGTGACGCGAGTCAACATGGAGTTGGAGCCGTGCTGAAGCAATTGACCGATGAGGGAGAGGAAGCTCCCATCGCCTTCATGTCCAATAAGCTGAATTCGGCCCAAAGAAACTATACTGTGTCCGAGCAGGAATGTTTGGCAGCGGTAATGGCTGTGAAGAAATTCCGAGCTTATATCGAGGGCCACCAATTCGAGATCATCACGGACCACGCTTCACTACAATGGTTGATGAACCAGGCAGATTTACATGGACGCCTAGCAAGATGGGCTCTTAAACTGCAAGGGTCCAAGTTTTCCATCAAACATCGGAAAGGGACCCAGAACATCGTACCCGACACTCTCTCACGGATGTTTTCCCCAGAGGGAGCCGAATTGACAATAAAGGACGAGGACCCCATCGAAATAGATTTGGACAGCCACATTTCGAATCAGACAGCTACAAAGAGTTGAGGCAAACTATCGCGACCCAACAATCGCAGCTGCCTGATTTGAGGGAAATATACGGCTACGTGTATAGACGAAATGAATACGGCACTGGTGATCCATGGCAGGAAGAAGAGTCCTGGAAACTCTGGGTACCGGAGGAAATGACACAACATCTGATCCTCCGCGCACATGACCATCCTTTAAGTGCCCACGGAGGATACGGTCGGACGTTACGGCGACTCAAGAAATACTTCTTTTGGCCTAAAATGGCATCCCAGGTCAAAGACTACGTGAGCGCCTGTGAGACCTGTAAAGGCACCAAAGCGCCCAACCAGCCTCTTCGACCTCCTACGGGTCAACTCAACGTTCCAGAACGCGTATTCCAACGTCTATACATCGATCTACTTGGTCCACATCCTCGGTCATCTATGGGACACATCAGAGCTATCATCGTTCTAGACCAGCTCTCAAAATTCCCACTGGTGGAACCTATCCGTAAATTCACAACTCCATCTATCGTGAAATTCCTAGAGAACCGGGTATTTCATGTGTTCGGGGTCCCAGAGAGTGTGTACTCGGACAAAGGAGTACAGTTCCGGTCTCGGCAGTTTAAGGGCCTACTCGAGCAGTATGGCGTTGAACACCAACTGACGCCCATATACTCTCCTCAGTCTAACACCTCCGAACGGTTGAACCACACCCTATTGGCCGCGATCCGTTCCTACGTCCACCCATCTCAAAAAGATTGGGACCGGCGATTGTCCGCCATCACATGTGCCCTGCGATCCTCGTATCATTCCGTCACCGGTGTCGCCCCTTACTTTGCCACCTTTGGACAGCACATGATTTGCCACGGTAAATCATACCGGCTGTTACAGCAATTAAAGTGTTTGGGAGACCCCGTCGTTGCGCTGGAGCCCCACGAACGTTAAGGAGACCTTAGCCAACAAATCGGACGGAAGATTAAGGCCGCAGGAAGTGCAAATGAGGCGCAGTACAATCTCAGGTCACGATCTGCTAATTTCAAAGAAGGAGATGAAGTTTTCCGGCGCAATTCCCACCAAAAAGACGCCGCGATGCATTACAACGCCAAGCTGGACCGGCGATTCTTGCAAAGCCGCATAAAGAAGGTAATGGGACCTAACCGTTGCCTGATAACGGACCCATCGGGAAAAGAAGTGGGGACATACCACGCGAAAGACCTGCGCCGATAGATAATTAGTCACGTCTGTTTTGTCCGTCCGCATATATTTTCAAAAACGCGCAAGGGTTGTATACTTCCGGCCAAACATAAACATAAGTCAGTTCGTCCGTCTGTCAATTGTGTTTTCTTTTATTGTTTGTCACTTCGTGTCCTGACGCCGAAGACAACCCATGGTACCCTGCAAGATCCTTCAGCCCTTTTTTCGCAATCCTCGTCGCCTTGGGATCGCGAGAAAATTGGCTGCCCTGTAGTAATCGAACAGTTAAGGGTTAAAGGAAATTCAGGCATAAAATGTCCCAGATCAACTAAACAAACGAACGCAGCGATTTCAGATTGAACTGGAACAATATCAGATTGAACTGGAACGATTAACGATCGAACTGGTACAATTTCAGATTGAACTGGAACAATTTCAGATTGAACTGGAACGATTTACGATCGAACTGGTACGATTTCAGATTGAACTGGAACGATTTCAGATTGAACTGGAACGATTTACGATCGAACTGGTACGATTTCAGATTGAACTGGAACAATTTCAGATTGAACTGGAACGATTTACGATCGAACTGGTACGATTTAAGATTGATCTGGGACGATTGAATATTTTTGACAGCAGTTGCCATTGGACGGATGATAGGAAAGATTTTTCTTCAAGTGCACTAAACAGGTAACACACGTTTGGGAAGTTGTGCCCGATATTTGATTGGCAGTTTTATTTCTTACCTGTGTTTAATTTGTTTAGTGCATGTCCATCCAGAATTTGCGAAACTTTGACCCCTTTGCTGATGCAATGAATTGTGCTGAGGATATGGTACAGGACGGACTTGCGCACATGGGAGTACAGCTCGCGATATACTAAGAGGTAGATCGGCCGGTCCGCTGCTTGGCGCAAGTGTTTCCAAGACGATTCCAATTGATGTTGGGTTTTCCACAGGTAAGCGGAAAATTCAAAAATCTCAATACGACTTACTGAACGAACGCGCAATTCGCACATATAGGACAGTTCAAAGGTTCGCATCGCGAACGGAAGTGCACGCATATAGTGTGGGAGCTAGCCAACACCCGGACCCACAGCCCCAACGGTAGTTTGGCTGGTGGTGAAGTTACTCGCTGCTTTACGGTCTTCCACATTTCAGTTCTTCCCAGGCGGTCGACAGTTTTGAAGCCTCACCGCGAGAGAGGTGATCTGACCTACGTGACTACACGCAATCCGCATATTCCGCGCTTCCGTGGTTACATTGAAAGGCAAAAGGACTTGATCATCAACTCCGACCCACCCGACCAGTTCGAGCGGTTTCTTGTTTTCAATTTGGTTTGATTTGTTTTGGCAGTGAACGATTCGTGGAATTCCTCGTCGAAACGCGACTTGGAGCTTCTTGTCTTGCAAGGCCAAATTCTAATTAGTTGAAAGCGTTTTCGAGTAGTTGACCCGAAAGTAGTGCGACGCAACGGCAACTGCAGAAAATAGTTCGACCTAGGGAAACAAGAAAACCACACACAACTCCTCCTCATCATACGTACATCCTGCACTTAACTAGGAGCGAGCGAAAGGGCACAATCGTGGCGAGCTCCCTATCCATATCACATCCGCCAGCAGGAAACAGTTTACTGGACTGCATTCCGGGCACCATTCCATCTCCCACACATCGATGCAAGCAAAGTGTCCTGCCAGTAGCACCAGCCGAGATAAAAAAAATCAATAGAGTTCAACGCAGTTCTTCGACGCTCCATTCACAGGCAATCAATTGAACGCCAGTGCCTTATTCCGGGACACAATTTTGAGGTGAGCCCCAGTCAAAACACTTGACGCCCCACTTGGAATACAGAATCAGCGAATTAAGTGAAACTGCCGCACACGACTCTCAAGCAATTGGAATTGAGAACGGGAACAGGAATTAATATCTAGGACTCGGTTTCTTCGTTGGTAAACAACAACATTGAATCCTCCCTGTTTTTCGCTGGCTGCCACTTGAGGCGAGCGTAGACGTTGCGAAGGATTCACATGAATTTGGGTTAGACGACGTTGAAGGAGCAGAAAAGTGAAAAAGCTCTCGCGCGAGTGTTTTGGCAACGCATCCTTCGCTTGCGTTGCCTTGAAATTGATTCAGACAAGTGTCTGGCGGTGACCTAGTGAACAAACGCCCGAATCTACATACGAATGTTGTGCATTACAAAGTGTAACGGTTCGATCTGAGACGAAAACTCGAAATCTTGTTGAAATCAAACACAAGAAAAGTTGCCAAAGTTCTTATTGAATTTACGCCAAGTTTCTCTAGTTCAACGAGACGAAGGCGCGTATGATTGAACGAAACTTTTGGACATACTGTAAAGAGAATTCATTCGTCATTATCTTCATCCATCCCAAAGATAAATTCCCTGAAGCAACTAGTAAATGCATTTCAAAACGTCAAAGAAGGCGGAGTTTTGTTGTCTTTACATCACAGGTTGACGAAATTTAGCGGAATTTAAATATATGGTGAACGCGAATTTTGGTTTAGCCTTTTAGCTAAGTTTGGAATCGGATGTGGAGTGGGACCCAAAGAAACAGTTGAATGTCTTATCGGGATTCGTGTAAAAGCAAAATAACATACAGCTGAGCGAAAGACAATGCTTTTGACTAAAAGCCCTCGAAAAGGTTAGATAGAAGGCAGTTTGTTTCATTTATAGATTTGTTCCGTGTCGTTTCGTGATAAATTTTAAATTGTAGTTTGGGCTGGATTCTAGTGGGCAGAACTGTGAAGTCTCGCATTCCGAACTCTCTTCTTAGGGCCGTCGCAAGTCTGAAGTGCTCGGGAACGTCGCGTTGCTCAAATTATTGTTATTGCCGAAAGCAAGCACTTATTAACAGTACCACTAAGGGCCGAACCTACGCAGATGTCCTCCATGAAATTAAAGGAGCGCGCAAGCCAGACGACACCAAAACTGCCATCAAAGCAGTTCGACCAACCCGGACCGGTGGCTTGCTGGTGGAATTCGGGCCAGAGGCCACAAACAAAGACGCATTCCGTGACGCGGTTCAAAAGTTGCTTGGAGATGCGGAAACGGTTGCCTCGCTCGAACCAATGGCCACCCTGGAAATCCGGGACCTCGACTGCGTCACGGACAAAGCTGAAGTAGAGGATGCCATTAGGAGGGAGTTCCCCAGCTTAAGTGAAGTCAAGGCAAGATTGACACGTGAAAACACAAGGGGGCAACACATGGCTATTGTCGAACTAGCTGATAAAGACGCCCAGCAAAGGGCAAAATGAAGATAGGTTGGGTGATCTGCAGGATACGGAGAAGAGCGATCCCTATCCGCTGCTTCAGATGCCTCGAATACGGACACACCGCGTATGGCTGTAGGGGACCCGACAGGAGATCTCTGTGCTACAAATGTGGTGAAACGGGGCACAAAAGGAAGGAGTGCACGAACGAGGCAAAATGCATTCTTTGCAAGGATGCTAAGCTAGCATGCGGCGACCTCAAACATGAGCCGGGGACAGGGAGATGCCGGGTTTTCAAGGAGGCCCTAACTAAAGCCAAATCGATACTCAAATGATCCGTATCCTGCAGGTCAATTTGCACCGAAGCACAAACGCCCAGGACCTACTTGAGCAGTTTGCGAGGGATAAGAAAGCTGACCTCCTGTTGCTGAGCGAGCAACATCATAACAAGGACTCGCAAGCGTGGTACCCTGACAAAACTGGTACCTCGGCCATCTGGGTTTGAGACAGCGCCCGCCTTCAGGTGCAGGGCCATGGACGCGGGGATGGTTTTGTGTGGGTGCGGTGTTCAGGGATAACATATTTCAGTGTTTATCTGACGCCTAACGAGGCAATGCGATCCTTTCGAACAAAACTCGAAGCCCTGGAGGACGCTGTCTCGAACACAGAGGGCCACATGCTGGTCGGGGGAGACTTCAACGCTAGAGCCATCGAATGGCAAATCTTGGACATGGTGGCCAGAACAGCGCTTTTTGTCCTAAATACTGGTAAAACCCCTACTTTCCGCCGCTGGGGTTGCGTAAGAACCATACCCGATGTGACACTCGCTTCGGAGTCCCTGGTACCTAGAGTACACAACTGGCGAGTACTAGAGGACTACTCGGCTAGTGATCACCAGTATATAGTTGTTGAGATTCACGACGGTGCCACTCTGCGTGCATATGCCCAAACTTCAATCCTCGGATGGAGGACTGGGAGGATGGACGTCGAGAGGTTCACTGATGCGCTTACGGCAGGCGCACCGTTGCTGGGAGCTCCGCCAGGGAGTGGAGGCCCTACAGCCAAGGACTTGGTGAACTCAACTATGAGTACCATCATAGCTGCTTGCGAGTCTTCCATGCCCCGTCGGAGACCACGACATGGTAAGCCTCCAGTATACTGGTGGTCAAACGAGATCGCCGAACAAAGAAGCGAGTGTCACAAACTTCGGCGAGAGGCCCAGCGGGCGTGAACACGGGAGGAAGCAGACACTAGGCTAGCAGCATACAGGTCCTGCAGGAAATATCTTCGCAGGCTTATTAACAAGAGCAAGGCCCGATGCTGGCAAGACTTCGTGGACGATGTAAATAGGGATCCGCGGGGCCTTGGCTACAAGCTGGTCATGGGGAAACTTGGTGCCCTACGGAAGCCTTGTATACATGACGCGGAAAAGATGGACGCGATAGTGCGGGGACTCTTCCCCGCCCATCCCGTCCGTGTTGACGCTGTCCATGGTGAAACAGCAGTCGAGTGCCCACTCTTCACACAGCTGGAAGTGGAGGAGGCAGTCCTCTCCCTGAAAGCGAGGAAGGCTCCAGGTCCAGATGGTGTTCCAGCTGAGGTTTTGCAGCTCGTCTATCACCATTGTCCTGACTTGCTGCTCAGCACATTCAACGCTTGCCTACGGGACGGGGTTTTCCCGGTACGATGGAAGGTGGCGAGGCTCGTGCTGGTCAGCAAGGGGAAGGGAAATCCCGAATCGCCGTCTGCATACCGCTCGTTATGCATGCTAGACACGGCTGGGAAAGTGCTAGAGAAACTCATCAAGGGAAGACTCACTGACGCGATTCGTGCTGTTAGGGACCTATCTCCTCGGCAGTGCGGCTTTAGAGCAGGACGTTCTACCATCGATGCGATTGCAGAGGTGGTGAACGCGGTCCAAAAGGCAGAGGCATATAGTCGCACCAAGCGACGGATCGTCCTGTTGGTGACACTCGACGTCAGGAATGCCTTCAACTCCGCTAGATGGGTGGATATTCAGGATACGCTGGAAAACTCTTTTCAAGTTCCAGAATATCTAATGCGGCTTTTGAGGAACTACCTAAAGGACCGAAGCCTGCTCTACGACACGACGCCAACGAAGGATGGAAATTACATCGGGTGTTGCCCAGGGATCTATCCTTGGTCCGGACCTGTGGAACGTGTCTTACGACGGTCTACTGAGACTTGAGATGCCAGATGAGTCGCGCTTGGTCGGCTATGCGGATGATGTTGCGGCTCTGGTCGCCGGACGCACCGTTGAACAAGCGCAACTTAGGCCAGGTATGCTAATGCGCCGAGTGAGGGACTGGATGACTGCTCGCGGGCTCAGTTTAGCACTGGAGAAAACCGAAGTGGTCATCTTGACAAAAAAGAGAATCCCTAGAGTAAGGATGATCAGTATTGGAGATATACAGATCGAATCGAAGCCAGCGGTGAAGTACCTGGGGCTACTGATCGACTCGAAGATGAGTTTCTCTGAGCAAATCAGGGCAACGGCTGAGAAGGCTGCTTCGGGAATATCGGCCCTGAGTCGACTTATGGCCAACGTAGGGGGACCCAGCCCATCAAGATGACGCCTCTTGATCTGTGCTGTAGAGTCAGTGCTACTGTACGGAGCAGAGGTATGGGGCGACGCTCTCAGCAAGGAGGTATACCGAAAACGATTGGCACAGGTACAGAGAAGAGGAGCACTGAGAATTGTATCTTTGTATCCAACAGTCTCCGACTCGGCGGTGAGAGTGATTGCAGGCGTGATACCTGTCGCCCTCCTTGCTAGAGAGCACCGCGCTATTAACTTGCGCCAAAACGAAGATGCGAGGGAGATGGTTGTCCGCGAGGAGAGACAACGCTCGCTCAACGATTGGCAGCAGTCTTGGAGGAATTGCACGAAGGGAAGGTGGACTGCGCGCCTCATCCCGGATGTGAGACCGTGGCTGAATCGAAGGCATGGTGAGACTGACTTCTATCTGACCCAGCTCTTGAGCGGACACGGGTGTTTTCAGTCTTACTGCACAAGATCGGCAAGTCACGGTCTCCCGATTGTCGGTTTTGCCCAGGAGAGGAGGACAATGCCTGTCACACATTTTTTGCGTGTACCAAATGGGCCAGGCTGCGAAGGGAACTCTACAGGGAGACGGGAGAGCTCACCCCGGATAATATAGTTGCGGTGATGCTCAAATCGGTTGACAAATGGGACCAGGTGGCACATTATGCTCGGGCAGTCCTAAAATATAAAAGGGACTCACAGCAGCTGGAGGCACTGGGGCTGGGGGATCGCTCTTCTGGCAATTCCTCTTCCCCCCTCCCCTCCCGCTAGGAAAGGGACTCCCCGCAGGGGGAATGCCGGTTGACAAGAGCTCTCTTGGAGGCTAGCATTCTTGGGGAGTTCCGCCCCCACGTACCCGAGGAAACTCCGCAGGGGGAATGCCGGTCGGCAAGACCACTCTTGGAGGCTAGCATTCTTTGGGGAGTTCCGCCCCCACGTACCCGAGGAAATTCCCGCAGGGAGAAAGCCGGTCGACAAGAACATTCTTGGAGGCTAGCATTCTTTGGGGAGTGCCGCCCCCACGGACCCGAGGATATGGGGGGTGCCGTGAGGTTCCCTCTTATTGTATCTGGATTACGCTTTGGACAACGAACTGGAATTGACGCTTTGGGCTGGCGGATGTGATGGTTTGGACCTAGTTGCTTTGCACAGTAGCGCCGAGGTGAAACGCGTGTGTGAACGGCTCCAATTCAACTATCATACCGTCTCCGTCCCGGTAAAACCTTGGCAGGCCTCGGAGTACGTTCGAAGTTCGCACCATTGGGTTGGTGGTGTAGGTTCGGTTGAGACGGACTCCCGATTAGCGCTGGTCTGGCTCTGAGCACTTGTCCCCATAAGGGCTTGTGCCAACCCTCGCATGGCCTCCCTGCTCTGCAAAGATAACCATGGGACCAAAAAGGCGACTACACACACGAACGGAGATAGCGGCTCCAAGGGGGGACCCAATAAAATGGAGCAAACAAATGAAACCACAAGCAAACAGGACGCTAGCACGGAGAACCCTTTCAGGCAAAAACCGCTGTCGGCAAGAACACCGATTAAACAAGTCACCGATTGCGGGGGGAGGCAGCAAACCCCAGAAACACTGTCAAAGTCAACATCACAGGGTAAATCATCGGAGACAGATCACAGACGGACTAACGAACGAAAGAAGGCAGAGTGCGTTGTGCAACCTGGCATCATTGCGGCCTTTGGGCGCAGTAGAAGGACTATGCGCACCCCGGAGCGCCCAGTGCAAGACGTACACAATCCGGATCAAGCTGCGACACCAACGGAGGCCAGTGTAAGACTGGGTGATGGAGAAGTTTTGCCGTTGGCCGACGCCAATTCAAACGCGACCCAAGCGATAGAAGCAAAAGGGTTAGGAAACGGGGGCCTCTCCCAAGAGGTGGCGCCAAATAACACAATCGCCCTTGACCGCGCCGAAGAGGAGCGGCTTACTCGGAAAGCGGGGAATATCGTCAAACAACTGAGGGCTGCCTGCGAAGTGCAGAAAAACATAGGCAAGAGTGTCAAGAATGGCATTCTTGAACTGGAGGAGCTTTTTGGCCGCATAACGCACTACAGGCGGAGGTGGCTTGCAACCGAAAAGCACCAAAAAGACACGCTACCCTCGAGGCATCAGTGGGTCCTAGCAGCAGCAAAAGAATGGCCGGTAGCCCAATTGAAGGTGACTGTGAGAAAAGGAGGAAGGACGAGACCATAAACGAAGTTGACACTCCAGGCGAGGAGTTTCATGTGGTGCGAAACAAGGCAGCGAAAAAAGCGGCCAAAAAGCTATTCCTAGAAAAAACAGACAAAGAGCTCAATCACGAAAAGAACAAAGAACCCCCCGATATACCGCAGAAAACAAAAAGCAAACCGCGGCGCAAACCCTTGCGAGAGGCACTGCTTATTAAACCCACTAAGGGCCGAACCTACGCAGATGTCCTCCGTGAAATTAAAGGAGCGCGCAAGCCAGACGACACCAAAACTGCCATCAAAGCAGTTCGACCAACCCGGACCGGTGGCTTGCTGATGGAATTCGGGCCAGAGGCCACAAACAAAGATCCAAAAGGTTCTTGGAGATGCGGTAACGGTTGCCTCGCTCGAACCAATGGCCACCCTGGAAATCCGGGACCTCGACTGTGTCACGGACAAAGCTGAGGTAGAGGATGCCATTAGGAGGGAGTTCCCCAGCTTAAGTGAAGTCAAGGCAAGATTGACACGTGAAAACACAAGGGGGCAACGCATGGCTATTGTCGAACTAGCTGATAAAGACGCCCAGCAAATCCTGGCGAAGGGCAAAATTAAGATAGGTTGGGTGATCTGCAGGATACGGAGAAGAGCGATCCCTATCCGCTGCTTCAGATGCCTCGAATACGGACACACCGCGTATGGCTGTAGGGGACCCGACAGGAGATCTCTGTGCTACAAATGTGGTGAAACGGGGCACAAAAGGAAGGAGTGCACGAACGAGGCAAAATGCATTCTTTGCAAGGATGCTAAGCTAGCACCCGGCGACCTCAAACATGAGCCGGGGACAGGGAGATGCCGGGTTTTCAAGGAGGCCCTAACTAAAGCCAAATCGATACTCAAATGATCCGTATCCTGCAGGTCAATTTGCACCGAAGCACAAACGCCCAAGAACTACTTGAGCAGTTTGCGAGGGATAAGAAAGCTGACCTCCTGTTGCTGAGCGAGCAACATCATAACAAGGACTCGCAAGCGTGGTACCCTGACAAAACTGGTACCTCGGCCATCTGGGTTCGAGACAGCGCCCGCCTTCAGGTGCAGGGCCATGGACGCGGGGATGGTTTTGTGTGGGTGCGGTGTTCAGGGATAACATATTTCAGTGTTTATCTGACGCCTAACGAGGCAATGCGATCCTTTCGAACAAAACTCGAAGCCCTGGAGGACGCTGTCTCGAACACAGAGGGCCACATGCTGGTCGGGGGAGACTCCAACGCTAGAGCCATCGAATGGGGTATGCCACAATCCGACCCAAGGGGAAAGCAAATCTTGGACATGGCGGCCAGAACAGCGCTTTTTGTCCTAAATACTGGTAACACCCCTACTTTCCGCCGCTGGGGTTGCGTAGGAACCATACCCGATGTGACACTCGCTTCGGAGTCCCTGGTACCTAGAGTACACAACTGGCGAGTACTAGAGCACTACTCGGCTAGTGATCACCAGTATATAGCTGTTGAGATTCACGACGGTGCCACTCTGCGTGCATATGCCCAAACTTCAATCCTCGGATGGAGGACTGGGAGGATGGACGTCGAGAAGTTCACTGACGCGCTTACGGCAGGCGCACCGTTGCTGGGAGCTCCGCCAGGGAGTGGAGGGCCTACAGCCAAGGACTTGGTGAACTCAACTATGAGTGCCATCATAGCTGCTTGCGAGTCTTCCATGCCCCGCCGGAGACCCCGACACGGTAAGCCTCCAGTATACTGGTGGTCAAACGAGATCGCCGAACAAAGAAGCGAGTGTCACAAACTTCGGCGAGAGGCCCAGCGGGCGTGAGCACGGGAGGAGGCAGACACTAGGCTAGCAGCATACAGGTCCTGCAGGAAATATCTTCGCAGGCTTATTAACAAGAGCAAGGCCCGATGCTGGCAAGACCTCGTGGACGATGTAAATAGGGATCCGTGGGGCCTTGGCTACAAGCTGGTTATGGGGAAACTTGGTGCCCCACGGAAGCCTTGTATACATGACGCGGAAAAGATGGACGCGATAGTGCGGGGACTCTTCCCCGCCCATCCCGTCCGTGTTGACGCTGTCCATGGTGAAACAGCAGTCGAGTGCCCACTCTTCACACAGCTGGAACTGGAGGAGGCAGTCCTCTCCCTGAAAGCGAGGAAGGCTCCAGGTCCAGATGGTGTTCCAGCTGAGGTTTTGGAGCTCGTCTATCACCATTGTCCTGACTTGCTGCTCAGCACATTCAACGCTTGCCTACGGGACGGGGTTTTCCCGGTACGATGGAAGGTGGCGAGGCTCGTGCTGGTCAGCAAGGGGAAGGGAAATCCCGAATCGCCGTCTGCATACCGCCCGTTATGCATGCTAGACACGGCTGGGAAAGTGCTAGAGAAACTCATCAAGGGAAGACTCACTGACGCGATTTGTGCTGCTGGGGACCTATCTCCTCGGCAGTACGGCTTTAGAGCAGGACGTTCTACCATCGATGCGATTGCAGAGGTGGTGAACGCGGTCCAAAAGGCAGAGGCATATAGTCGCACCAAGCGACGAATCGTCCTGTTGGTGACACTCGGCGTCAGGAATGCCTTCAACTCCGCTAGATGGGTGGATATTCTGGATACGCTGGAAAACTCTTTTCAAGTTCCAGAATATCTAATGCGGCTTTTGAGGAACTACCTAAAGGACCGAAGCCTGCTCTACGACACGACACAAGGCCAACGAAGGATGGAAATTACATCGGGTGTTGCCCAGGGATCTATCCTTGGTCCGGACCTGTGGAACGTGTCTTACGACGGGCTACTGAGACTTGAGATGCCAGATGAGTCGCGCTTGGTCGGCTATGCGGATGATGTTGCGGCTCTGGTCGCCGGACGCACCGTTGAACAAGCGCAACTTAGGCCAGGTATGCTAATGCGCCGAGTGAGGGACTGGATGACTGCTCGCGGGCTCAGTTTAGCACTGGAGAAAACCGAAGTGGTCATCTTGACAAAAAAGAGAATCCCTAGAGTAAGGATGATCAGTATTGGGGATATACAGATCGAATCGAAGCCAGCGGTGAAGTACCTGGGGCTACTGATCGACTCGAAGATGAGTTTCTCTGAGCAAATCAGGGCAACGGCTGAGAAGGCTGCTTCGGGAATATCGGCCCTGAGTCGACTTATGGCCAACGTAGGGGGACCCAGCCCATCAAGAAGACGCCTCTTGATGAGTGCTGTAGGGTCAGTGCTACTGTACGGGGCAGAGGTATGGGGCGACGCTCTCAGTAAGGAGGTATACCGAAAACGATTGGCACAGGTACAGAGAAGAGGAGCACTGAGAATTGCATCTTCGTATCCAACAGTCTCCGACTCGGCGGTGAGAGTGATTGCAGGCGTGATACCTGTCGCCCTCCTTGCTAGAGAGCGCCGCGCTATTTACCTGCGCCGAAACGAGGATGCGAGGGAGATGGTTGTCCGCGAGGAGAGACAACGCTCGCTCAACGATTGGCAGCAGTCTTGAAGGAATTGCACGAAGGGAAGGTGGACTGCGCGCCTCATCCCGGATGTGAGACCGTGGCTGAATCGAAGGCATGGTGAGACTGACTTCTATCTGACCCAGCTCTTGAGCGAACACGGGTGTTTTCAGTCTTACTGCACAAGATCGGCAAGTCACGGTCTCCCGATTGTCGGTTTTGCCCAGGAGAGGAGGACAATGCCTGTCACACATTTTTTGCGTGTACCAAATGGGCCAGGCTGCGAAGGGAACTCTACAGGGAGACGGGAGAGCTCACCCCGGATAATATAGTTGCGGTGATGCTCGAATCGGTTGACAAATGGAACCAGGTGGCACATTATGCTCGGGCAGTCCTAAAATATAAAAGGGACTCACAGCAGCCGGAGGCGCTGGGGCTGGGGGATCGCTCTTCTGGCAATTCCTCTTCCCCCCTCCCCTCCCGCTAGGAAAGGGACTCCCCAGCTTGAAGGCGCCCCACGGCGTAACAAAACGAGACCTGGCCCGAAGTAATGTGTCAAACGGTTCCAGGCTAGGTTCTCAGATTGACAGGGGAGGTGTTTAGTGGGTAGTTCAAAGGTATCCTCCATGGGAGTCCCACACTGCCAGACTCGGCGGGCATAAATGCCTTCACCTCCCTACCACAAAAAAAAAAAAAAAAAAAAAAAAGGGACTCCCCAGCTTGAAGGCGCCCCATGGCGTAACAAAACGAGACCTGGCCCGAAGTAATGTGTCAAACGGTTCCAGGCTAGGTTCTCAGATTGACAGGGGAGGTGTTTAGTGGGTAGTCCAAAGGTATCCTCCATGGGAGTCCCACACTGCCAGACTCGGCGGACATAAATGCCTTCACCTCCCTACCACAAAAAAAAAAAAAAAACAGTACTTAAATTTCAACAATTGAAGGAAGAACGATACGAAGAGGCAGACGTAGTGACATTGAAATATTCTAATACACGATGCCCCTAAATCATTTGGTAAAATTAGGAGCCAATCGCATTGTTTCTATCGATTTGCCGCTATACATAGAAGCTCCATTGTATGTCCAAAATATCGGTGTCTTCAAAGGAGTAGGAAAGTCACTATTTCGTCAAATATTCCTATGGATGGAAATTAGCAAGGGCAGCAACGATGAATGAACAGCTGTTTGTCATTAATCTCCGATAATTTTGGTTGGAATTTTTGTTGAAATCTCAGTATTCGTCGATGCATGTTAACGTTAGAAGTAGCTATTACGACAAGAAAGTTGCATTACAGGACCACCCACATCGTCAGCGGGCGCCCGACGAGGATGTATGGGTGAGTACCCTTTTTGTTTCATTTTTATATATGCCTATTATTTCAAACATTTTTATAAAGATATTTTACATTTTTTATATATGCATAATTTTTAGTATTTTGTCATATACATATATTTTTTAAACATTTTTTTACATTTCTTATATCTACATAATTTTTTGCATTTTTGTCACATACATATATTTTTTTACATTTTTTATACATACATAAATTTTTTGCATTTTTGTCACATACATATATTTTTTACATTTTTTTGCCAAAAATTTATGTATGTATACATAAATTTTTGGCATTTTTGTCACATACATATATTTTTTAAATTTTTTTCTATGTTTTTTCCCTATTTGGGCACATACTTATATCTTTGAGTTGAATTGTAACCAGTTAAATTTGGCAAAATATAAAGAAAGGATGAATTGCTAAATTTTTTTTAGAAAATCAGTCTTTCCTTTCCCAACATTCTGACCGGGTATAGGACCCGGTACGGTGGCAGGCTGCCCCCTAAAAACATGAGCCAGGCGCCGGATACTTAATTAATCTTTTTCGTTTAAGGTGACATCGCGGGTTGAGTGGCCCAAGCAGAGTGCCTCTTTATGGCATAGCGTTATGCAATCGAATTGTATAATTCTATGGCATAAATTGGTCACCGGGGTACTCCCCTTCTGATGGGAAAGTTCATACAAGTCAAGTTGTATGAGTTTTCCACTCAGAAGAGGAATACCTGGCCACTGCAACAAAATATGGATTTATTCCGGTTGGGTGGGTGCAAAGGGGCTCCATCACCACCCGGTTGCTCCTCTTTCATTTGTGGGCCATGAGCTTCGTCGGGTAATGACGAGGTTACCCCAAGTCCGCCTTTCTTCTCAGGTTCCTCTTGTTCTCGAAACAAGTACTATCTCCCTCGGTGTAGTTATCTACACTTTTTGCGACTTCGGTCGCCTCTTGAGCAACATCAAATTCGTGAGTGCGGAATTTTTTTTGTAGTGGGTCCTCGTGCTGGGGAAATGAACCCGCCCCACGACACCGCAACGCTAGCCTGCCAGCGCATTCATGCGTCTCCAGACGAGGGCATTCTCGGCAGATATTGCCATCTTCTTCTGCCGAGGCAGCAGAACATCGCTGCAGTCCTTTACGGACAGTTGAAACTACAATTGGCGCCCAACGTGGGGCTCCGAAATGCCCGGCTGTATCATCAGTCGTGAGCACGAGACAGTCCATCGTCTTCCGGACGTGTGTTGTCTTTGGACATCAATATCGTTTGGTCCTGCTTTTGAATTATACTTTGGTGTTTTACCACCATTGTATAACTAGTAAGGCCAAATGATATTAGAGTCCCTATTTGTGTTCGGAAGTTATTATCTCCACATTCATTTTGCGGAGGATTCGGATCTGCTCCCCAAACCAGCGGTGCCTGGGTGTCTTAAATTACATGGATTTTGATTTCATGTGATTGGCTGATTAGCTAATCCACGACTATCCATGACAAGACACGCGCTGCTTGTGGATCAGAATTCAACCCTGGGCTGACAAGTTGTAACTTGAAAAACTTGCGGATGAGGGAGCATTTCTGAACTCTGATTCTCATGGTGCCGCAAGAGAGTTGTCCCTGAACACCACAGAAGGAATGTGCCATTGGTGTCCATACTTGGAAAGAAGGACGGAATGGAAAGACCGATTATTTTTTTTGATAACTTTTGATAACTTAATTAAAACTTTTTTTTTGTGAGGAATCTGAATAGTTCGCCACTTTCGGCCTCTTTATGTGTTTTTTCTTATTAATATTTACTTATTTCTTTTATAGCGTCATTTTAGCCTGTATTTAACTTATATCAATTTAGGTATTTAGTTAGCAAATTAAATTTCATTTAGCATGCCCACCAAAAGAACTCCAGAGAGGAGGAAGTTGAGGTCAGATGCCGGACCAGCGCTCTTGTGCTCCCAGTCAGCGTTTGCAGTGTGGACACAGGCTACACCAGCTGTGTTTGGTCCAACAGCGGCAAACCTCATCCACGTGCCTGCTTTGTCGTCAGCCTCTGGAAACCACCCAGCCAGTAACAGAATGACCTCAGTCCTCCAGCGCAAGTGGAACAGTGCCCAAAAGCGGACCCCTTCCATCCACGACAATGGGTGCACGAGAGGAAGACTACCAAGCCGAAGCAGTGCCACCTGCGGAAGGGTCGAGACCCACTGTGGCTGTGGAGGTGACAGCCCTACAGGATTTAATGGCGCTCATGCAGGACCTGACCACCCGGGTAGCCTCGCTGGAAAGCCAGAAGGAGAATTCCGTACCACCTTGGCCAAGAACGCCTCCTATGTGGGATTCGGACCCAAATCCATGGGATTTTCCGGTAGACTCGAGGCGCGATCACGAACGAATCCGCCCCGGTGTGGCAATGAATCCGTTGGCTCCAGTGTACTGGCCCTAACTGAGCCAAGCACCGCCACCAACTCAGGCTCCAGTGATTCCGCCAGACCAACGCATCCATCCACACACCACGTATCGGCTGAAGCCGAGGCAGATCCCCAGCATCATCCAGGGCTGGAATCTGCATTTCAGCGGGGAACTCAACACCATAACTGTGGAAGTTTTCATTGGTCGGGTGGAGTCGCTGATTGAGCAAATGCTAGCAGGAGATCACACGGCGCTGGCAGGATATTTGCCAATGCTGCTTGGGGGAGCAGCACTTGAGTCATATTGGCGAATACGTTCAGCCCCACAATTAATACGCTGGTCACGGTTGAAGGAGGTACTCCGCATGGAGTACCCTACGGTAGACATGGACGAATTAGTACTGGACAAAATTCATGCTAGATGGCAGCGTCCGGACGAGTCTTTCCATCAATATGGAGCAGACATTCTTCGGCTGAATGACCAGTTGTCAGAACCGATGTCTTCTACCCAATCGCTGCGATTACGAAAGCGCAATCTAAGACCGGAGCTCCGTCGCCATATCGTGAACTCGGATCCACAGAGTAGGGAGGCACTGCTGAGAACTGTGCGTCGTCTAGAAGGGTTTGAGGAAAACCTCCGGGACCGGCCCTACTTACTAGCTAGGACGGGTCCTCGGCGAGGAATCGCGGAATTGGCCCCAGATTATACCACCATGGATCTAGAGGAAGATATGGACCAGGACCAGCTTGCTGTAGCAACGGTGGGAAGCCTTACGACCTGCTGGGATTGCAATCAAATCGGACACCGGTTCATTTCATGCCGAGCAGAGCGTAAGGTTTTCTGCTACGGTTGCGGCAAGCCGGACACTTACTTCCCGGACTGCCCTGAATGTGCCGCGCAAAAAAACGGCCGAAAGAGTACCCGACCACCTCAGCGGTACTCGAAGCCCCCGCAGTAGCTCCTCAGCCAGCTGCTCACCTCAACAAACCTGACGTTAACCCACCAGCCATGACCACTATGACTGCGGATGTACACTCTCTTCCGGAGGCCTCGCCAACGACAATATTAAAGCGACCACCGCAGTCACTGCCAGAAGAACCCCGGCAGCCTCAAATACGCATTTTAAAACCTTATCATGTTCGACTGCAGAAATATCGGGCGGCTCGAGAGCAAATATTTGCTTCCAAAGTAATCACTTCCCGCCCGTGCACGACAAAATGGTCAACCCGTCGTTGGCGGAATTTCCGCAAGAGAGTGCGCACCTGCCGTCAAACCTTAAACTCTTGTAACATCCCGGAGGTTGCTGAGACTTTTTGTTTTTTTTTGTGGTAGGGAAGTGAATGCATTTATGCCCGCCGAGTCTGGCAGTGTGGGACTCCCATGGTGGATACCTTTGGACTACCCACTAAACACCTCCCCTGTCAATCTGAGAACCTAGCCTGGAACCGTTTGACACATTACTTTGGGCCAGGTCTCGTTTTGTTATGCCGTGGGGCGCCTTCAAGTTGGGGAGTCCCTTTCCTAGCGGGTGGGGAGAGGGGAAGAGGAATTGCCAGAAGAGCGACCCGCCAGCCCCAGTGCCTCCGGCTGCTGTGAGTCCCTTTTATATTTTAGGACTGCCCGAGCATAATGTGCCACCTGGTTCCATTTGTCAACCGATTCGGGCATCACCGCAACTATATTATCCGGGGTGAGCTCTCCCGTCTCCCTGTAGAGTTCCCTTCGCAGCCTGGCCCATTTGGTACACGCGAAAAATGTGTGACAGGCATTGTCCTCCTCTCCTGGGCAAAACCGACAATCGGGAGACCGTGACTTGCCGATCTTGTGCAGGTAAGACTGAAAACACCCGTGCCCGCTCAAAAGCTGGGTCAGATAGAAGTCAGTCTCACCATGCCTTCGATTCAGCCACGGTCTCACATCCGGGATGAAGCGCGCAGTCCACCTTCCCTTCGTGCAATTCCTTCAAGACTGCTGCCAATCGTTGAGCGAGCGTTGTCCCTCTCTCAGGCGTTATCATCCAATAAAAGTGTTGGGCGAAACAGTGTTTGCATTGATCGACACGTGTGCCAGTATCGGTTGTCTTGCCTCGAGCTTTGGCTCGAAGGTGCTCCAAGAATATCCGACCTTGATTAAATCCTGGCGCACTGAAATCAGTACAGCTGATGGCACCAAACACCCTATACGAGGTAAACTAACCACACTCGTGACGTTCAGGGGCCAAACGAAGGATATTACTTTCTACATTATCCCGTCTTTGACTCAGAATGTGTACCTTGGCGTCGATTTCGTCCTTCGCTTTGGACTGGCCTCCGATTTATTCACAGATTTGTCTTTAAATACCAGATATGTCAACGAACTCACTTCTATTCCCGATAGGCATGAACTGACGCCTAACCAACGGCAACGCCTGGAAGCATCCAGCGCTGCTTTTCCATCTTACGCTACCCAAGGCCTTGGCCGCACCACCCTAGTCTCACACGCCATCGACGTTGGCGATAGTAAGCCGATTAAGCAGAGACACTATGCCATCTCACCGGCCATGGAGAAATTGGTGTATGCGGAGCTGGATAGGATGCTCGAGTTGGGGGTCGTAGAGGAGTCCCAGAGTGCCTGGTCATCACCGGTAACCTTGGTGGTGGAGCCAGGTAAAGTCTGCCTCTGTCTTGATGCCCGTAAGGTAAACGCAGTTACCATCAAGGACGCGTACCCTCTTCCACTCATCGATGGAATACTAGGGAGGCTGCCGAAAGCCAATTATATCACCAGTCTCGACTTAAAAGACGCCTTCTGGCAAATTCCACTCGATGAGGGGTCGAGGGATAAGACCGCCTTCACAGTGCCTGGACGACCATTATATCAGTTCGTCACAATGCCCTTTGGCCTATGTAACACGCCGCAAACAATGACTCGGCTGATGGACAAGGTCATCCCACCTCACCTGAAACACCAAGTGTTCGTGTACCTGGATGATCTATTACTCATCACGGAAACGTTCGATCAACATCTCCTACTACTACAAGAAGTAGCCCTGCACATCAGTAAGGCGGTACTTATCATCAACGTACAGAAAAGTAAGTTTGTCATGAAAGAAGTCCGACACCTACGACATGTCATAGGACATGGCACTATCAAAACGGATCCAGACAAAACTCGTGCGATTGATGAGTTCCCCTTACCAAAAACAGTTAAGCAGCTACGACGTTTCCTTGGTGTGTGCGGTTGGTACCGAAGGTTTGTTCGGAATTACGCCACAGTTTCAGCGCCCCTGTCAGACATGCTGCGGAAAGGGAAGTTTATTTGGACCGAACTCAGCCGAAAGGCATTTGAAGAGCTAAAACAAGCCCTCACATCAGCCCCGGTCTTGCACAGCCCCGACTTCACGAAGCCCTTCTCCATTCATTGTGACGCGAGTCAACATGGAGTTGGAGCCGTGCTGAAGCAATTGACCGATGAGGGAGAGGAAGCTCCCATCGCCTTCATGTCCAATAAGCTGAATTCGGCCCAAAGAAACTATACTGTGTCCGAGCAGGAATGTTTGGCAGCGGTAATGGCTGTGAAGAAATTCCGAGCTTATATCGAGGGCCACCAATTCAAGATCATCACGGACCACGCTTCACTACAATGGTTGATGAACCAGGCAGATTTACATGGACGCCTAGCAAGATGGGCTCTTAAACTGCAAGGGTCCAAGTTTTCCATCAAACATCGGAAAGGGACCCAGAACATCGTACCCGACACTCTCTCACGGATGTTTTCCCCAGAGGGAGCCGAATTGACAATAAAGGACGAGGACCCCATCGAAATAGATTTGGACAGCCACATTTCGAATCAGACAGCTACAAAGAGTTGAGGCAAACTATCGCGACCCAACAATCGCAGCTGCCTGATTTGAGGGAAATAGATGGCTACGTGTATAGACGAAATGAATACGGCACTGGTGATCCATGGCAGGAAGAAGAGTCCTGGAAACTCTGGGTACCGGAGGAAATGACACAACATCTGATCCTCCGCGCACATGAACATCCTTCAAGTGCCCACGGAGGATACGGTCGGACGTTACGGTGACTCAAGAAATACTTCTTTTCGCCTAAAATGGCATCCCAGGTCAAAGACTACGTGAGCGCCTGTGAGACCTGTAAAGGCACCAAAGCGCCCAACCAGCCTCTTCGACCTCCTATGGGTCAACTCAACGTTCCAGAACGCGTATTCCAACGTCTATACATCGATCTACTTGGTCCATATCCTCGGTCATCTATGGGACACATCGGAGCTATCGTCGTTCTAGACCAGCTCTCAAAATTCCCACTGGTGGAACCTATCCGTGAATTCACAACTCCATCTATCGTGAAATTCCTAGAGAACCGGGTATTTCATGTGTTCGGGGTCCCAGAGAGTGTGTACTCGGACAACGGAGTACAGTTCCGGTCTCGGCAGTTTAAGGGCCTACTCGAGCAGTATGGCGTTGAACACCAACTGACGCCCATATACTCTCCTCAGTCTAACGCCTCCGAACGGTTGAACCACACCCTATTGGCCGCGATCCGTTCCTACGTCCACCCATCTCAAAAAGATTGGGACCGGTGATTGTCCGCCATCACATGCGCCCTGCGATCCTCGTATCATTCCGTCACCGGTGTCGCCCCTTACTTTGCCGACTTTGGACAGCACATGATTTGCCACGGTAAATCATACCGGCTGCTACGGCAATTAAAGTTCGTGGGGCTCCAGCGTCGTTGCGCTGGAGCCCCACGAACATTTAGGAGACCTCCGCCAACAAATCGGACGGAAGATTAAGGCCGCAGGAAGTGCAAATGAGGCGCAGTACAATCTCAGGTCACGATCTGCTAATTTCAAAGAAGGAGATGAAGTTTTCCGGCGCAATTCCCACCAAAAAGACGCCGCGATGCATTACAATGCCAAGCTGGACCAGCGATTCTTGAAAAGCCGCATAAAGAAGGTAATGGGACCTAACCGTTACCTGATGACGGACCCATCGGGAAAAGAAGTGGGGACACACCACGCGAAAGACCTGCGCCGATAGATAATTAGTCACGCCTGTTTTGTCCGTCCGCATATATTTTCAAAAACGCGCAAGGGTTGTATACTTCCGGCCAAACATAAACATAAGTCAGTTCGTCCGTCTGTCAATTGTGTTTTCTTTTATTGTTCGTCACTTCGTGTCCTGACGCCGAAGACAACCCATGGTACCCTGCAAGATCCTTCAGCCCTTTTTTCGCAATCCTCGTCGCCTTGGGATCGCAAGAAAATTAGCTGCCCTGTAGTAATCGAGCAGTTAAGGGTTTAAGGAAATTCAGGCATAAAATGTCCCATATCAACTAAACAAACGAACGCAGCGATTTCAGATTGAACTGGAACAATTTCAGATTGAACTGGAACGATTAACGATCGAACTGGTACGATTTCAGATTGAACTGGAACAATTTCAGATTGAACTGGAACGATTTACGATCGAACTGGTACGATTTTAGATTGAACTGGAACAATTTCAGATTGAACTGGAACGATTTACGATCGAACTGGTACGATTTAAGATTGATCTGGGACGATTGAATATTTTTGACAGCAGTTGCCATTGGGTTGATGATAGGAAAGATTTTTCTTCAAGTGCACTAAACAGGTAACACACGTTTGGGAAGTTGTTCCCGATATTTGATTGGCAGTTTTATTGCTTACCTGTGTTTAATTTGTTTAGCGCATGTCCATCCAGAATTGGCAAAACTTTGACCCCTTTGCTGATGCAATGGATTGTGCTGAGGATACGGTACAGGACGGACTTGCGCACATGGGAGTTCAGCTCGCGATATACTAAGAGGTAGATCGGCCAGTCCGCTGCTTGGCGCAAGTGTTTCCAAGACGATTTCAATTGATGTTGGGTTTTCCACAGGTAAGCGGAAAATTCAAAAATCTCAATACGACTTACTGAACGAACGCGCAATTCACACATATAGAACAGTTCGAAGGTTCGCATCGCGAACGGAAGTGCACGCATATAGTGTGGGAGCTAGCCAACACCCGTGCCCACAGCCCCAACGGTAGTTTGGCTGGTGGTGAAGTTACTCGCTGCTTTACGGTCTTCCACATTTCAGTTCTTCCCTGGCGGTCGACAGTTTTGAAGCCTCACCGCGAGAGAGGTGATCTGGCCTACGTGACTACACGCAATCCGCATATTCCGCGCTTCCGTGGTTACATTGAAAGGCAAAAGGACTTGAACATCAACTCCGACCCACCCGACCAGTTCGAGCGGTTTCTTGTTTTCAATTTGGTTTGATTTGTTTTGGCAGTGAACGATTCGTGGAATTCCTCGTCGAAACGCGACTTGGAGCTTCCTGTCTTGAAGGCCAAAATTTTAATTAGTTGAAAGCGTTTTCGAGTAGTTGACCCGAAAGTAGTGCGACGCAACGGCAACTGCAGAAAATAGTTCGACCTAGGGAAACAAGAAAACCACACACAACTCCTCCTCATCATACGTACATCCTGCACTTAACTAGGAGCGAGCGAAAGGGCACAATCGTGGCGAGCTCCCTATCCATATCACATCCGCCAGCAGGAAACAGTTTACTGGACTGCATTCCGGGCACCATTCCATCTCCCACACATCGATGCAAGCAAAGTGTCCTGCCAGTAGCACCAGCCGAGATAAAAAAAATCAATAGAGTTCAACGCAGTTCTTCGACGCTCCATTCACAGGCAATCAATTGAACGCCAGTGCCTTATTCCGGGACACAATTTTGAGGTGGGCCCCAGTCAAAACACTTGACGCCCCACTTGGAATACAGAATCAGCGAATTAAGTGAAACTGCCGCACACGACTCTCAAGCAATTGGAATTGAGAACGGGAACAGGAATTAATATCTAGGACTCGGTTTCTTCGTTGGTAAACAACAACATTGAATCCTCCCTGTTTTTCGCTGGCTGCCACTTGAGGCGAGCGTAGACGTTGCGAAGGATTCGCATGAATTTGGGTTAGACGACGTTGAAGGAGCAGAAAAGTGAAAAAGCTCTCGCGCGAGTGTTTTGGCAACGCATCCTTCGCTTGCGTTGCCTTGAAATTGATTTAGACAAGTGTCTGGCGGTGACCTAGTGAACAAACGCCCGAATCTACATACGAATGTTGTGCATTACAAAGTGTAACGGTTCGATCTGAGACGAAAACTCGAAATCTTGTTGAAATCAAACACAAGAAAAGTTGCCAAAGTTCTTATTGAATTTACGCCAAGTTTCATTCGTCATTATCTTCATCCATCCCAAAGATAAATTCCCTGAAGCAACTAGTAAATGCATTTCAAAACGTCAAAGAAGGCGGAGTTTTGTTGTCTTTTCATCGCAGGTTGACGAAATTTAGCGGAATTTTAATATATGGAGAACGCGAATTTTGGTTTAGCCTTTTAGCTAAGTTCGGAGTCGGATGTGGAGTGGGACCCAAAGAAACAGTTGAATGTCTAATCGGGATTCGTGTAAAAGCAAAATAACATACAGCTGAGCGAAAGACAATGCTTTTGACTAAAAGCCCTCGAAAAGGTTAGATAGAAGGCAGTTTGTTTCATTTATAGATTTGTTCCGTGTCGTTTCGTGATAAATTTTAAATTGTAGTTTGGGCTGGATTCTAGTGGGCAGAACTGTGAAGTCTCGCATTCCGAACTCTCTTCTTAGGGCCGTCGCAAGTCTGAAGTGCTCGGGAACGTCGCGTTGCTCAAATTATTGTTATTGCCGACAGCAAGCACTTATTAACAGTACTTAAATTTCAGCAATTGAAGGAAGAACGATACGAAGAGGCAGACGTAGTGACATTGAAATATTCTAATACACGGTGCCCCTAAATCATTTGGTAAAATTAGGAGCCAATCGCATTGTTTCTATCGATTTGCTGCTATACATAGAAGCTCCATTGTATGCCCAAAATATCGGTGTCTTCAAAGGAGTAGGAAAGTCACTATTTCGTCAACTATTCCTATGGATGGAAATTAGCAAGGGCAGCAACGATGAAAGAACAGCTGTTTGTCATTAATCTCCGATAATTTTGGTTGGAATTTTTGTTGAAATCTCAGTATTCGTCGATGCATGTTAACGTTAGAAGTAGCTATTACGACAAGAAAGTTGCATTACAGGACCACCCACATCGTCAGCGGGCGCCCGACGAGGATATATGGGTGAGTACCCTTTTTGTTTCATTTTTATATATGCCTATTATTTCAAACATATTTATAAAGATATTTTACATTTTTTATATATGCATATTTTTTTGCATTTTGTCATATACATTTTTAACATTTTTTGACATTTCTTATATCTACATAATTTTTTGCATTTTTGTCACATACATATATTTTTTTACATTTTTTATACATACATGAATTTTTTGCATTTTTGTCACATACATACATTTTTTTCATTTTTTTTTTCACATACATATAATTTTTTTCTATGTTTTTTCCCTATTTGGGCACATACTTATATCTTTGAGTTGAATTGTAACCAGTTAAATTTTGCAAAATATAAAGAAAGGATGAATTGCTAAATTTTTTTTTAGAAAATCAGTCTTTCCTTTCCCAACATTCTGACCGGGTATAGGACCCGGTACGGTGGCAGGCTGCCCCCTAAAAACATGAGCCAGGCACCGGGTACTTAATTAATCTTTTTCGTTTCAGGTGACATCGCGGGTTGAGTGGCCCAAGCAGAGTGCCTCTTTATGGCATAGCGTTATGCAATCGAATTGTATAATTCTATGGCATAAATTGGTCACCGGGGTACTCCCCTTCTGATGGGAAAGTTCATACAAGTCAAGTTATATGAGTTTTCCACTCAGAAGAGGAATACCTGGCCACTGCAACAAAATATGGATTTATTCCGGTTGGGTGGGTGCGAAGGGGCTCCATCACCACCCGGTTGCTCCTCTTTCATTTGTGGGCCATGAGCTTCGTCGGGTAATGACGAGGTTACCCCAAGTCCGCCTTTCTTCTCAGGTTCCTCTTGTTCTCGAAACAAGTACTTTCTCCCTCGGTGTAGTTATCTACACTTTTTGCGACTTCGGTCGCCTCTTGAGCAACATCAAATTCGTGAGTGCGGAATTTTTTTTGTAGTGGGTCCTCGTGCTGGGGAAATGAACCCGCCCCACGACACCGCAACGCTAGCCTGCCAGCGCATTCATGCATCTCCAGACGAGGGCATTCTCGGCAGATATTGCCATCTTCTTCTGCCGAGGCAGCAGCACATCGCTGCAGTCCTTTACGGACAGTTGAAACTACAATTGGCGCCCAACGTGGGGCTCCGAAATGCCCGGCTGTATCATCAGTCGTGAGCACGAGACAGTCCATCGTCTTCTGGACGTGTGTTGTCTTTGGACATCAATATCGTTTGGTCCTGCTTTTGAATTATACTTTGGTGTTTTACCACCATTGTATAACTAGTAAGGCCAAATGATATTAGAGTCCCTATTTGTGTTCGGAAGTTATTATCTCCACATTCATTTTGCGGAGGATTCTGATGTGCTCCCTAAACCAGCGGTGCCTGGGTGTCTTAAATTACATGGATTTTGATTTCGTGTGATTGGCTGATTAGCTAATCCACGACTATCCATGACAAGACACGCGCTGCTTGTGGATCAGAATTCAATCCTGGGCTGACAAGTTGTAACTTGAAAAACTTGCGGATGAGGGAGCATTTCTGAACTCTGATTCTCATGGTGCCGCAAGAGAGTTGTCCCTGAACACTACAGAAGAAATGTGCCATTGGTGTCCATACTTGGAAAGAAGGACGGAATGGAAAGACCGATTATTTTTTTTGATAACTTAATTAAAACTTTTTTTGTGTGAGGAATCTGAATAGTTCGCCACTTTCGGCCACTTTATGTGTTTTTTCTTATTAATATTTACTTATTTCTTTTATAGCGTCATTTTAGCCTGTACTTAACTTATATCAATTTAGGTATTTAGTTAGCAAATTAAATTTCATTTAGCATGCCCACCAAAAGAACTCCAGAGAGGAGGAAGTTGAGGTCAGATGCCGGACCAGCGCCCTTGTGCTCCATATGCGATGAGGACATGGATGAACTCACCAGTCAGCGTTTGCAGTGTGGACACAGGCTACACCAGCCGTGTTTGGTCCAACAGCGGCAAACCTCATCCACGTGCCCGCTTTGTCGTCAGCCTCTGGAAACCACCCAGCCAGTAACAGAACGACCTCAGTCCTCCAGCGCAAGTGGAACAGTGCCCAAAAGCGGACCCCTTCCATCCACGACAATGGGTGCACGAGAGGAAGACTACCGAGCCGAAGCAGTGCCACCTGCGGAAGGGCCGAGACCCACTGTGGCTGTGGAGGTGACAGTCCTACAGGATTTAATGGCGCTCATGCAGGACCTGACCACCCGGGTAGCCTCGCTGGAAAGCCAGAAGGAGAATTCCGTACCACCTCGGCCAAGAACGCCTCCTATGTGGGATTCGGACCCAAATCCATGGGATTTTCCGGTAGACTCGAGGCGCGATCACGAACGAATCCGGCCCGGTGCGGCAATGAATCCGTTGGCTCCAGTGTACTGGCCCTGACTGAGCCAAGCACCGCCACCAACTCAGGCTCCAGTGATTCCGCCAGACCAACACATCCATCCACACACCACGTATCGGCTGAAGCCGAGGCAGATCCCCAGCATCATCCAGGGCTGGAATCTGCATTTCAGCGGGGAACCCAACACCATAACTGTGGAAGTTTTCATTGGTCGGGTGGAGTCGCTGATTGAGCAAATGCTAGCAGGAGATCACACGGCGCTGGCAGGATATTTGCCAATGCTGCTTGGGGGAGCAGCACTTGAGTCATATTGGTGAATACATTCGTCCCCACCATCAATACGCTGGTCACGGTTGAAGGAGGTACTCCGCATGGAGTACCCTACGGTAGACATGGACGAGTTAGCACTGGACAAAATTCATGCTAGATGGCAGCGTCCGGACGAGTCTTTCCATCAATATGGAGCAGACATTCTTCGGCTGAATGACCAGTTGTCAGAACCGATGTCTTCTATCCAATCGCTGCGATTACGAAAGCGCAATCTAAGACCGGAGCTCCGTCGCCATATTGTGAACTCGGATCCACAGAGTATGGAGGCACTGCTGAGAACTGTGCGTCGTCTAGAAGGGTTTGAGGAAAACCTCCGGGACCGGCCCTACTTACTAGCTAGGACGGGTCCTCGGCGAGGAATCGCGGAATTGGCCCCAGATTATACCACCATGGATCTGGAGGAAGATATGGACCAGGACCAGCTTGCTGTAGCAACGGTGGGAAGCCTTACGACCTGCTGGAATTGCAATCAAACCGGACACCGGTTCATTTCATGCCGAGCAGAGCGTAAGGTTTTCTGCTACAGTTGCGGCAAGCCGGACACTTACTTCCCGGACTGCCCTGAATGTGCCGCGCAAAAATACGGCCAAAAGAGTACCCGACCACCTCAGCGGTACTCGAAGCCTCCGCAGTAGCTCCTCAGCCAGCTGCTCACGTCAACAAACCTGACGTTAACCCACCAGCCATGACCACTATGACTGCGGATGTACACTCTCTTCCGGAGGCCTCGCCAACGACAATATTAAAGCGACCACCGCAGTCACTGCCAGAAGAACCCCGGCAGCCTCAAATACGCATTTTAAAACCTTATCATGTTCAACTGCAGAAATATCGGGTGGCTCGAGAGCAAATATTTGCTTCCGAAGTAGTCGCTTCCCGCCCGCGCACGACAAAATGGTCAACCCGTCGTTGGCGGAATTTCCGCAAGAGAGTGCGCACCTGCCGTCAAACCTTAAACTCTTGTAACATCTTGGAGGTTGCTGAGAATGAGATCAGACCTTATCATCCAATAAAAGTATTGGGCGAAACAGTGTTTGTATTGATCGACACGGGTGCCAGCATCGGTTGTCTTGCCTCGAGCTTTGGCTCGAAGGTGCTCCAAGAATATCCGACCTTGATTAAATCCTGGCGCACTGAAATCAGTACAGCTGATGGCACCAAACACCCTATACGAGGTAAACTAACCACACTCGTGACGTTCAGGGGCCAAACGAAGGATATTACTTTCTACATTATCCCGTCTTTGACTCAGAATGTGTACCTTGGCGTCGATTTCGTCCTTCGCTTTGGACTGGCCTCCAATTTATTCACAGATTTGTCTTTAAATACCAGATATGTCAACGAACTCACTTCTATTCCCGATAGGCATGAAATGACGCCTAACCAACGGCAACGCCTGTAAGCATCCAGCGCTGCTTTTCCATCTTACGCTACCCAAGGCCTTGGCTGCACCACCCTAGTCTCACACGCCATCGACGTTGGCGATAGTAAGCCGATTAAGCAGAGACACTATGCCATCTCACCGGCCATGGAGAAATTGGTGTATGCGGAGCTGGATAGGATGCTCGAGTTGGGGGTCGTAGAGGAGTCCCAGAGTGCCTGGTCATCACCGGTTACCTTGGTGGTGGAGCCAGGTAAAGTCCGCCTCTGTCTTGATGCCCGTAAGGTAAACGCGGTTACCATCAAGGACGCGTACCCTCTTCCACTCATCGATGGAATACTAGGGAGGCTGCCGAAAGCCAATTATATCACCAGTCTCGACTTAAAAGACGCCTTCTGGCAAATTCCACTCGATGAGGGGTCGAGAGATAAGACCACCTTCACAGTGCCTGGACGACCATTATATCAGTTCGTCACAATGCCCTTTGGCCTGTGTAACGCACCGCAAACGATGAATCGGCTGATGGACAAGGTCATCCCACCTCACCTGAAACACCAAGTGTTCGTGTACCTGGATGATCTATTACTCATCACGGAAACGTTCGATCAACATCTCCTACTACTACAAGAAGTAGCCCTGCACATCAGTAAGGCGGTACTTATCATCAACGTACAGAAAAGTAAGTTTGTCATGAAAGAAGTCCGACACCTACGACATGTCATAGGACATGGCACTATCAAAACGGATCCAGACAAAACTCGTGCGATTGATGAGTTCCCCTTACCAAAAACAGTTAGGCAGCTACGACGTTTCCTTGGTGTGTGCGGTTGGTACCGAAGGTTCGTTCGGAATTACGCCACAGTTTCAGCGCCCCTGTCAGACATGCTGCGGAAAGGGAAGTTTATTTGGACCGAACTCAGCCGAAAGGCATTTGAAGAGCTAAAACAAGCCCTCACATCAGCCCCGGTCTTGCACAGCCCCGACTTCACGAAGCCCTTCTCCATTCATTGTGACGCGAGTCAACATGGAGTTGGAGCCGTGCTGAAGCAATTGACCGATGAGGGAGAGGAAGCTCCCATCGCCTTCATGTCCAATAAGCTGAATTCGGCCCAAAGAAACTATACTGTGTCCGAGCAGGAATGTTTGGCAGCGGTAATGGCTGTGAAGAAATTCCGAGCTTATATCGAGGGCCACCAATTCAAGATCATCACGGACCACGCTTCACTACAATGGTTGATGAACCAGGCAGATTTACATGGACGCCTAGCAAGATGGGCTCTTAAACTGCAAGGGTCCAAGTTTTCCATCAAACATCGGAAAGGGACCCAGAACATCGTACCCGACACTCTCTCACGGATGTTTTCCCCAGAGGGAACCGAATTGACAATAAAGGACGAGGACCCCATCGAAATAGATTTGGACAGCCACATTTCGAATCAGACAGCTACAAAGAGTTGAGGCAAACTATCGCGACCCAACAATCGCAGCTGCCTGATTTGAGGGAAATATACGGCTACGTGTATAGACGAAATGAATACGGCACTGGTGATCCATGGCAGGAAGAAGAGTCCTGGAAACTCTGGGTACCGGAGGAAATGACACAACATCTGATCCTCCGCGCACATGAACATCCTTCAAGTGCCCACGAAGGATACGGTCGGACGTTACGGCGACTCAAGAAATACTTCTTTTGGCCTAAAATGGCATCCCAGGTCAAAGACTACATGAGCGCCTGTGAGACCTGTAAAGGCACCAAAGCGCCCAACCAGCCTCTTCGACCTCCTATGGGACAACTCAACGTTCCAGAACGCGTATTCCAACGTCTATACATCGATCTACTCGGTCCATATCCTCGGTCATCTATGGGACACATCGGAGCTATTGTCGTTTTAGACCAGCTCTCAAAATTCCCACTGGTGGAACCTATCCATAAATTCACAACTCCATCTATCGTGAAATTCCTAGAGAACCGGGTATTTCATGTATTCGGGGTCCCAGAGAGTGTGTACTCGGACAACGGAGTACAGTTCCGGTCTCGGCAGTTTAAGGGCCTACTCGAGCAGTATGGCGTTGAACACTAACTGACGCCCATATACTCTCCTCAGTCTAACGCCTCCGAACGGTTGAACCGCAACCTATAGGCCGCGATCCGTTCCTACGTCCACCCATCTCAAAAAGATTGGGACCGGCGATTGTCCGCCATCACATGCGCCCTGCGATCCTCGTATCATTCCGTCACCGGTGTCGCCCCTTACTTTGCCGCCTTTGGACAGCACATGATTTGCCACGGTAAATCATACCGGCTATTACGGCAATTAAAGTGTTTGGGAGACCCCGTCGTTGCGCTAGAGCCCCACGAACGTTTAGGAGACCTCTCGCCAACAAATCGGACGGAAGATTTTTTTTTTTGTGGTAGGGAGGTGAAGGCATTTATGCCCACCGAGTCTGGCAGTGTGGGACTCCCATGGAGGATAACTTTGGACTACCCGCTAAACACCTCCCCTGTCAATCTGAGAACCTAGCCTGGAACCGTTTGACACATTACTTCGGGCTAGGTCTCGTTTTGTTACGCCGTGCATCATCCAGGGCTGGAATCTGCATTTCAGCGGGGAACCCAACACCATAACTGTGGAAGTTTTCATTGGTCGGGTGGAGTCGCTGATTGAGCAAATGATAGCAGGAGATCACACGGCGCTGGCTGGATATTTGCCAATGCTGCTTAGGGGAGCAGCACTTGAGTCATATTGGCGAATGCATTCGGCCCCACCATCAATACGCTGGTCACGGTTGAAGGAGGTACTCCGCATGGAGTACCCTACGGTAGACATGGACGAATTAGTACTGGACAAAATTCATGCTAGATGGCAGCGTCCGGACGAGTCTTTCCATCAATATGGAGCAGACATTCTTCGGCTGAATGACCAGTTGTCAGAACCGATGTCTTCTACCCAATCGCTGCGATTACTAAAGCGCAATCTAAGACCGGAGCTCCGTCGCCATATCGTGAACTCCGATCCACAGAGTATGGAGGCACTGCTGAGAACTGTGCGTCGTCTAGAAGGGTTTGAGGAAAGCCTCCGGGACCGGCCCTACTTACTAGCTAGGACGGGTCCTCGGCGAGGAATCGCGGAATTGGCCCCAGATTATACCACCATGGATCTGGAGGAAGATATGGACCAGGACCAGCTTGCTGTAGCAACGGTGGGAAGCCTTACGACCTGCTGGGATTGCAATTAAACCGGACACCGGTTCATTTCATGCCGAGCAGAGCGTAAGGTTTTCTGCTACGGTAGCGGCAAGCCGGACACTTACTTCCCGGACTGCCCTGAATGTGCCGCGCAAAAAAACGGCCGAAAGAGTACCCGACCACCTCAGCGGTACTCGAAGCCCCCGCAGTAGCTCCTCAGCCAGATGCTCACCTCAACAAACCTGACGTTAACCCACCAGCCATGACCACTATGACTGCGGATGTACACTCTCTTCCGGAGGCCTCGCCAACGACAATATTAAAGCGACCACCGCAGTCACTGCCAGAAGAACCCCGGCAGCCTCAAATACGCATTTTAAAACCTTATCATGTTCGACTGCAGAAATATCGGGTGGCTCGAGAGCAAATATTTGCTTCCAAAGTAGTCACTTCCCGCCCGCGCACGACAAAATGGTCAACCCGTCGTTGGCGGAATTTCCGCAAGAGAGTGCGCACCTGCCGTCAAACCTTAAACTCTTGTAACATCTCGGAGGTTGCTGAGACTTTTTTTTTTGTGGTAGGGGGGTGAAGGCATTTATGCCCGCCGAGTCTGGCAGTGTGGGACTCCCTTGGAGGATACCCTTGGACTACCCACTAAACACCTCCCCTGTCAATCTGGGAACCTAGCCTGGAACCGTTTGACACATTACTTTGGGCCAGGTCTCGTTTTGTTATGCCATGGGGCGCCTTCAAGCTGGGGAGTCCCTTTCCTAGCGGGAGGGGAGAGGGGAAGAGGAATTGCCAGAAGAGCGATCCCCCAACCCCAGTGCCTCCACCTGCTGTGAGTCCCTTTTATATTTTAGGACTGCCCGAGCATAATGTGCCACCTGGTTCCATTTGTCAACCGATTCGAGCATCACCGCAACTATATTATCCGGGGTGAGCTCTCCCGTCTCCCTGTAGAGTTCCCTTCGCAGCCTGGCCCATTTGGTACACGCGAAAAATGTGTGACAGGCATTGTCCTCCTCTCCTGGGCAAAACCGACAATCGGGAGACCGTGACTTGCCGATCTTGTGCAGGTAAGACTGAAAACACCCGTGCCCGCTCAAAAGCTGGGTCAGATAGAAGTCAGTCTCACCATGCCTTCGATTTAGCCACGGTCTCACATCCGGGATGAGGCACGCAGTCCACCTTTCCTTCGTGCAATTCCTCCAAGACTGCTGCCAATCGTTGAGCGAGCGTTGTCTCTCCTCGCGGACAACCATCTCCCTCGCATCCTCGTTTTGGCGCAAGTTAATAGCGCGGTGCTCTCTAGCAAGGAGGGCGACAGGTATCACGCCTGCAATCACTCTCACCGCCGAGTCGGAGACTGTTGGATACGAAGATGCAATTCTCAGTGCTCCTCTTCTCTGTACCTGTGCCAATCGTTTTCGGTATACCTCCTTGCTGAGAGCGTCGCCCCATACCTCTGCTCCATACAGTAGCTCTGACCCTACAGCACTCATCAAGAGGCGTCTTCTTGATGGGCTGGGTCCCCCTACGTTGGCCATAAGTCGACTCAGGGCCAATATTCCCGAAGCAGCCTTCTCAGCCGTTGCCCTGATTTGCTCAGAGAAACTCATCTTCGAGTCGATCAGTAGCCCCAGGTACTTCACCGCTGGCTTCGATTCGGTCTGTATATCTCCAATACTAATCATCCTTACTCTAGGGATTCTCTTTTTTGTCAAGATGACCAATTCGGTTTTCTCCAGTGCTAAACTGAGCCCGCGAGCAGTCATCCAGTCCTTCACTCGGTGCATTAGCATACCTAGTCTAAGTTGCGCTTGTTGAAAGGTGCGTCCGGCAACCAGAGCCGCAACATCATCCGCATAGCCGACCAAGCGCGACTCATCTGGCATCTCAAGTCTCAGTAGCCCGTCGTAAGACACGTTCCACAGGTCCGGACCAAGGATAGATCCCTGGGCAACACCCGATGTAATTTCCATCCTTCGTTGGCCCTGTGTCGTGTCGTAGAGCAGGCTTCGGTCCTTTAGGTAGTTCCTCAAAAGCCACATTAGATATTCTGGAACTTGAAAAGAGTTTTCCAGCGTGTCCAGAATATCCACCCATCTAGCGGAGTTGAAGGCATTCCTGACGTCGAGTGTCACCAACAGGACGATCCATCGCTTGGTGCGACTATATGCCTCTGCCTTTTGGACCGCGTTCACCACCTCTGCAATCGCATCAATGGTAGAACGTCCTGCTCTAAAGCCGTACTGCCGAGGAGATAGGTCCCTAGCAGCACGAATCGCGTCAGTGAGTCTTCCCTTGATGAGTTTCTCTAGCACTTTCCCAGCCGTGTCTAGCATGCATAACGGGCGGTATGCAGACGGCGATTCGGGATTTCCTTTCCCCTTGCTGACCAGCACGAGCCTCGCCACCTTCCATCGTACCGGGAAAACCCCGTCCCGTAGGCAAGCGTTGAATGTGCTGAGCAGCAAGTCAGGACAATGGTGATAGATGAGCTGCAAAACCTCAGCTGGAACACCATCTGAACCTGGAGCCTTCCTCGCTTTCAGGGAGAGGACTGCCTCCTCCAGTTCCAGCTGTGTGAAGAGTGGGCACTCGACTGCTGTTTCACCATGGACAGCGTCAACATGGACGGGATGGGCGGGGAAGAGTCCCCGCACTATCGCGTCCATCTTTTCCGCGTCATGTATACAAGGCTTCCGTGGGGCACCAAGTTTCCCCATGACCAGCTTGTAGCCAAGGCCCCACGGATCCCTATTAACAAGGCCCCACGGATCCCTATTTAAGGCCGCAGGAAGTGCAAGTGAGGCGCAGTACAATCTCAGGTCACGATCTGCTAATTTCAAAGAAGGAGATGAAGTTTTCCGGCGCAATTTCCACCAAAAAGGCGCTGCGATGCATTACAACGCCAAGCTGGACCGGGGATTCTTGAAAAGCCGCATAAAGAAGGTAATGGGACCTAAGCGTTACCTGATAACGGACCCATCGGGAAAAGAAGTGGGGACACACCACGCGAAAGACCTGCGCCGATAGATAATTAGTCACGCGCAAGGGTTGTATACTTCCTGCCAAACATAAACATAAGTCAGTTCGTCCGTCTGTCAATTGTGTTTTCTTTTATTGTTCGTCACTCCGTGTCCTGACGCCAAAGACAACCCATGGTACCCTGCAAGATCCTTCAGCCCTTTTTTCGCAATCCTCGTCGCCTTGGGATCGCGAGAAAATTAGCTGCCCTGTAGTAATCGAGCAGTTAAGGGTTAAAGGAAATTCAGGCATAAAATGTCCCAGATCAACTAAACAAACGAACGCAGCGATTTCAGATTGAACTGGAACAATTTCAGATTGAACTGGAACGATTTACGATCGAACTGGTACGATTTCAGATTGAACTGGAACAATTTCAGATTGAACTGGAACGATTTACGATCGAACTGGTACGATTTCAGATTGAACTGGAACAATTTCAGATTGAACTGGAACGATTTACGATCGAATTGGTACGATTTCAGATTGAACTGGAACAATTTCAGATTGAACTGGAACGATTTACGATCGAACTGGTACGATTTAAGATTGATCTGGGACGATTGAATGAATTTGACAGCAGTTGCCATTGGACCGATGATAGGAAAGATTTTTCTTCAAGTGCACTAAACAGGTAACACATGTTTGGGAAGTTGTGCCCGATATTTGATTGGCAGTTTTATTTCTTACCTGTGTTTAATTTGTTTAGCGCATGTCCATCCAGAATTTGCAAAACTTTGACCCCTTTGCTGATGCAATGAATTGTGCTGAGGATACGGTACAGGACGGACTTGCGCACATGGGAGTTCAGCTCGCGATATACTAAGAGGTAGATTGACCGGTCCGCTGCTTGGCGCAAGTGTTTCCAAGACGATTCCAATTGATGTTGGGTTTTCCACAGGTAAGCGGAAAATTCAAAAATCTCAATACGACTTACTGAACGAACGCGCAATTCACACATATAGGACAGTTCGAAGGTTCGCATCGCGAACGGAAGTGCACGCATATATTGTGGGAGCTAGCCAACACCCGCGCCCACAGCCCCAACGGTAGTTTGGCTAGTGGTGAAGTTACTCGCTGCTTTACGGTCTTCCACATTTCAGTTCTTCTCTGGCGGTCGACAGTTTTGAAGCCTCACCGCGAGAGAGGTGATCTGACCTACGTGACTACACGCAATCCGCATATTCCGCGCTTCCGTGGTTACATTGTAAGGCCAAAGGACTTGAACATCAACTCCGACCCACCCGACCATTTCGACCGGTTTCTTGTTTTCAATTTGGTTTGATTTTTTTTGGCAGTGAACGATTCGTGGAATTCCTCGCCAAAACGCGACTTGGAGCTTCCTGTCTTGCAAGGCCAAAATTTTAATTAGTTGAAAGCGTTTTCGAGTAGTTGACCCGAAAGTAGTGCGACGCAACGGCAACTGCAGAAAATAGTTCGACCTAGGGAAACAAGAAAACCACACACAACTCCTCCTCATCATACGTACATCCTGCACTTAACTAGGAGCGAGCGAAAGGGCACAATCGTGGCGGGCTCCCTATCCATATCACATCCGCCAGCAGGAAACAGTTTACTGGACTGCATCCCGGGCACCATTCCGTCTCCCACACATCGATGCAAGCAAAGTGTCCTGCCAGTAGCAGCAGCCGAGATAAAAAAAAATCAATAGAGTTCAACGCAGTTCTTCGACGCTCCATTCACAGGCAATCAATTGAACGCCAGTGCCTTATTCCGGGACACAATTTTGAGGTGAGCCCCAGTCAAAACACTTGACAACAATCCATTCCAGGATTCTCTGCACGCCCCACTTGGAATACAGAATCAGCGAATTAAGTGAAACTGCCGCACACGACTCTCAAGCAATTGGAATTGAGAATGGGAACAGGAATTAATATCTAGGACTCGGTTTCTTCGTTGGTAAACAACAACATTGAATCCTCCCTGTTTTTCGCTGGCTGCCACTTGAGACGAGCGTAGACATTGCGAAGGATTCGCATGAATTTGGGTTAGACGACGTTGAAGGAGCAGAAAGGTGAAAGAGATCTCGCGCGAGTGTTTTGGCAACGCATCCTTCGCTTGCGTTGCCTTGAAATTGATTTAGACAAGTGCCTGGTTGTGGCCTAGTGAACAAACGCCCGAATCTACATACGAATGTTGTGCATTACAAAGTGTTACGGTTCGATCTGAGACGAAAACTCGAAATCTTGTTGAAATCAAACACAAGAAAAGTTGCCAAAGTTCTTATTGAATTAACGCCAAGTTTCTCTAGTTCAACGAGACGAAGGCGCATATGATCGAACGAAACTTTTGGACATACTGTAAAGAGAATTCATTCGTCATTATCTTCATCCATCCCAAAGATAAATTCCCTGAAGCAACTAGTAAATGCATTTCGAAACGTCAAAGAAGGCGGAGTTTTGTTGTCTTTTCATCGCAGGTTGACGAAATTTAGCGGAATTTTAATATATGGAGAACGCGAATTTTGGTTTAGCCTTTTAGCTAAGTTCGGAGTCGGATGTGGAGTGGGACCCAAAGAAACAGTTGAATGTCTAATCGGGATTCGTGTAAAAGCAAAATAACATACAGCTGAGCGAAAGACAATGCTTTTGACTAAAACCCCTCGAAAAGGTTAGATAGAAGGCAGTTTGTTTCATTTATAGATTTGTTCCGTGTCGTTTCGTGATAAATTTTAAATTGTAGTTTGGGCTGGATTCTAGTGGGCAGAACTGTGAAGTCTCGCATTCCGAACTCTCTTCTTAGGGCCGTCGCAAGTCTGAAGTGCTCGGGAACGTCGCGTTGCTCAAATTATTGTTATTGCCGAAAGCAAGCACTTATTAACAGTACTTAAATTTCAACAATTGAAGGAAGAACGATACGAAGAAGCAGACGTAGTGACATTAAAATATTCTAATACACGGTGCCCCTAAATCATTTGGTAAAATTAGGAGCCAATCGCATTGTTTCTATCGATTTGCCGCTATACATAGAAGCTCCATTGTATGCCCAAAATATCGGTGTCTTCAAAGGAGTAGGAAAGTCACTATTTCGTCAAATATTCCTATGGATGGAAATTAGCAAGGGCAGCAACGATCAACGAACAGCTGTTTGTCATTAATCTCCGATAATTTTGGTTGGAATTTTTGTTGGAATCTCAGTATTCGTCGATGCATGTTAACGTTAGAAGTAGCTATTACGACAAGAAAGTTTCATTACAGGACCACCCACATCGTCAGCGGGCGCCCGACGAGGATGTATGGGTGAGTACCCTTTTTGTTTCATTTTTATATATGCCTATTATTTCAAACATTTTTATAAAGATATTTTACATTTTTTATATATACATAATTTTTTGCATTTTGTCATATACATATATTTTTTTACATTTTTTTACATTTTTTATATCTACATAATTTTTTGCATTTTTGTCACATACATATATTTTTTTACATTTTTTATACATACATAAATTTTTTGCATTTTTGTCACATACATATATTTTTTACATTTTTTTTCACATACATATAATTAGGGTTTTGTAAAATAATTTTACAAAACCCTTCTAAAATCGCGTCCTGTCTGTCCGCCCGTCCGTCCGTGTGTCACAGCAGTTTTTCTCGGAAACTACTTAAGCTAGAAGCATCAAATTTTGTATGTAGGTGTAAAGTGGTGATCTCATCAAAGTTCAACTACTAAAAATTTTTATAAGGTATTTAAGGGGGGTCTCCCCATGTAGGGGAGTGACCCCCCGAAAAAAAAATTTCATTGAAGGTAGCCGATATGGGTATCAAATGAAAGGTCTTGATGAGAACTTTACAAAACAGGTCTTAATTTGGCAAAGTTTGCTTCGAGGGGCGCACAGGGAGGGGAAATACACGAAAAATTTGTGTCCCCCCTCGCGATTGGAAACCTTTCATCCGAAAAATCTGAAAAAAATCAAGAATGTAGGCCTTGATGAGTACAACAACAACAAATACGTGAGGAGTCGCAATTCACTCAACTTTGTTAGTAATAGTATGATTTATCGATTTTATGTTTTCTTGAATAAAATCTTAACGGTACCCTTAAGTTCAATGAAAGATGTATATTTATAAGATTGATTAACCTTGCAAGTTTCATAAAGATTCGATCGTATTTAGCGAAGTTATAGTGGTTTGAATTTTCCTGTATCACTATGGAACAATATGCGCTGCATGTATTACTATGGCAACATATGGCTGTGGAACAACATGCGCTTTTTACCAACTCAGACACTACAGTTTTGCTAGGATTTGCATGAAAATTTCAGGAATGAAAGGTGCCATGAATAACTTTGAGAATCAGTTCAGCTAGTGGTATCAGTAATCGTAAAACAAAATAGTGGCTGTTTTAAATGCGAAGATTGAATAATGTTGAGTTATTTTTTCCCAACTTCAACGTTTAAGGTGCATGCTTTGAACACTTGATTCAATTTAATGAATGACTAAAGCTGAGTACCTACAATTAATACTCATAAGTGAAACAAGTCAAGGAGGCGGGAGGGAGCTTCTAACATAAGGGCTTTGTAACAGCTCTAAGATTCGAAAAAATTAATCGATGATAACAGTACAGGAGAGTGGCCTCTGAAAAAAAATTCATCAAACGTAGCCGATATGAGTATGAAATGAAAGTTTTCATGGGAGCTTTTCAAAACAGTTCTTAAACTGTCAGTTTTTGCTACAGTGGGGCACAGGGGGGAAATACATACATCCTCCCTCGCGAATGGACATCTGAAATAATTATCAAGGGAGATATTTATGAGTATAACAATAACAAAAACCTCAGAAGTCTAAATTCTTTCAACTTTGTTAATAATAGTATGATCTTCGAATTTCATAGTTTCTCCAATAAAATCGTCATTGACATGCTTCTTGACTTTATTCAATCTGGTGACTGCATTTTGAAAATTGAATACAAAACCCTTCTGACATGAGCGTAGGTCTGTTAACCCAACTTGTTTTTTTCTAATTTTTGTTAGATGTATAATTTTTTTTTACATATACCTATGTTTTTTCCCTATTTGGGCACATACTTATATCTTTGAGTTGAATTGTAACCAGTTAAATTTTGCAAAATATAAAGAAAGGATGAATTGCTAAATTTTTTTTTAGAAAATCAGTCTTTCCTTTCCCAACATTCTGACCGGGTATAGGACCCGGTACGGTGGCAGGCTGCCCCCTAAAAACATGAGCCATGTGCCGGGTACTTAATTAATCTTTTTGGTTTCAGGTGACATCGCGGGTTGAGTGGCCCAAGCAGAGTGCCTCTTTATGGCATAGCGTTATTCAATCGAATTGTATAATTCTATGGCATAAATTGGTCATCGGGGTACTCCCCTTCTCATGGGAAAGTTCATACAAGTCAAGTTGTATGAGTTTTCCACTCAGAAGAGGAATACCTGGCCACTGCAACAAAATATGGATTTATTCCGGTTGGGTGGGTGCGAAGGGGCTCCATCACCACCCGGTTGCTCCTCTTTCATTTGTGGGCCATGAGCTTCGTCGGGTAATGACGAGGTTACCCCAAGACCGCCTTTCTTCTCAGGTTCCTCTTGTTCTCGAAACAAGTACTATCTCCCTCGGTGTAGTTGTCTACACTTTTTGCGACTTCGGTCGCCTCTTGAGCAACATCAAATTCGTGAGTGCGAAATTTTTTTTGTAGTGGGTCCTCGTGCTGGGGAAATGAACCCGCCCCACGACACCGCAATGCTCGCCTGCCAGCGCATTCACGCGCCTCCAGACGAGGGCATTCTCGGCAAATATTGCCATCTTCTTCTGCCGAGGCAGCAGAACATCGCTGCAGTCCTTTACGGACAGTTGAAACTTTAAATTCACTACAATTGGTGCCCATTGTGGGGCTCCGAAATGCCTGGCTGTATCATCCCCCCACAAGGTGTTAGTATTATTGGCGGGTAGGTAACTCCCGAGGGTTTTTGGCACTAATCGTGCCCCAGCAACTTAGTAACTTCCGGACGTGTGTTGTCTTTGGACATCAATATCGTTTGGTCCTGCTTTTGAATTATACTTTGGTGGTTTACCACCATTGTATAACTAGTAAGGCCAAATGATATTAGAGTCCCTATTTGTGTTCGGAAGTTATTATCTCCACATTCATTTTGCGGAGGATTCTGATCCACTCCCCAAACCAGCGGTGCCTGGGTGTCTTAAATTATATGGATTTTGATTTCATGTGATTGGCCGATTAGCTAATCCATGACTATCCATGACAAGACACGCGCTGCTTGTGGATCAGAATTCAACCCTGGGCTGACAAGTTGTAACTTGAAAAACTTGCGGATGGGGGAGCACTTCTGAACTCTGATTCTCATGGTGCCGCAAGAGAGTTGTCCCTGAACACTACAGAAGGAATGTGCCATTGGTGTCCATACTTGGAAAGAAGGACGGAATGGAAAGACCGATTATTTTTTTTGATAACTTAATTAAAACTTTTTTTTTGTGAGAAATCTGAATAGTTCGCCACTTTCGGCCACTTTATGTGTTTTTTCTTATTAATATTTACCTATTTCTTTTATAGCGTCATTTTAGCCTGTATTTAACTTATATCAATTTAGGTATTTAGTTAGCAAATTAAATTTCATTTAGCATGCCCACCAAAAGAACTCCAGAGAGGAGGAAGTTGAGGTCAGATGCCGGACCAGCGCTCTTGTGCTCCATATGCGATGAGGACATGGATGAACTCACCAGTCAGCGTTTGCAGTGTGGACACAGGCTACACCAGCCGTGTTTGGTCCAACAGCGGCAAACCTCATCCACGTGCCCGCTTTGTCGTCAGCCTCTGGAAACCACCCAGCCAGTAACAGAACGACCTCAGTCCTCCAGCGCAAGTGGAACAGTGCCCAAACGCGGACCCCTTCCATCCAAGACAATGGGTGCACGAGAGGAAGACTACCGAGCCGAAGCAGTGCCACCTGCGGAAGGGCCGAGACCCACTGTGGCTGTGGAGGTGACAGTCCTACAGGATTTAATGGCGCTCATGCAGGACCTGACCACCCGGGTAGCCTCGCTGGAAAGCCAGAAGGAGAATCCCGTACCACCTCGGCCAAGAACGCCTCCGATGTGGGATTCGGACCAAAATCCATGGGATTTTCCGGTAGACTCGAGGCACGATCACGAACGAATCAGGCCCGGTGCGGCAATGAATCCGTTGGCTCCAGTGTACCGGCCCCGACTGAGCCAAGCACCGCCACCAACTCAGGCTCCAGTGCTTCCGCCGGACCAACGCATCCATCCACACACCACGTATCGGCTGAAGCCGACGCAGATCCCCAGCATCATCCAGGGCTGGAATCTGCATTTCAGCGGGGAACCCAACACCATAACTGTGGAAGTTTTCATTGGTCGGGTGGAGTCGCTGATTGAGCAAATGATAGCAGGAGATCACACGGCGCTGGCTGGATATTTGCCAATGCTGCTTAGGGGAGCAGCACTTGAGTCATATTGGCGAATGCATTCGGCCCCACCATCAATACGCTGGTCACGGTTGAAGGAGGTACTCCGCATGGAGTACCCTACGGTAGACATGGACGAACTAGTACAGGACAAAATTCATGCTAGATGGCAGCTTCCGGACGAGTCTTTCCATCAATATGGAGCAGACATTCTTCGGCTGAATGACCAGTTGTCAGAACCGATGTTTTCTACTCAATTACTGCGGTTGCTAAAGCGCAATCTAAGACCGGAGCTCCGTCGCCATATCATGAACTCCGATCCACAGAGTATGGAGGCACTGCTGAGAACTGTGCGTCGCCTAGAAGGGTTTGAGGAAGACCTCCGGGACCGGCCCTACTTACTAGCTAGGACGGGTCCTCGGCGAGGAATCGCGGAATTGGCCCCAGATTATACCACCATGCATCTGAAGGAAGATATGGACCAGGACCAGATTGCTCTAGCAACGGTGGGAAGCCTTACGAACTGCTGGAATTGCAATCAAACCGGACACCGGTTCATTTCATGCTGAGCAGAGCGTAAGGTTTTCTGCTACGGTTGTGGCAAGCCGGACACTTACTTCCCGGACTGCCCTGAATGTGCCGCGCAAAAAAACGGCCGAAAGAGTACCCGACCACCTCAGCAGTACTCGTAACCCTCGCAGTAGCTCCTCAGCCAGCTGCTCACCTCAACAAACCTGACGTTAACGCACCAGCCATGACCACTATGACTGCGGATGTACACTCTCTTCCGGAGACCTCGCCAACGACAATATTAAAGCGACCACCGCAGTCACTGCCAGAAGAACCCCAGCAGCCTCAAATACGCATTTTAAAACCTTATCATGTTCGACTGCAGAAATATCGGGTGGCTCGAGAGCAAATATTTGCTTCCGAAGTAGTCGCTTCCCGCCCGCGAACGACAAAATGGTCAACCCGTCGCTGGCAGAATTTCCGCACGAGAGTGCGCACCTGCCGTCGAACCTTAAACTCTTGTAACATCTCGGAGGTTGCTGAGAATGAGAGCAGACCTTATCATCCAATAAAAGTGTTGGGCGAAACAGTGGTTTGCATTGATCGACACGGGTGCCAGTATCAGTTGTCCTGCCTCGAGCTTTGGCTCGAAGGTGCTCCAAGAATATCCGACCTTGATTAAATCCTGGCGCACTGAAATCAGTACAGCTGATGGCACCAAACACCCTATACGAGGTAAACTACCCACATCCGTGACGTTCAGGGGCCAAACGAAGGATATTACTTTCTACATTATCCCGTCTTTGACTCAGAATGTGTACCTTGGCGTCGATTTCGTCCTTCGCTTTGGACTGGCCTCCAATTTATTCACAGATTTGTCTTTAAATACCAGATATGTCAACGAACTCACTTCTATTCCCGATAGGCATGAACTGACGCCTAACCAACGGCAACGCCTGTAAGCATCCAGCGCTGCTTTTCCATCTTACGCTACCCAAGGCCTTGGCTGCACCACCCTAGTCTCACACGCCATCGACGTTGGCGATAGTAAGCCGATTAAGCAGAGACACTATGCCATCTCACCGGCCATGGAGAAATTGGTGTATGCGGAGCTGGATAGGATGCTCGAGTTGGGGGTCGTAGAGGAGTCCCAGAGTGCCTGGTCATCGCCGGTTACCTTGGTGGTGGAGCCAGGTAAAGTCCGCCTCTGTCTTGATGCCCGTAAGGTAAACGCGGTTACCATCAAGGACGCGTACCCTCTTCCACTCATCGATGGAATACTAGGGAGGCTGCCGAAAGCCAATTATATCACCAGTCTCGACTTAAAAGACGCCTTCTGGCAAATTCCACTCGATGAGGGGTCGAGGGATAAGACCGCCTTCACAGTGCCTGGACGACCATTATATCAGTTCGTCACAATGCCCTTTGGCCTGTGTAACGCACCGCAAACGATGAATCGGCTGATGGACAAGGTCATCCCACCTCACCTGAAACACCAAGTGTTCGTGTACCTGGATGATCTATTACTCATCACGGAAACGTTCGATCAACATCTCCTACTACTACAAGAAGTAGCCCTGCACATCAGTAAGGCGGTACTTATCATCAACGTACAGAAAAGTAAGTTTGTCATGAAAGAAGTCCGACACCTACGACATGTCATAGGACATGGCACTATCAAAACGGATCCAGACAAAACTCGTGCGATTGATGAGTTCCCCTTACCAAAAACAGTTAGGCAGCTACGACGTTTCCTTGGTGTGTGCGGTTGGTACCGAAGGTTTGTTCGGAATTACGCCACAGTTTCAGCGCCCCTGTCAGACATACTGCGGAAAGGGAAGTTTATTTGGACCGAACTCAGCCGAAAGGCATTTGAAGAGCTAAAACAAGCCCTCACATCAGCCCCGGTCTTGCACAGCCTCGACTTCACGAAGCCCTTCTCCATTCATTGTGACGCGAGTCAACATGGAGTTGGAGCCGTGCTGAAGCAATTGACCGATGAGGGAGAGGAAGCTCCCATCGCCTTGATGTCCAATAAGCTGAATTCGGCCCAAAGAAACTATACTGGGACCCAGAACATCGTACTCGACACTCTCTCACGGATGTTTTCCCCAGAGGGAGCCGACAATAAAGGACGAGGATCCCATCGAAATAGATTTGGACAGCCACATTTTGAATCAGACAGCTACAAAGAGTTGAGGCAAACCATCGCGACCCAACAATCGCAGCTGCCTGATTTGAAGGTAATAGACGGCTACGTGTGTAGACAAAATGAACACGCCACTGGTGATCCATGGCAGGAAGAAGAGTCCTGAAAACTCTGGGTACCGGAGGAAATGACACCACATCTGATCCTCCGCGCACATGACCATCCTTTAAGTGCCCACGGAGGTTACGGTCGGACGTTACGGTGACTCAAGAAATACTTCTTTTGGCCTAAAATGGCATCCCAGGTTAAAGACTACGTGAGCGCCTGTGAGACCTGTAAAGGCACCAAAGTGCCCAACCAGCCTCTTCGGCCTCCTATGGGTCAACTCAACGTCCCAGGACGCGTATTCCAACGTCTATACATCGATCTACTCGGTCCATATCCTCGGTCATCTATGGGACACATCGGAGCTATCGTCGTTCCATACCAGCTCTCAAAATTCCCACTGGTGGAACCTATCCGTAAATTCACAACTCCATCTATCGTGAAATTCCTAGAGAACCGGGTATTTCATGTGTTCGGGGTCCCAGAGAGTGTGTACTCGGACAACGGAGTACAGTTCCGGTCTCGGCAGTTTAAGGGCCTACTCGAGCAGTATGGCGTTGAACACTAACTGACGCCCATTTACTTTCCTCAGTCTAACGCCTCCGAACGGTTGAACCGCACCCTTTTGGCCGCGATCCGTTCCTACGTCCACCCATCTCAAATAGATTGGGACCGGCGATTGTCCGCCATCACATGCGCCCTGCGATTCTCGTATCATTCCGTCACCGGTGTCGCCCCTTACTTTGCCGCCTTTGGACAGCACATGATTTGCCACGGTAAATCATACCGGCTGTTACGGCAATTAAAGTGTTTGGGAGACCCCGTCATTGCGCTGGAGCCCCACGAACGTTTAGGAGACCTCCGTCAACAAATCGGACGGAAGATTAAGGCCGCAGGAAGTGCAAATGAGGCGCAGTACAATCTCAGGTCACGATCTGCTAATTTCAAAGAAGGAGATGAAGTTTTCCGGCGCAATTTCCGCCAAAGTGACGCCGCGATGCATTACAACGCCAAGCTGGACCGGCGATTCTTGAAAAACCACATAAAGAAGGTAATGGGACCTAATCTTTACCTGATAACGGACCCATCGGGAAAATAAGTGGGGATATACCACGCGAAAGACCTGCGCCGATAGATAATTAGTCACGTCTGTTTTGTCCGTCTGCATATATTTTCAAAAACGCGCAAGGGTTGTATACTTCCAGCCAAACATAAACATAAGTCAGTTCGTCCGTCTGTCAATTGTGTTTTCTTTTATTGTTCGTCACTTCGTGTCCTGACGCCGAAGACAACCCATGGTACCCTGCAAGATCCTTCAGCCCTTTTTTCGCAATCCTCGTCGCCTTGGGATCGCGAGAAAATTAGCTGCCCTGTAGTAATCGAGCAGTTAAGGGTTAAAGGAAATTCAGGCATAAAATGTCCCAGATCAACTAAACAAACGAACGCAGCGATTTCAGATTGAACTAGAACAATTTCAGATTGAACTGGAACGATTTACGATCGAACTGGTACGATTTCAGATTGAACTGGAACAATTTCAGATTGAACTGGAACGATTAACGATCGAACTGGTACAATTTCAGATTGAACTGGAACAATTTCAGATTGAACTGGAACGATTTACGATCAAACTGGTACGATTTCAGATTGAACTGGAACAATTTCAGATTGAACTGGAACGATTTACGATCGAACTGGTACGATTTCAGATTGAACTGGAACAATTTCAGATTGAACTGGAACGATTTTCGATCGAACTGGTACGATTTAAGATTGATCTGGGACGATTGAATGAATTTGACAGCAGTTGCCATTGGACGGAGTAGTGATAGGAAAGATTTTTCTTCAAGTGCACTAAACAGGTAACACACGTTTGGGAAGTTGTGCCCGATATTTGATTGGCAGTTTTATTTCTTACCTGTGTTTAATTTGTTTAGCGCATGTCCATCCAGAATTTGCAAAACGTTGACCCCTTTGCTGATGCAATGAATTGTGCTGAGGATATGGTACAGGACGGACTTGCGCACATGGGAGTTCAGCTCGCGATATACTAAGAGGTAGATCGGCCGGTCCGCTGCTTGGCAAAAGTGGTAAGCGGAAAATTCAAAAATCTCAATACGACTTACTGAACGAACGCGCAATTCGCACATATAGGACAGTTCGAAGGTTCGCATCGTGAACAGAAGTGCACGCATATAGTGTGGGAGCTAGCCAACACCCGGACCCACAGCCCCAACGGTAGTTTGGCTGGTGGTGAAGTTACTCGCTGCTTTACGGTCTTCCACATTTCAGTTCTTCCCTGGCAGTCGACAGTTTTGAAGCCTCACCGCGAGAGAGGTGATCTGACCTACGTGACTACACGCAATCCGCATATTCCGCGCTTCCGTGGTTCCATTGAAAGGCCAAAGGACTTGAACATCAACTCCGACCCACCCGACCATTTCGACCGGTTTCTTGTTTTCAATTTGGTTTGATTTGTTTTGGCAGTGAACGATTCGTGGAATTCCTCGCCGAAACGCGACTTGGAGCTTCTTGCCTTGCAAGGCCAAAATTCTAATTAGTTGAAAGCGTTGTCGAGTAGTTGACCCGAAAGTAGTGCGACGCAACGGCAAATGCAGAAAATAGTTCGACCTAGGGAAACAAGAAAACCACACACAACTCCTCCTCATCATACGTACATCCTGCACTTAACTAGGAGCGAGCGAAAGGGCACAATCGTGGTGAGCTCCCTATCCGCCACATCCGCTAGCAGGAAACAGTTTACTGAACTGCATCCCGGGCACCATCCCGTCTCCCACACATCAATGCAAGCAAAGTGTCCTGCCAGTAGCAGCAGCCGAGAGAAAAAAAAATCAATAGAGTTCAACGCAGTTCTTTGACGCTCCATTCACAGGCAATCAATTGAACGCCAGTGCCTTATTTCGGGACACAATTTTGAGGTGAGCCCCAGATAAAACACTTGACAACAATCCATTCCAGGATTCTCTGCACGCCCCACTTGGAATACAGAATCAGCGAATTAAGTGAAACTGCCGCACACGACTCTCAAGCAATTGGAATTGAGAACGGGAACAGGAATTAATATCTAGGACTCGGTTTTTTCGTTGGTAAACAACAACATTGAATCCTCCCTGTTTTTCGCTGGCTGCCACTTGAGGCGAGCGTAGACGTTGCGAAGGATTCGCATGAATTTTGGTTAGACGACGTTGAAGGAGCAGAAAAGTGAAAGAGCTCTCGCGCGAGTGTTTTGGCAACGCATCCTTCGCTTGCGTTGCCTTGAAATCGATTTAGACAAGTGCCTGGCGGTGACCTAGTGAACAAACGCCCGAATCTACATACGAGTGTTGTGCATTACAAAGTGTAACGGTTCGATCTGAGACGAAAACTCGAAATCTTGTTGAAATCAAACACAAGAAAAGTTGCCAAAGTTCTTATTGAATCAACGCCAAGTTTCTCTAGTTCAACGAGACGAAGGCGCGTATGATCGAACGAAACTTTTGGACATACTGTAAAGAGAATTTATTCGTCATTTTCTTCCTCCATCCCAAAGATAAATTCCCTGAAGCAACTAGTAAATGCATTTCGAAATTGTCACGGGAACGATTTGCACCTTGTTGTTTTTTTTTCTTTTCTCAGCGGTTGTTAAAATACCACCCGAGCCAAGGTTAATATTAAAAAATAGAAATGTTAAAATAATCAAATAAAAATGTCAAAAAGAATAAAATAAAAATGTAAAGTAAAAGAAAAATAGGCAAAAAAACGAAATGTGAAAAGATTAAAGTAAAAAAAATGTAACGTAAAAATAGGGAGAAACGAAATGTTCAAATTATAGAATAAAAATATTAAAAGTTTAGAATATAAATGTAAAGTAAAAGAAAAATAGGCAAAAGAAATGAAATGTGAAAAGATTAAAGTAAAAATGTAACGTAAAAATAGGGAAAAACGAAATGTTAAAATAATAGAATAAAAATATTAAAAGTTTAGAATGTAAATGCAAAGTGAAGGAAAAATGGGCAAAAAAATGAAATGTGAAAAAATTAAAGTAAAAATGTAACGTAAAAATAGGGAAAAACGAAATGTTAAAATGATAGAATAAAAATATTAAAAGTTTAGAATATGAATGTAAAGTAAAAGAAGAATAGGCAAAAGAAACGAAATGTGAAAAGATTAAAGTAAAAAAATGTAACGTGAAAATAGGGAGAAACGAAATGTTCAAATTATAGAATAAAAATATTAAAAGTTTAGAATATAAATGTAAAATAAAAGAAAAATAGGCAAAAACGAAAAAAAAACGAAATGTGAAAAGATTAAAGTAAAAATGTAACGTAAAAATAGGGAAAAACGAAATGTTAAAATAATAGAATAAAAATATTAAAAGTTTAGAATATAAATGTAAAGTAAAAGAAAAATAGGCAAAAAAATGAAATGTGAAAAGATTAAAGTTAAAAAAATGTAACGTAAAAATAGGGAAATACGAAATGTTATAATACTAGAATAAAAATATTAAAAGATTAGAATATAAATGTAAAGTAAAAGAAAAATGCAGGCAAAAAAAAAGAACAGAAAAGAAAATCCGGTCACCATCACGCACAACTGATCGCAAACATTACCATGGAACGAATCAATCGCTGAGCGATAGGACAGGAATGGCGCAACTTTTACAATTTCATCGCGACAAGCGGAAGTATGCAATGAACTCTTTTTACTAGGCATCAGAGATTGGGCTGAGTCAACTGAACCACAGTAGGCGACAGGCTCAAATGCACAGTGATCTTCTATCAGCTCCACATTGAAGTCAATACATACTGTGTCGTCATCAAAAGCCGATGTGGGATTTTGTACGGTCTTGAATAACACTGGACAATTGCCTCAATGAAAGTATTCGCAAAAAAATCGTAATCAATGTTTGGTAATACTTACTGTAAGGAAGAGATGATACGAGCGTTGGAGTCAAGCGCCAAGTGCCACTCCGTTGTGGCCGGTGCAGGGAGTCGAGGAAACTCGATCACTCCTTGTTTCCCAACGGGTTGAGTTGGTTGCTGGCACACTTTCCGGAAAAGCCTAGAAAACAGGAAAAGAACGTTTACATAAACGAGTAGCATCTAAGAGTCTTTTATACCTATCGGAAGTACAACCGCCAGAGACCTCCAATCGTTGTGGCGTTCTGCTCTATGTTGCCGCGTCACGAAATTCACTTTCACACTACCGCGTTGTGGTTCCGACGACACATCACCGACGAATTCAAACACATAGGGAAGAGGACGTGACCACGATTGCTAGTGTTTTTCCCAAATTCAAACATTTGGCACAATGTAAATAAACACGAAATTGACAGAGTGTCAGTCACTTTGACATTCTACACCTGTTGGACGAGTGTACTAAAAAAAGGGAAATTTAGATTTCAATTGCCCGATGCACCCCAGTTGGGGGATCTGAATTGAACATCGAATCGCCCAGGGATGAAGTTAACGGCTCACCGGTTGAAACCGAGCCGATGAAAAACCCAATAAGGAAGAACGGCTCTTTCTCTTTTCTGGCGGGTTCGAGACGACAACGTGGGCTAAGCGAGGATAGCGTTGTGGAACTGAGAAAAATCAATCGAAAAAAGGAATTGCGACTAGGGAAAATTCAACAGTGGAGGAAAATATTATCAGCGAGACAACTAAGAAAGATTGGCGACATCAGGCGATATTAAGCGCGCTGGCAGAAAATTGCAGGCAGAGTACTTCGGGGGGCCCCCGCTTAGGTAGAGTAAGTGGAATTTGTACTTTTAAGTACATTATATTTTTAGAACTTTATTTGCATTTCGCAGTTGAATATATGTTAGTAAAATAGTGGAATATATTTTTTGAGCTTCATTCGCATTTCGCAATCAAGTAGTGAAATAGTGGAAGTTTTTGTGTGCGTGTTGCAGGAAGAGCGAGTTTGCCGCACATTTTAATTGTGCACCTGGCTCGGGTGTGTTCGAAGTTAAATTTCCTTGCGGGTTTTTCAGGAATTTCTGTAGCGGAAGTGTTCCGTATTTAGTTTCTTTTGCTCGGTGTGAGTTACGCCAGAAAATCTGAGCCCGGCAAGTCTGCAACTGATCACCCGGTGCCCCTGTTAGGGAAGGGCTTAAAGAGCGTTAGTCCGAGTTGTGTGAGGGGTATTCGGCGGCCGCGTTCTCGCTTGGCGGCTTTTTAGGACCAGGGGATAAGCGAGTGGCGCCACCTACGACCGTCTTCGACGGCAAGCCGGGTCCGAGGTCCTTAGCCGAAGGAACTCTCACGCGGAGGGCAACTGGAGGTAACAATTTGGCGCCCAACGTTCTTCGGGGTAAAGTAAACGTGAGTCGAGTTAAGTAAAGTTTACCGTAAAAGTGCTTAATCAGTGACAAAAAGAAGAGGTGCAGTGATAGTGTCTTATTGCGGGAGTGTGATATTTTTACCAGCGACTTAGTGAAAGAAGTGAAGTGATAGTGTGTCATTGCGGGAGTGTGATATTTGCGGACTTGGTAAATAAGAGCAAGTGTTGAAATTATAAGGAAGTGAAATTCTCTCAAAAAGTGGTGTAATTGCTTAGCTACTAGTGATCCATTTCAGAAATGGCTCCGTCTTACATCGAACGTCAGACGATTTTGGTTATTCAGACCAATCAATTGCCTCAGGCCTAGGAGAGAGGAAAGAAAACGAGAAAATAACCGAGAAGGGTGTGAAAAATAGTTATTTGAAGTGCATGCCGAGAAAGGACCAGTGAATACAAGTTGTATTATAAAGAAAAGAATTAATTTTACAGCGAATTTTGTAGTTTTATTTGTCAGAGTTAAGGTAATTATTATTAAGGAGAATAGTACACACTAAGATGTCCCGTACTACCAAAATTTTAGTTGATAGGTTGTCCAAGGATGAATTGACGTATGAGCTCTGCATACGAGATCAATCACCGGGAACAGTCGAGGAAATGAGGAGGAATTTACGGGCGGCATTACGAGCAGCGCTAGCGATGGATACGAGTATGGTGGAAACCAAACACTATCCATACACGCCTAGCGAAGATCTTGAGGCCGTTCGCAGCAAGATACTGGAGATTCGATCATTAATGGAGAAGTTTGAGGGCGATACCGATAGCGGCGACTTCTTGAAAATCAAAACTAAAATTGAATTTGGACTTAGACGCATAACTAACATTCAGGCGGAGGATTTCGATCAGGAGAAGGAGTCAAGCAAGCTTAGGGGTGAGCTGATGATGGTCATGGGAGAACTGCTACTGAAAGCAGAGGGCAATGACGGAGAAGGAAAGGAGGTGGAAAGCGCTGCCGACATAATCCCTGCTGGGGGTAGTAGAATGGCTAAGCCTGGTATACCAATAGCTTCGGGTGGGGGAACAAAAACTGGAGAGGTAAGGGAAGAAGGAAGGGTGAAAAGGAGTCACGAAGAAGAGGAACGGTCTCCAGAAACACCAGGAACGCCAGCAAGATTTTCTTTACCGGAGTTTTCCACGCCCATAGTAGAACAGGTTGTGCGGAAATTGCCGGATGTCTCCAAATGGGAAGTGAGGTTCTCCTGCGACCGCTCTGGGTCTGTCAATGCATTCTTAGAACGAGCTGAGGAGCTGAGAGTGGCTAAAGGAGTCAGCAAATCTCAGCTGTTTAGAATGGCAGCTGAGTTATTTGAAGGGACAGCCTTGGTTTGGTTTCGCTCAGCTCGAGAACGCGTGGCCAGTTGGGATGAATTGTGCCGCGAATTACGGGAGGAGTTTTTGCCTCCAAACTATGATGATCTTTTGTGGGAGGAGATCCGCCACCGAACGCAAGGCAAACACGAGTCGATCGGGGCTTACGTTGCGGTAATGGATAGGCTATTTCGGCGGCTGACGGAACCGTGCTCGGAAAGACGGAAATTAAAGGTGCTCCGGAGCAACATCACTCCTTTCTACCAGCAGCAGCTTTCTATGAGAACCATAGCGTCAATGGCGGAGCTAATTAATATGGGTCGCACGTTGGAGGAAACACGAGCATCGGTGGAAGCTTTTGTGCCTCCACCTAGTCGTAGAACAACCCGGTTATTAGAACCGGACCTGGCATATGCTGAAACGCCAATATTAAGCGAGATCAACACCCCTGGTGGGGCAACACGGGGATCCTGTTGGACTTGCGGTAGTCGGGAACATTTCGCCCGAGAATGCAAAAAAGGTCGACGCTGTTATGGGTGTGGAAAGCAAGGTGTCATACGAACTAGCTGCCCAACTTGTTCTCCTACTCGAACAACACCAAACGGGGAACAACCTGTGCCGAATCCGTCGGGAAATGGAAACCGTGTTCACTAGGCGGCGGAGAGAGCACGGGAATAAAGGTTGAACCCGCCGTCCGAGAGGGAATATTGAGTTATGCACTGAGAAGGGTACCGGATGACAACCGGCCTCATTTAAGAGTGCAAATTCTCGAACTACCATTGATGAGCCTAGTCGACTCGGGGGCGACACACTCAATCCTGGGCGGGGAAACCTGGGAGAGGCTAAAGGCTCGTGGCGTGGAAGTTAACCCAGCGGAACAAGTCTCAATAAAGATGGCCAATAACGCTAGGGCAAAGATAGAAGGGGAAGCTTGGGTGCCCCTCACTGTCAAAGGCCACACGAAGTGGATGCCGATGCTGGTAGTGCCAGCCGTGAACCAGCCTCTTATACTGGGGGTAGACTTCTTACGGTTATATGGGATTGTGTTGAATCTTAAGAGTGAGTCGTGTAAGTTTGCCGCCACAGCTACCCTGGAGGCGCTGCAAGCGAGATCTCGGCTGACGAGGCCAGAGGAAGGGGAACTTCAGAGGCTGATAGAGGAAGAGTTCATGCTGATGGGGGAAGGCCTTGGTTGCACTAGCGTGGTAGAACACGAGATTAAAACCAATTCTCCACCTATAAAGCAACGATACTATCCCATTTCACCTGCCGTCCAGCAGCGCATCAATGCTGAACTGGACGAAATGCTCGAGTTAGGAGTCGTTGAAACTTCCTCAAGTGCTTGGTCATCCCCGATCCTACTAGTCAAAAGGAAAGATGGGAAATACCGTTTCCGCGTTGATTTTCGAAAACTGGTCACAGTATCGGAACGAGACGCTTATCCGATCCCGTATGTATCTGCTACGCTAGATAAGCTCCGAAACGCCAAATATCTGTCGACTCTAGACATCAAGTCTGCGTATTGGCATGTTCCGATGGCCGAGAAATCAAAACCTTACACGGCATTCACTATTCCAGGGAGGGGTCTGTTTCACTTCAAACGCATGCCGTTTGGTCTTCATAATGCCCCTGCTACATGGCAACGATTGGTAGACCAAATACTGGGACCGGAGTTGGAGCCTTATGTATTCGTCTATCTAGATGATGTGATTGTGGTCACCCCAGAGTTTAGGACACATCTCGAGGTTTTGCGAGAAGTGCTACGCCGGTTGCTTGAAGCAGGACTTCGAGTATCTCGGGAAATTGTGAGTTTTGTCGCCCGCAACTTAACTATCTTGGGTACGTGGTGGATGACAGAGGGCTACATGTAGATCCAGACAATGTGGATTGTTTGCTGAACATCCCACAACCTACAAACGTGAAGAAAGTGCGGCAATTCTTGGGCATGGTATCGTGGTACCGTCAGTTTATACCGGATCACGCCACACTAACTGCTCCACTGACTGATTTGCTGCGGAAAAATCGGAAATTCGTGTGGACTGCCGAATGCGAGGAGGCCTTTCTGCGTTGCAAAACTAAGCTATCCACAGCACCAATCCTCACATGCCCTGATTTCACCAAGCCCTTCAAAGTTCAAACCGATGCTTCTGACACAGGGCTGGGGGCAGTGTTGAGTCAGGAGGATGCAGAGGGGGAGAAGGTAGTCTGCTACCTCAGCCGTAGCTTGACAAAAGCAGAGAAGAAGTACTTGACCACGGAAAAAGAATGCTTAGCGGTGTTGTGGGCAGTAGAAAAACTGCGCCCATATCTAGAAGAAACGCAGTTCAGTGTGATCACGGATCACCATTCGTTGGTCTGGTTAAACAACCTGAAAGATCCAAACGGACGGTTGGCGAGATGGGCTGTTCGACTCCAGCAGTTTGACTTTGACGTCCTGCATAGGAAGGGCAAAGAGCATCTCGTACCAGATGCCTTATCGCGGTCAGTCCCCGAGGTCGACGTAGTCCTGGCAGAGACGAACAGTGAAGATAAGTGGCTGGAAAGGATGATTTCAGGTGTGGAGAGAGAGCCACAAAACTTTCCGGACTGGAGGGTGGAAAACGGACAACTGTGGAAACACCTAACGGGCAGGTACCCAGAATTAAGTGGCAATAGCTGGAAACGAGTTATACCCAAGGGTGAGCGGGGAAAAATGCTCCGACAGTGTCACGACGATCCAAAGGCGGGTCATATGGGAGCTGGCAGGACATACGGTCGTGTGCTGCAAAGGTACTTTTGGCCCAAAATGGGAGCCGATATTAAACGATATGTCGCAAAATGCCAGATCTGTCAGTCGACTAAAGTGGAAGGAAGACGTCCGTATGGCCCAATGGTCTCTAGGGAAGGCCAGGTGAAGGAGCCGTGGACGATAATATCCGTTGATCTGATAGGTCCTTTACCTCGTTCAACCCTAGGGAATTGCTACGTATTAACCGTCGTGGATTACTTCAGCAAGTTCCCGTTTATCTTCCCACTCCGTCAGGCACACGGAAAAGCAATCGCACGGATATTGGAGGAACAAGTATTTTTATTATTTGGAGTACCAGCGGTAGTGATCTGCGACAACGGAGTACAGTTCCGCTCTAAAGAGTTGCAAAGATTGGTCACCACGTACGGTACCAAGATTCAGTATACGGCTTATTATCACCTCCAGGCTAATCCCACAGAACGGGTGAACCAAACTATCAAAAGGATGCTGAGATCGTACGTAGAGGATAACCATAAGTTATGGGACAAGGAAACATCAAAGATCGGCTGTGCACTGTGAACGTATACTCACGAAACAATGGAGGTGACCCCGTATTTTGTAAACTTTGGACGCGAAATGGTGACTTCGAGGGAAGACCTTCACCCAATAGAGGAAGAGGAGGTTCAAAATGATCCAAGGTTACGAGAGAGCTTGATGGTCAAAATGCGGGAGGAAGTTAAGGAACGCATGAGAAAGGCGGCGGAGCAAAGCTCACAAAGATACGACCTTCGAAAGCGGACATCACCATTCCAGGTGAACGATGTCGGATGCCGCGAACTATTTTTCCGCGAAGCTAGCACCGGAATATTTAGGACCTTTCAGAATCCAAAGGAAGGAGTCAGCGTCTAACTATCGGCTCGTTACCCAAGAAGGAGATGAAGCGGGTCTATGGCACGCTAAGGGTCTGAAACCTTACGTAGCATAGCGCGTCTAAGTCGGGCTCGTATCTGATAGCGACGGAAAAGTGGAAGTTCGGGGTGGTAGTAAGGTACCCAGATAAGATTAAATTAAGAATTAAATGGACATCACAATAAAAGACATGGAAAAGGAAATGAAAGAGTTACCTTTGAAGAGGGATCAACGGTAAACTACTTAAGTCCTCCTGAAGTTGCGTTTTTTTTGTATCGTGACGGTACGGTTCGCAGTTGTTTTGGGTGTACGCCTCCAGTTGTTTGGTCGGTCGCTAGAAGAGAGTAGAATCGGATTATTGCACCTGTGTTTTCTCGTGATCGGGAGGTCGAACAAGGTAATCGGGGCGACTTGGATGGGAATTTTCCTTCAATTGACTTAGGGTTTAGAGATAGGCTGGAGTAAAATGTCAGAGGTTATTAGAGTAAATTTTCATAGTATGAGTTAATACCTTCACAAAGGAAAAAAAAGGTACTCACCAGTGTTTCGAGGATGTTTCTCTTTTCATATTTTTCCTCTTCCTTTATTATATTTCTGACGAGCCACTTCCATCACGACTTCTAAATTCGCGTGTCGTAGATGATGTAGCTAAAATCAAGAGGTTGAGAATAGATTAGCTTTGGATTCAAGTCAGTTACATGCATTGAAATATGAAATAGTAGAATAAGGGTCTAGGGAAGTTGTCAGGGGTAGGAATAATAGCTTAAAATAGCTGAGTCACGTAGCATGGTGGTGGATATTAGTAGGTAAGCAAACGCGGGTTTCAGAGAGTTAGAAAATAAGCAAAAACTAGTTGAATAGGATTTTTAACACAATTAGGTCAAGTGGAACAATTTCCTTTTTCCCCTCCTAGAATAGTGTAGTGAGTTTAGTAGCAGTTAGGTTTTTTAGTGGTATTTCCAATAGTCAGTCGCTATTTTCAGTAGCCTCAATCATTTTCTTTGCGTAGAATTGCGAGGCATGCATCTACCCTACGCGTATTGTCGGTAGGGTGACTGATCCGACTCGCAACACCACGCTTTGCGGTCGACGCGTGTAGTAATCAAACATTAGGGTTGTTAGATAATACTCGTAGTGATGCGCGAAAACACCCCAAAACTCGGGAATTCATTGGTTGCTTGCTAAGGTATACGGTTAGAATGGTTGGAAGAATAACGTAGTTCATAGTGAACCCTTATTTCTCCAGCAGCTAGGTATTTTAACTTTGAGTAGATTAAGAAGAATCGGGGCAAGTAAGGTTGAACTTGTCTCTTCTCAAACGGCTAACTAAACCCCAAGCAGGGAAGATAATGTATTAGAAAAGTGGATTTCGGCGAAACCTACTTCATTTGCAATTGCATATTTTTCCTTCCCGTTTTATTCTTTCTCGTTTTTCTCTTCACTGTTTTTTCCTTCCGAGATTGGCGTGAGGTTAGGATAGCTAAAAGGAAAAAAAACACACCAGAGTCAGGGAATTATTGTGAACACTGAAATAAGGGGTGTAGGGTGTAGTGAGTAAATAGGACGATGCGGAATGAAGTAGGGACTAAGGCAGGACTTTGAGTGAATTTCAGGGAAATTCACTTAAAGGAGGGGGGGAAAATTGTTACCTCCAGTTGCCCTCCGCGTGGGAGTTCCTTCGGCTAAGGACCTCGGACCCGGCTTGCCGTCGAAGACGGTCGTAGGTGGCGCCACTCGCTTATCCCCTGGTCCTAAAAAGCCGCCAAGCGAGAACGCGGCCGCCGAATACCCCTCACACAACTCGGACTAACGCTCTTTAAGCCCTTCCCTAACAGGGGCAGATTATTATCACCGGGTGATCAGTTGCACGCTTGCCGGGCTCAGATTTTCTGGCGTAACTCACACCGAGCAAAAGAAACTAAATACGGAACACTTCCGCTACAGAAATTCCTGAAAAACCCGCAAGGAAATTTAACTTCGAACACACCCGAGCCAGGTGCACAATTAAAATGTGCGGCAAACTCGCTCTTCCTGCAACACGCACACAAAAACTTCCACTATTTCACTACTTGATTGCGAAATGCGAATGAAGCTCAAAAAATATATTCCACTATTTTACTAACATATATTTAACTGCGAAATGCAAATAAAGTTCTAAAAATATAATGTACTTAAAAGTACAAATTCCACTTACTCTACCTAAGCGGGGGCCCCCCGAAGTACTCTGCCTGCAATTTTCTGCCAGCGCGCTTAATATCGCCTGATGTCGCCAATCTTTCTTAGTTGTCTCGCTGATAATATTTTCCTCCACTGTTGAATTTTCCCTAGTCGCAATTCCTTTTTTCGATTGATTTTTCTCAGTTCCACAACGCTATCCTCGCTTAGCCCACGTTGTCGTCTCGAACCCGCCAGAAAAGAGAAAGAGCCGTTCTTCCTTATTGGGTTTTTCATCGGCTCGGTTTCAACCGGTGAGCCGTTAACTTCATCCCTGGGCGATTCGATGTTCAATTTAGATCCCCCAACTGGGGTGCCTCGGGCAATTGAAATCTAAATTTCCCTTTTTTTAGTACACTCGTCCAACAGGTGTAGAATGTCAAAGTGACTGACACTCTGTCAATTTCGTGTTTATTTACATTATGCCAAATGTTTGAATTTGGGAAAAACAATAGCAATCGTGGTCGCGTCCTCTTCCCTATGTGTTTGAATTCGTCGGTGATGTGTCGTCGGAACCACAACGCGGTAGTGTGAAAGTGAATTTCGTGACGCGGCAACATAGAGCAGAACGCCACAACGATTGGAGGTCTCTGGCGGTTGTACTTCCGATAGGTATAAAAGACTCTTAGATGCTACTCGTTTATGTAAACGTTCTTTTCCTGTTTTCTAGGCTTTTCCGGAAAGTGTGCCAGCAACCAACTCAACCCGTTGGGAAACAAGGAGTGATCGAGTTTCCTCGACTCCCTGCACCGGCCACAACGGAGTGGCACTTGGCGCTTGACTCCAACGCTCGTATCATCTCTTCCTTACAGTAAGTATTACCAAATATTGATTACGATTTTTTTTGCGAATACTTTCATTGAGGCAATTGTCCAGTGTTATTCAAGACCGTACAAAATCCCACATCGGCTTTTGATGACGACACAGTATGTATTGACTTCAATGTGGAGCTGATAGAAGATCACTGTGCATTTGATCCTGTCGTCTGCTGTGGTTCAGTTGACTCAGCCCAATCTCTGATGCCTAGTAAAAAGAGTTCATTGCATACTTCCGCTTGTCGCGATGAAATTGTAAAAGTTGCGCCATTCCTGTCCTATCGCTCAGCGATTGATTCGTTCCATGGTAATGTTTGCGATCAGTTGTGCGTGATGGTGACCGGATTTTCTTTTCTGTTCTTTTTTTTTGCCTACATTTTTCTTTTACTTTACATTTATATTCTAATCTTTTAATATTTTTATTCTAGTATTATAACATTTCGTATTTCCCTATTTTTACGTTACATTTTTTTAACTTCAATCTTTTCACATTTCATTTTTTTGCCTATTTTTCTTTTACTTTACATTTATATTCTAAACTTTTAATATTTTTATTCTATTATTTTAACATTTCGTTTTTCCCTATTTTTACGTTACATTTTTACTTTAATCTTTTCACATTTCGTTTTTTTTTGTTTTTGCCTATTTTTCTTTTATTTTACATTTATATTCTAAACTTTTAATATTTTTATTCTATAATTTGAACATTTCGTTTCTCCCTATTTTCACGTTACATTTTTTTACTTTAATCTTTTCACATTTCGTTTCTTTTGCCTATTCTTCTTTTACTTTACATTCATATTCTAAACTTTTAATATTTTTATTCTATCATTTTAACATTTCGTTTTTCCCTATTTTTACTTTAATCTTTTCACATTTCGTTTTTTTGCCTATTTTTCTTTTACTTTACATTTTTATTTTAATCTTTTTGACATTTTTATTTTATTATTTTAACATTTCTATTTTTTAATATTAACCTTGGCTCGGGTGGTATTTTAACAACCGCTGAGAAAAGAAAAAAACAACAAGGTGCAAATCGTTCCCGTGACAAAACGTCAATGAAGGCGGAGTTTTGTTGTCTTTTCATCGCAGGTTGACGAAATTTAGCGGAATTTTAATATATGGTGAACGCGAATTTTGGTTTAGCCTTTTAGCTAAGTTTGGAATCGGATGTGGAATGGGACCCAAAGAATTAGTTGAATGTCTTATCGCGATTCGTGTAAAAGCAAAATAAGATACAGCTGAGCGAAAGACAATGCTTTTGACTAAAAGCCCTCGAAAAGGTTAGATAGAAGGCAGTTTGTTTCATTTATAGATTTGTTCCGTGTCGTTTCGTGATAAATTTTAAATTGTAGTTTGGGCTGGATTCTAGTGGGCAGAACTGTGAAGTCTCGCATTCCGAACTCTCTTCTTAGGGCCGTCGCAAGTCTGAAGTGCTCGGGAACGTCGCGTTGCTCAAATTATTATTATTGCCGAAAGCAAGCACTTATTAACAGTACTTAAATTTCAACAATTGAAGGAAGAACGATACGAAGAGGCAGACGTAGAGACATTAAAATATTCTAATACACGGTGCCCCTAAATCATTTGGTAAAATTAGAAGCCAATCGCATTGTTTCTATCGATTTGCCGCTATACATAGAAGCTCCATTGTATGCCCAAAATATTGGTGTCTTCAAAGGAGTAGGAAAGTCACTATTTCGTCAACTATTCCTATGGATGGAAATTAGCAAGGGCAGCAACGATCAAAGAACAGCTGTTTGTGTGTTTGTGTTAATCTCCGATAATTTTGGTTGGAGTTTTTGTTGGAATCTCAGTATTCGTCGATGCATGTTAACGTTAGAAGTAGCTATTACGACAAGAAAGTTGCATTACAGGATCACCCACATCGTCAGCGGGCGCCCGACGAGGATGTATGGGTGAGTACTCGTTTTGTTTCATTTTTATATATGCCTATTATTTCAAACATTTTTATAAAGATATTTTACATTTTTTATATATACATAATTTTTTGCATTTGTTCATATACATATATTTTTTTGACATTTTTTATATCTACAGAATTTTTTGCATTTTGTCACATACATATATTTTTTTAACATTTTTTATACATACATAAATTTTTTGCATTTTTGTCAGATACATATATTTTTTACATTTTTTTTCACATACATATAATTTTTTTCTAATTTTTGTTAGATGTATAAATTTTTTTTTACATATACCTATGTTTTTTCCCTATTTGGGCGTATACTTATATCTTTGAGTTGAATTGTAACCAGTTAAATTTTGCAAAATATAAAGAAAGGATGAATTGCTAAATTTTTTTTAGAAAATCAGTCTTTCCTTTCCCAACATTCTGACCGGGTATAGGACCCGGTACGGTGGCAGGCTGCCCCCTAAAAACATGAGCCAGCCGCCGGGTACTTAATTAATCTTTTTCGTTTCAGGTGACATCGCGGGTTGAGTGGCCCAAGCAGAGTGCCTCTTTATGGCATAGCGTTATTCAATCGAATTGTATAATTCTATGGCATAAGTCAAGTTGTATGAGTTTTCCACTCAGAAGAGGAATACCTGGCCACTGCAACAAAATATGGATTTATTCCGGTTGGGTTGGTGCAAAGGGGCTCCATCACCACCCGGTTGCTCCTCTTTCATTTGTGGGCCATGAGCTTCGTCGGGTAATGACGAGGTTACCCCAAGTCCGCCTTTCTTCTCAGGTTCCTCTTGTTCTCGAAACAAGTACTATCTCCCTCGGTGTAGTTATCTCCACTTTTTGCAACTTCGGTCGCCTCTTGAGCAACATCAAATTCGTGAGTGCGAAATTTTTTTTGTAGTGGGTCCTCGTTCTGGGGAAATAAACCCGCCCCACGACACCGCAATGCTAGCCTGCCAGCGTATTCACGCGTCTCCAGACGAGGGCATTCTCGGCAGATATTGCCATCTTCTTCTGCCGAGGCAGCAGAACATCGCTGCAGTCCTTTACAGACTTATTGAAACTCTTCTATTCACTACAAACTTTTAATACATACTGTTGAATACATTTCTAATTACCCTCCCTTTTTACCACCAAAAATGGATAGAAAAGGATGTAATATACGACTTAAGCCAATTAAACGACAATTAAATGCTTATACCTTAATAGTTCTTCCTCTTACACAATCTCATAGTAAAGATGAATTAAAAGCCCTGCCCACTACGAAATGCATTAAGCCGACTTAATTAAAAACAAATGCTCTTCAAGACAATTACCAGCCAACCACGAATTAGTACATACATATCATATACTTCATATATTTTCTAGCAATTAGCGCATGTGAAAGCTTCAATATATCGCTTCATTCAATTCACTTATTCGTCATTACAGAAGCAATATGAAGCATATCTTCAAAGCTCATTAGCAGTGAGAAAAAACCATCACGTAAACCTTCAAACCATGACTCCCATTCCCATTAACAACATTTTTTTTTTGTGGCAGGTAGGTGAATACTATTTATGCACAGAGTGTGGGACTCCCATGCGCGACTGGACTACCCACTAAACACCTCCCCTGTCAACCTGAGAACCCAGCCTGGAACCGTTTGACACATTACTTCGGGCCAGGTCTCGTTTTGTTATGCCATGGGGCGCCTTCAAGCTGGGGAGTCCCTTTCCTAGCGGGAGGGGAGAGGGGAAGAGGAAATGCCAGAAGAGCGATCCCTCAGCCCCAGCGCCCCCGGCTGCTGTGAGTCCCTTTTATATTTTAGGACTGCTCGAGCATAATGTGCCACTTGGTTCCATTTGTCAACCGATTCGAGCATCACCGCAATTATATTATCCGGGGTGAGCTCTCCCGTCTCCCTGTAGAGTTTCCTTTGCAGCCTGACCCATTTTGTACATGCAAAAAATGTGTGACAGGCATTGTCCTCCTCTCCTGGGCAAAACCGACAATCGGGAGACCGTGACTTACCGATCTTGTGCAGGTAAGACTGAAAACACCCGTGCCCGCTCAAAATCTGGGTCAAATAGAAGTCAGTCTCACCATGCTTTCGATTTAGCCACGGTCTCACATCCGGGATGAGGCCCGCTGTCCACCTTCCCTTCGTGCAATTGACCCAAGACTGCTGCCAATCGTTGAGCGATCGCTGTCTCTCCTCGCAGACAACCATCTCTCTCACATCCTCGTTTCAGCGCAGGTAAATAGCGCAGCGCTCTCTAGCAAGAAGGGCGACAGGTATCACGGCTGAAATTACTCTCACCGCCGAGTCGCAGACTGTTGGATACGAAGATGCGATTCTCAGTGCTCCTCTTCTCTGTACCTGTGAACCCTCCTTGCTGAGAGCGTCACCCCATACCTCTGCTCCGTACAGTAGCACTGACCCTACAGCACTCATCAAGAGGCGTCTTCTTGACGGGCTGGGTCCCCCTACGTTGGCCATAAGTCGACTCAGGGCCGATATTCCCGTAGCAGCCTTCTCAGCCGTTGCCCTGATTTGCTCAGAGAAACTCATCTTCGAGTCGATCAGTAGCCCCAGGTACTTCACCGCTGGCTTCGATTCGATTTGTATGTTTCCAATACTGGTCATCCTTACTCTAGGGATTCTCTTTTTTGTCAAGATGACCACTTTGCTTTTCTCCGGTGCTAAACTCAGCCCGCGAGCAGTCATCCAGTCCCCATAAGTTGTGCTTGTTCAACAGTGCACTCAGCGACCACAGCCGCAACATCATCCTTACAGCCGACCAAGCGCGACTCATCTGGCATCTCAAGTCTCAGTAGCTCGTCGTAAGACACGTTCCACAGGTCCGGGCCAAGGATAGATCCCTGGGCAACACCAGATGTAATTTTCTTCCTTCGTTGGCCCTGTGTCGTGTCGTAGAGCAGGCTTCGGTCCTTTAAGTAGTTCCTTAAAAGCCGCATTAGATATTCTGGAACTTGAAAAGATTTTTCCAGCGTGTCCAGAATATCCACCCATCTAGCGGAGTTGAAGGCAATCCTGACGTCGAGTGTTACCAACAGGACGATCCGTCGCTTGGTGCGACTACATGCCTCTGCCTTTTGGACCGTGCTCACTACCGCTTAAAATCGCATCAATGGTAGAACGTCCTGCTCTAAAGCCGTACTTCCGAGAAGATAGGTCCCCAGCAGCACGAATCGCGTCAGTGAGTCTTCCCTTGATGAGTTTCTCTAGCACTTTCCCAGCCGTGTCTAGCATGCATAACGGGCGGTATGCAGACGGCGATTCGGGATTTCCCTTCCCCTTGCTGATCAGCACGAGCCTCGCCACCTTCAATCGTACCGGGAAAACCCCGTCCCGTAGGCAAGCGTTGAATGTGCTGAGCAGCAAGTCAGGACAATGGTGATAGACGAGCCGCAACATCTCAGCTGGAACACCATCTGGACCTGGAGACTTCCTCGCTTTCAAGGAGAGGACTGCTTCCTCCAGTTCCAGCTGTGTGAAGAGTGGGCACTCTACTGCTGTTTCACCATGGACAGCGTCAACACGGGCGGAATGGGCGGGGAAGAGTCCTCGCACCATCCCGTCCATCTTTTCCGCATCATGTATACAACGCTTCCGTAGGGCACCAAGTTTCCCCATGACCAGCTTGTAGCCAAGGCCAACATTAACCATACATATTAAGGCGAAAGTTTATTTATCATACTCATTATCTCACACCCTGTAAAGCCAAGATAGCTTATACTTAAGTCTTGGGAATAAAACAACAACGACTCCTAAGCTACATGGAAAGCTTTTCTCTCGGCAAAACTTCTTCCGAAGCGAACCAATTCCCGAAAGTAACGATCGTGTGAAATATTCGTTCCCCATTTACATATTCTCGTTCCCAATAAGTCACCGCTAAAGCTTTAAAAATATTTACTATTGAAACTTCCCTACTAACTTATTCGCACAATAATTTAAGAAAATGGTAGCAAAAGCTTACTTTAAGAGCTTTTGCTTTAGCATTAAAAAATTAATTTAATCGAGTATTAATAAACCATGAATGGTATAAGCAAACGAATTTCTTTGCACATTTAAACTTTTTGAACATCATTCACATTAAATTCTCACTAACGCTTACTATTTATGATTTATTAAAACCTGCACTTATCACTAATAATAACAACTAACCAAACAAAAGGTCGAATTCTATTTTTGTAATTTGTAATTACAGTATTTAAAAATAAAAAAAAAAAAATGCAGAATATGTAGCAATTAAATATCAAAAACTATTTGGAGATGAAAAATGATAAAAAAAGCAAACCATTGACTTCCAAAAAGAAAAATCGGCATTGAATGTGAATGTGAATGTGAAAAGGAAAATGTAACCGTACTATTAAGTAAAGCCGATTAAAAGAAAACTTGATTTCCGGCATCCTTCATATGTAAAAATAATACTTTTATTCTCAACAGAAAATGTTTTAAAACCGGAAAATTGTATTCAGCCTATAGTTCAATATCTGTATCAAACGAAACATTAATACTCCTACATAAGTGTAAAAAATCATACTTTAACTTATTAATCTGTAATTGTAGTAATTTATGAATGCAATATGGATATGTAATACCTTAACTTATGTTGGCGAACGAAATATTATTATATTAATTTATGATTGAATCCAGAAATTAACTTATTAAGATAATATCAAGCGAAAAACATTAATGGATAATTAGACTGATTAACGATTGAGGCAAACAAATCATGAATCCAGAATTGCACAGAATCAAACCAAACATTAACTTATTAATTTATAAATGTAGAAACTTACAAATATAACGTTGACTTGCAACAACATATTAAGTAACGCCAGTTAAAAACTATTTAAAAAAAAAATTGTATACTCAAACTACTTATATTAATGAACCATGCCTAAGTATTAAAGGGTATTTGTAACTTCCGATGATCGGAAGAAAGAATTAATTTCAATTTTCACAAAGAATCATTCAGGAACAATTAATTAATGAGCAAAACAAGCCAAAGGAATGAATAGGTTAATTTTTAGAAGTGAAATGTATTTATGAAGCAAACTCCAGGTATTAACTAGTATTTCATACATTGTAAGGTTGCTGACCATAATGGAGAATATATTAAGAAGCAAAACAAATCACCACAATCAATTAAAAACTTTCCAACGGACATATAACAGGGACCAGCAATGCCCATAGCAAGGAAAAGGTGAACAGACCGGGAGTTTGTGAACAAACAATCAACTTAATTCGCTAAGAAAAGAACACCGATTTAATGTACTCTCCAAGTAACATTAAATCCTATTTCCAATCGCCGGAGGAAATGTTATGAACGAGTGAGTGGAACTCCCGCCTTCCATTTAGCGCTAAAAGCGTCAGCCAATGACGCAACACCTTTATACGATATTTATAGGAGATATAGTATAGATAAAATTGGTGAGGAGTGTCTTTGGCAACTGAGAAAACTTCAAACTATACTACCTTGAATCATCTGTATTCTGGTTGGCGGTATTAACATTAAAATCTATTCTGTCTATTTTCCGGGCACCAAACTTACGGCTGAAAAATTGACACAATTTGAAACGGACATATATAGAAAGGCATGTTCGTAGCATATACTCGTATACCTGTTTTGTGGAGACTTTAGTGCATTACATTAAGAATGAAACCGCCCGTGATCAAATAAGATCGGCAGAACTCTCAACAACATACTAAACTAAAACAAAACCTTGCATGCACCAAATGAGCCAACATTTTACTCATATAGAGGATTTGATAACATATTAGGCATTGCTTTAAGTTACAAAAACGTAAATTTATCTAATTTTACAGACCCCAAACCCATTCTTCACCGCACTTACCCTTGGTACTCAAGATCTAAAATGCTACAGATATACTTTACCCAACGCAAAATGCTGTTTCATTCCATCAAGAAAATTGGAAAATATACAGTAAATACACAAACGATAACATTTAATCGACTCAGCAGACTTAAGAATTGTTGGGAACCAAGCACCAAATCGATTTGTAAATTGAAACACAATAAAACTGTATGGAAGGGAATTAAATGTAGCACAACTAGAAAAATGACTAGCAACAACATTTTGAAATTAATAAATTAATAAAACATTCGTTTATAGTGAACGTAATATTCGGACAATTGGATCATAAGTATCGGATATAACGAACTTCTGGGTAATCATTATCGGATATAGAGTCATTTGGGGTAACTGTGCGCAGTGGGTAAGTGAGCGCAACCGCGTATATCTCCTGAACGCAGTGTGCGTGATAGGTGTTCGTTAGAGTGAAACAAGAACGCCACAGTGGCAATCTAGTTTTGATATGACACTGCCCCATGCGACATTGTTTCAATTTGTTCCTCGCATTTAATTAAATTTACTGTTTGCCTTGGTTATTTTATGTGTTTAGCGAAATTCTGTCACGTCCACGTTTCGGATCCGATACTCGTAAGTCATACTTTCTTAGATTATGCGTATATTCTTGTAGATACATGAGAAATAATATTGAGGTTATGTTTGTGTCGCAAGCCGGTAGCATTATTAATTTGTGTTTTGTCTCCATGGGGAAAGTGTGCGCTGATAAGTGTGCGCATGCGTACACTTACCCCCATGAGCAATACTAAAAATGGATGATGACTTAGTTGATTTTCAAATCTTATATGAATCATTTTTTCATGTTACAGTGTCGTCATGCCGCGAACATATACTCGAAAAAACCCGAACTAGCACCAGTGACCGAGCAACAAATTGCTAAGGCTAAAGAGCTTATTCGAAATGGCAAAAGTCAGAGAAGTGCTGCAAATGCCATTGGCATAAGTTAATCCTGTCTGCACAAAAGACTTAAACTTGGCAAAGCTGCAGATTCAACGGGCCGCTTTAAGCCAACATTCAATAATGAGCGAGAGGAAGAGTTTGTCCATCATTGCAAGAAAATGGATGAAAGATATTTCGGTCTCACTATAAATTATTTGAGGCGCTTGGCATATGAATATGCTGCCGTTAATGAGATTGATAACCGATTTGATCAGTCTTTAAAAATGGCAGGACGTGACTGGGTTGAATGTTTTTTAAAACGTCATCCTGAACTAGTCATACGACAATCTGCAGCGACCAGTCTGGCTCGAGCTATCGGGTTTAATAAAGTTCAAGTTAAGAGATTCTACAAAAACTTGAAGGAATTGTATGAAAAATACAAATTTCAGCCAAATCGCATATACAATGTAGATGAGACAGGCATGAGCACTGTACCAAAGAAAACTCCAAAGGTGGTCACCACAAAAGGAAAAAAGGTAGTCTCTAAAGTGTTATCCGCACAAAGAGGCATTACCGTAACAGCGATCTGCTGCATGAGTGCTAATGGTCATTATATCCCACCAGTATTGATCTACCCTCGCAAAAGACCCCGTGAGGATTTATTGGATGGAGGCCCAATACAAAGCATTTGCATGGTGTCTGATAGTGGTTTTGTAAACACAGAGCTTTTCGTAATCTGGCTGCACCACTTTAAATATTTTGTCCATTCCACTCAGGAAGATCCTGTATTACTCTTACTTGACAATCATTCATCTCATATCAGCTTAGAGGCAGTAAAATATGCTCGTGAAAATGACATTGTGATGCTGACGCTTCCTCCGCATGGAAGTCACAAACTTCAACCTCTGGACAGGTGCCTTTACAATCCTTTAAAAGTTAAATACTCGATAGAATGTGACAAATTCATGTCGCGACACCCTGGAAGAGCCATTACACAATATCAAGTGGCTCGCTTATTTAACGAAGCATACAAAAAAGTAGCCACGCTAGGCAATGCTGAGTCTGGCTTTAAAGTGGCTGGAATATATCCCTACGATGATGACCTATTCGATGAAGCAGATTTTGCACCATCATTAGTTACAGATCAGATGCAACAAGATGTACAGCAGACATCAAACCAATCTGTGGAAGTGTACCAGCCTGAAAGAGACGAAGCTGAGGATAACCACCCTACAGGAGCGGAACCTTCTAATGAGAGTCAAGATCAGCTAGAGAAAATGACCCAGACAGCTAATAGACAGATTGTACCAAACGGAGACAACCTCATTTCTATGGAAGATGAATTTCTTAATCATGCATGTGACGACAATCTACTCAGAGAAGCAGCTACACCAAGTCCTTCAATACTTGATCCCGGAGGGGAAAAGTTTATTGCCGAAGCTTCATCGATGAATAGCGTTTCTAATAATCCTGGTATTGAAAATAGGCAGAGCACAAATGAAATGATGAAATCCACATTACTCTTGGATATCTTCCATTAAAAGAGCCAAGCGATGGAGGTTCTAATAAAAACAAATCCGTCTATTGACTCTTACACTGAAAAAAGACGTGGTTCTGGTGACTATAAGTTAAATCAAAAAGTAGCCATCATGTGCCTGTATCTCACCTCTTCCTCGGATGAAAGAAAAAAGACGTGGAGGCAGAGTTTCCGTGAAATCAGAAGTAATTACAGACAGTCCATATACAAAACTGCGAGAAGAAAAGAAGCGCCAAGAAAAAGAAAAGAATATGAGCAAAAGGAAAGTTCAAACTTTGTCATTAACTGTTCCTACTTAAAAGAAAAAACAAGCTTCAATAGAGAATAAAAACCGAAGGAACAACAAAACGAATGTTTATAAAAACAAACAGAAGTTCCCTCTTTCAGAAGCGAAAGAAAGGGATTACTATTGTCCCCTTTGTCTACAAAAATGTGAAGATCCACCATCAGAGGAGTGGATCAAGTGTAGAGTTTGCGAGGAATGGTGTCACGAACAGTGCACTGCTTATGAAAGAGGCGCTTTTGTATGCGATAATTGCATTGACAATTAGAAAAAACGTTAGAAAATTTTAGTTTTTAAGAAAAATTATTTTGGTTTGATATAGTGCTTCACTAAGTACGCACTGTGGTGGTAATCATGTCTAATTGACTCGCAAGGAATAATATGATTAATGAAAAGAAAAATTTATCTTGTATTTGTTTTGTTTTCCTTTAACACGTTTTATTCATGATATTTGTGGTAATTAATCAGACTGATCTTTGTGATATCTTTCAAATGAAGATTAATATTAATTTGACTCATGTTTGTAATCTCCTTTTAGGTTGAGGTAAATATGATGAAGTCCAAAAACTTTGATGAAGCAATATTAATTTTGTATTTATAAATAAGACTGAATTATCAGCAAAAACAATAAATATAAATATATAAAAATAACTATTTTTTGTAATTGTTTGTGGGTTTCTCTGTAGAATGCGTTTACATACCCCATATACGCTTACTTACCCCTTAGGGATGCGCGCGGTTACCCGCAATACGGGTGAAGTGAACGCATTCTGATTTTCTTTCTTTAATTGCATGTTGCAAGAGGATAAACGTTTAATTTGTTAACTTTTCTATTTTCATTCATAGACGAATAAATGTTCTTTCTAAAGAAAACACTTTGATTTACATAGCTTTATTATTAACAATATAGTGTGGTTTGAAAGGCAAAACTGCGCACAGTTGCCCCGAATGACTCTAAGGAACTTCTGGGTCATCATTATCAGATATAACAAACTTTTGGTCAAACAATTAGAGGAATACCCACATATCAATATTTCAGCGCTGGTTCACATTAAGCATAGTTGGATTTCAGATCTCAGATAGCTATCGGTAATTTGCGTAAGCCTGAATGAATCTGGCAGCTCGCAGTTGATACCGCAGTTGTTTTAGTGTTATATCTTCACGATCGCCTGATTTTTTTTTACAGTGGGACCAAATACATACAAAGTATGAGTGAAAAGCGAATGGTGTTTTCCCTAAAAGAAAAATTTAATATACTCCGCGAAATTCAAAGTGGAAAAAACAAAGCGATTTGTGTTTCGTGAGAAAAATATGAGCAAGTCAACAATTGCGACAATGTGGAAAAAAGGACGAGTTGCTTCTTGCTTTTAAATGTGTAAACAGTGGGACAGAAAAAATGCGTAAGTCGCTGCATGATGATGTGGATAAATTACTCCTGAAATGGTTCACACAACAAAGATTGTTTAATGTAACAATTAGTGGGGCTGTCTTAAGGTGCAGCCCCCTTAATCTGCAAATTTGGGTAAACTTTACAGCCGTCCACCTCCGAAACGTTTCAAATATTTGCAAAAATTTATGAGCTAGAAGTTAGAATGAACCTTTGGCTATTGAATCAGTTTATTGCATTTTGCAAAAAGTTTATGGCAAAAGTTATTAAATCCAAACAAAAAAGCATGTTTTCGTTAAAAAATGTAGTAAATCTCGGAAACTACTGAGCGTACCGAGTTGATTTAAGCTACGTTTGTTAGATCTAAATTATTTATATTGAATCAACTCATTATAAATTTAAAAAAGTTTTTTGCAAAAAATTTCCTAGAACAAAATGTAGAAATTTGGTACAAATCAATGTGCATGAATGATATTTGTTCAGTGTGTGCAAATTACACATTTTGCTCTACGATTTTTTTGCAAAAATCTTTTTTAAATTTTTGCTGATTTAATTCAATAGAAATAATTTAGATCTAACAAACACAGCTTAAATCAACCCGGTACATTTTTTAGTTTCCGAGATTTACTACATTTTTTAACGAAAACATGCTTTTTTGTTTGAACTTAATAACTTTTGCCATAAACTTTTTGCCAAATGTAAAAAACTGCTTCAATGGCCAAATGTTCATGCTGACTTCTAGCTAAATTTTTTTTTCAAATATTCGTAACGTTTCTGAGGTGAACGACTGTAAAGTTTACCCAAATTGGCAGTTTCAGTGGGGGCTGCGCCTTAAGGGCAAAAGCAGAAGAATTTGGTAGAAAAATCAATGACGAATTGGTCTGCAGTGAAGGCTGGATTAATAGGTGGAAGACACGCCATAATGTTTGTAGCAACAAAATTGTTGGTGAATCCAAATCCGTAGACACAAATGTTGTGAACAATTGGATAAGCACTGTTTGGCCTACAATTAAAGAGAGGTTGGACTATGATGACATTTTTAACGCTGACGAAGCCAGTATTTTCTACAAGTTAACTTTCGATAAAACTGTGAAATTTAAAGGCAAACAGGGCCAGGGTGGCAAGTTGGCCAAGGAAAAGGTTATTGTTTTAGTGTATGCCAACATGTCCGGCACAGAAAACCGAAAACTACTCGTTATCGGGAAGTCAAAGAGGCTCCGGTATTTTAAAAACATTAAAAGGTTGCCTGTTGATTATTGGGCTAATAATCGAGCTTGGATAACATCCGCAATTTTCATCAATTATGTACGCGAATGGGACAAAGAGCTAACGCACAAAAACGACAAATCACACTTTTAGTTGACAACTGTCCTGCGCATCCAAAAATTGGGCAGCGAAATTCCGTAAAGCTGGTGTTTATGCCACCGAAAACCAGTTCAAAATTACAGCCCATGGATCAGGGTGTCATCCGTTCGTTGAAAAGTCATTTTCGAAGCGCACTTTTGTTGAACTATGTTCAAAGTATTGATGCCTTAATGTCACATTACTTGATGCGGTCAATCTTTTGTACAAATTTTGGCACAAAGTATGTACTCAAACAATAAAAAATGCATATAAACATGCAGGACTATTGGTGACCAACAGTAACGATGAATTTGATGAGTAGAATTTGTTACTACTTAATGAATGGCTATTAAGACACCCTCCAAGCAGCAATACATATGAGCAACCTCAAGATTTCCATGTCCCATTAGATTACCTCGCTGCAAATGACAGCCTTTTAACCTCGACATTTTTTTTTAACGGACGAGGAGTTAGTTGCTGATATTCAAGCCATGGAGAAAAAAGGAACCTCTGATTGTGAAACTGAGCACGAGCTAACTGAGGGTCCAGTTGCAACTACTACATCAATAGTGCAAAAACTAACAGAAGTTCGTCGATTTTTCCAGTTTCATGGTGTACCACAAAATATTTTAAATAAATTGGTAGAAATTGAAGCTTATACAGACACACTGACAATTCAAGAGCTTCAAACAAAAATAACAGACTATTTTAAGTAACGAATTTAAGTACTCATGGGCATTTGATATTATATTTCGGATTAATAGAGTTTGCGTTTTGGTATTATCTGGAAGTACATACAGACATATTCATTTGGTTCATTAATGAAAATATTATTATTATATTATTAAATAAACTTACGGAATATATATAATATATATATATATATATATATATATATATATATATATATATATATATATATATATATATATATATATATATATATATATATATTGTTTCATGCACGAATAATTCTGCGAGCTACTGTTGCAATTGTTTTTATAACCAATAAGAACCTCATGATCAAGAAAGTGAATTTACTCGAAACCACGAGAACCCACCAAGCATGACCAACATCTGAAAGTGATGGTTCCAGGCTAAGTTCTCAGATTGACAGGGGAGGTGTTTAGTGGGTAGTCCAAAGGCATCCTCCATGGGAGTCCCACACTGCCAGACTCGGCGGGCATAAATGCCTTCACCTCCCTACCACAATAAAAAAAAACATCTGAAAGTGACGTCACTCTTTTCATTAAGCTACTCGAATATACTAGGTACCTCTCGGCAGAACATTCGCCAATGTACGAGAAATGGGTTGAATGGCTAGAGACCCTATATAAAGGCAAGCTGAATGAATGGGGGAATCATTCATTGCAACGGTGATAATAAAACTGCGAAAGAGTGGAGCGCGAGGTAAAGGCGATATTGATTGAGTGATTGTGAAGTGATTTTAGAAGACAATTGCAATAGAAATTTATTGACAAGTGGACGTTAGACTTTGAATAGTGAAATTAATAATTGTGCATTCTTTTAAATAAACTCTTTTAAACTTAATTGAAAAAGACATTGCGTTTTCACTTTCCCGGAACATTAAAATTATTGGTTGCGAAACATAACACGCGACAATTTATATATATATATATATATATATATATATATATATATATATATATATATATATATATATATACACATATATATATATATATATATATATATATATATATATATATATATATATATATATATATATGTGCATCTATGTGCAGTATATATATATATATATATATATATATATATATATATATATATATATATATATATGCAGTATATATATATATATATATATATATAGTATATAGTATACATATATGTATATAAATGTAGGATATAACGGGATTTGTACCTGGAGGTCGCAATTTTGCTTTGATTTTCGCTAAATTTTCAGACATTAAATATTTCGACTAGTTTTGTCAATCATTCAAATTGGTTAAGCGAAAACCAAATAGAGGCTGTTTTGGATGAAAATCCGTGATATCTGTTCTGACCAAAGTATAGCTCCGATTTGTACCAAAATTTCTACAAAGATCCATTCAAGTGTGTGGTAAAGCTCACAATAAAAAACTCAAAGTCAAACCATCTGAAAGAAAATGCCGGCCGCTCAAAAAAGGTTGAACAATGAAAAAGCACTTCAGGGTCAGGTCAGAATATCAAAATGGCGGATAGGCAAATTTTGAAATTCGAAAACTTCTTAAAGCTACCATTTATATTGGAATTTTTATTAATTCTCAAATTATGGCAAACGTTGATGAGATCTTGTACTAAACTAAATTCGATTCCTGTGAATGCTGTAGATTTGAGCAGTAGTGAGATTTGCAACAAATTATATATTAATACACATGGTACATCGTATTCAAGGAACTGAGCTTTAAAAGATTTGAAATAAAAAAAATTTTCCACTAAAAAGGGTGAAGTAAAAAAACTTTTAGAAAAAAATAGAAATCCGACTTTAAAATGCCCTAAAAAGGATGAAATGAATTTTATGGAAGCGGTTTCAAATCAACTTCCCCATTTCAATTTAAAAACTTTCAACATGCTCACCATCATAAAAGAAACGGAAAAAACTGATTGGCACCGCTTCCATAAAATTTATTCCATCCTTTTTAGGGAATTGAAGTGGGTTTTCTTTTTTTTCTAAAATTTTATACTTCTCCACTGCTGCTGCATAAACTTGCTAGAATACAAAATGTTGTAAAACTTGCAAAAAGCACAAAGCTACACCGAGAAAATTTCACACGACACTTTGTCCTATTTTGTATAGCGCACTTATTGTGGCGCCATTTGATATTAAAAATTATTACAAAGCTTACCTACATACATAGTAGCCTCTCCAAAAATTTATAGCATTGATCACTAAAACTATGAAGGAATCGCCATTTTTCGATGCATAGGAAATATTCCTATGATTTTAGGATTAAGTTCATTGCAAATGGCAATATGTGAAGAATAGAACCCAGAATATAGGTTCAAAGATTAAATTGCATTTATATAGCGATGTATCCTATGCACAAAATACCAAACAAGCCTTTTTTATTATTTTACTGTTTTGCTTTGTGCCATATGCGGCTTTGTGTATTGAAACTCAACATAATGTACACAACCGCGCGCAGCCAAGTCGACAAAAGCCGTCACGTTAAACATTGCTATGAGGAACATATTAAACACAAAAGTTTTGTATATTACATAAGGTAAACAATAGGAACTTCCAGAATGTCTTCTTCGAAATATGGAAGTCATGGTCGAATATCTGATATTGCGGGATTATATTTCAGTTTAGTTGTGAAGTAGCTTTCCAGGAGTACAAAAAGTGAAGTAGTGAGTGCATTAATTAAATTAAATAAGAGTTAAAAAATCCATACTCAATGCAGTAAGCACTGGTGGATTGGGGATTTCCCGAACTTGTAAGCAAATTTCAATGTAAGTTCAAGTTCATTATATATTTTATCATTGATTGGATCGGCGAGAACAATATTCTAATCGCAGCCACGTGTGAATTTAGCGTCAAAAATCGTGCGTTGAGGAGCTTTGTGCGAAAAATTTTAAGTTTTCAAGATAATGAAGGATAAATATCGGAATTTTCTCAGGTAGATTTGCTCCTCCGACATATTATGTGTAGTTTCCGAGAACACCACTAGATGAAAGTGCAAAAATTTTGCGTCATATGGCTTGTGAAATCTCCCGAAAGGATCGCGCACTGCAAAGATTTAGTTCATCAAGCATGATCGAATGATACTAAAATCACGCGCTGTAGCGATATACTCTTCCCAAAACTCCACATGCTACACAGACATAATTTTACTAAATACTAAATAAAACTGCTTCATAAATATTTTATTGATTATTCAGCTCGTTGGGAAAATGTAGAGCATAGCAGAGAATCGAAATGTAATATATGTATGGTTAGATACTTTGCTGTGAGTAGTTCAAATGATTGAATAAGTTAAACTTGCATATAATATCGGGTTTCTGAGAGAAACACAATTTGATAGAGAAAAACTATTGTTTTTTTTGGAAACTTTCAAGCAAAATTCTATTATATATAGTATATATATATATATATATATATATATATATATATATATATATATATATATATATATATATATATATATATATATATATATATATATTTATATTTATATATATATATATATATATATATATATATATATATATATATATTTATATTTATATATATATATATATATATATATATATATATATATATATATATATATATATATATATATATATATATATATATATATATATATATGTATACATATATATGTATTTATATATACAAGTTTATATATAATTATATTTCTATACATATATATATATATATATATATATATATATATATATATATATATATATATATATATATATATATATATATATATATATATATATATATATATATATATGTATATATAAATATAACTTAATAAATCAAGGATCACTTGGACTAAAAAAATATAATTTTATTTTAGGGCAAAGCCTTACAATCCGTTACAATACAGTATGAAGTTAATACTAAAATTTCCGCCAAATACATAATTTAATTTATAGCATAGAAAATGCTGACGCTATGTCTAGCATTTGTCGTGAGAATTTCTAACTTTTGATTTCCCAGGTTGCACTGCTTTGCAGTGTTAGATTTCGGTCAGTCTGGAAATTCTGTCTGGAAATTGTTCATTAACTCCTCCCCGCTTAAATGCAATTGTCCGCAATTGTTCGGAAATATCAGAAGTACGGAAGGTCATTGATGCTCCTCGAGTTCCTTTTTGGGCTGGTTGATACGGAAGATGAGGGTTGAATTATCGTGGGCTGAGATCGTATCGGTTCTGGTGAGGGTTGGATTGTCGTGGGCTGAGATCGTATTGATTCTTCGTGTTTGTTTTCTGGAATATATGAATGAATGGTTATTTTTGAATTACCTTTTCTGGAACAAGATCTCCCGAAAAGCGCTGTGCAGGTAAGGATTCCTAGAATAGCGATAAAGGTGTATGAGATGGATTGATGCGTTCTGCTATTTGTTTGGAGCAGCTCAATTTTCCCGGTGTTGTTGATGTGGAGTTCGCTGATCATTTCTAGCGAGAGGAATTCTCGGTAGGCATCTCCTTCTGGTGCTGGTTGGAGTATAGCTGGAAGTACTTGCATGCTTGATACTTCTCGGGATATGTAGGATCGGCCATTTATTTTAACGGTTGTGTTAGAGAATCTAATCAGGTATGTCCCGATTAACTTCTGCGTCGTGTTTTCAGCTTCAACTATTCCGGAAAAGTCATTCAGGAGTATAATGCCGCTTGAAATTTCGTCGATTGTAGGGATATGATGCCCAGAAGTTTTATTGCAGATGGCGTTTGATCCTTTGAGCAACCTTGGTAAGCAACCTGAACTACTTATGTCTATAATATCTTTTTCTGAGCAAATTGAAAATTGATTGAGCTCTTTACAATTTTTTGTTACAGCAAATAATTTATCTTTACGTTCCAAAATTTTATCAAATACAATTTCATTTACTAAATTTCTTTTTTTGATAGGTTTTATTATGAGCGTGTTAAATGTTTCTTCTCTAGTCATTGGTATGTTTATTATGTATAGAATAGTGAATTGATTTGAGATTATTTTGATTTCCGCGAAGTCTAAAGCTTCTTCGACGGAAGAGAATGGCAATTTTTCCTTATGCAACGCTTTTACGGCTAGTTTAATTTCCGTCTTAGACAAAATTAGTGAATTTATTACACCTGCTTTGGCCAAATGTAAGGCAAAGTTTACGTTTCTCAATTCTTCCTTCATAAGTTTAATTTTGGCTTGAATTTCCAAAACAATGTTTGTACTACTCTTGCTGTCTTCCTTAAGTAATTTTTGGATTTCATTAGTAATCTTGGTAATATTATTGATCCGATCATTATATAGCTGGTTGATGACGACTTGTCTGTTGTGACTTCTCAAAACGTTGTTAATTTTTTCTTTAATAGTAATGAAGTCCTCATGATCCGGATTTCCGGCTACCTATGAAGTTAAGTGACCTTTTCATTCTCCGAGGAACTAAGTTTTCAATGAGTGCTTCGATTTGTTCTACTTCGTGGGTTAAGTAGCGAGATAAAGGATGATGCTGGACAATGGATAGATTTAGGATATCGTGTGTATTAGTTACGAATTTTTCATACTGATGCACATCTATTGTGTGGATAATTTTGAAGTTTCCATCTCGTATTTTCGTCAGTCCTACGTTAAATGTTACTATTTGAGAGTTCGTGTAGTCTAAGATTTGTATTGTTCCGCTGGTCACGCATATGAAAGATCTGAAGAAGAAAAAAGGAGAGAAAGGAAGAAAGTTAATTTCGAATTTTATCCTTATGGACTCGTTTTCCGGACTCTGTAAGAATTGTAGTTTTCTTGTTTTCTTTAACTATTTCTTGTCGATAGCGAGGTGTTAATTTTGACCCTCTTCTTTTGTTTTGTTTCACGTATATAACTTGTCCAATCTCGTAGTCTGTTGTTGGTTGTCTTTTTTTGTTATGGTTATGTAAGTCTTTGTCCTGTTTGAGTCTAAGTTTGTCGATGTTTGATTGTCTTGTCCTTTCAAATTCTTCTGGGTTCATTCTGGGTGATCTTCCTAGGTAGAGTTCAACAGGTTTTTTTCCCGTGGTGGAGTGAATGGTAAAATTGTATTCGTTAACTGCGCGCTCTAGGAGTTCTTCGAAAGATCGGGGTGTTGATTCTTTCTTCAGGCAGCGCATAATGCCTGTAAGAGTGGAATGAAAGCGTTCAACCTGTCCATTTCCTTCGCTTTTATAGGGTGGTGTCTTATAAACCTTGATCTGTAACTCGTCCTCCATCATAGATGTAATAGCGTTTGACCTTAGGGCACCTTCGTTGTCGATGACAACGTGCTCCGGTACGCAAAAGAAGAAAAGAATATCCTGGAGTGGTCTTCTAATGTCCTCGAGTGAACGGGATGGGATGATCTTTGCCATGGCAAATTTTGTAAACTTGTCTATAGCCGTAAGAACAAGATGTTTTTCTGTTGAAAAAATATCTATATGGACGATGTGACCGGGATAATTAGGAATTGGAGTTTTTTCTAAAAAGGATTTATTAGGGTGTCGGTCATATTTATTCTCCTTACATATTGTGCAGAGTTTGACCAGTCTCTTTATTTTGGCACTCATATTTGGAAAATAGAAGTTCTCTATAATTTGAAGTCTATTTTCCTCAGCATTTCGATGGGCTCTTTTATGGACTTGGAGGATTCTCTCCTCTTGCTCGGCTTCGGAAGGAATGTCTTCAACTGTCTTTTGTGTGTATCGAATTTTGTAGTCTTTGAAATGATGTGGATATATCTGTTGTATGAGACCCATAGTTGATTCGTCTGTCTGTAGACCGTTAATTAAGTTAGGATTAAGGTAGCGTTTAAAAATATTAACAATGTCCTGTTCTGTGTATTCTCTTTGAATCAGAGTATGTCTTGTATAATTTTCGAAGGGGTGTGATATTTGGTAGCTATTTTCTTTACCCAGTTTCAGGAGAATTTGGTTTCTGAACACATTGATGGGAGATTCAACGCAAGGTATTAGGTTTTGTGATGAACTTTCATCGCTATATTGCGTAGGTGTCATAGAATTAATTTCAGGTTCGCGGGGTGGTCTTGAAAGGGAATCGGCTACAACATTTGCCTTACCCGGTTTGTATTTTAGTTCATAGTTATATTCTTCCAATCTTGATTTCCAGCGTTTCATTTTGGTGTTTGTATTTTTTGAGCTAAGGGCATATGTTAGGGGTTGGTGGTCTGTAAAAATCTTAACTATGCTAGATCCGTACTAGTAATTTCGAAGATTTTCGAGGGCCCATATTATTGCCAACATCTCTTTTTCGTTTGTTGCATAGTTCTCCTCGGGTTTACCGAGAGTCCTTGATAAATACGAAATCGGTTTGTTGGCTTGTGATAACACTGCTCCAATGGCATAATCAGATGCGTCGGTAGTAAGTTCGAACGGTTTCTTAAAATCTGGGTGTATAAGTAAGACGTCTTGTGAAATGAGGACACTTTTGACCTTGCTGAAGGCGTCCAATGCGTCTTTATCAAGTGAAATGGGTTTGTTTTTGGAAACGTGTTTGGATGTACGTCCATCCTCCCCTCTTAAGAGGGCTGTCAGGGGCTTAGCGATCTTAGCGTAGTCTTGTATGAACCGCCTGTAACACCCTGACAGTCCAAGGAATGATCTAAGATCCTTGAGTGTTTTGGGAGGTGAAAAGTTGACGATTGCCTCAACTTTTTTGGGGTTCGTTCGTATTCCTTCCACACAAACAATAAACCCAAGAAATTCAACCTCTTTTTTCAGAAACTCGCATTTATCTAAGTTGATTTTTATGTTCGCCCTTTGGAGTGTCCTGAATATAATCTCTAAATTTCCGAAATGTTCTTTTTCGTCCTTACCAAAGACTATTATGTCGTCGATGTAGATACGACAGCGCTTCCCGATGTGTTCCTTTAATATATCGTCTAGTGTTCGTTGAAAGATGGCTGGGCCATTCTTCAGACCGAACGGTAGGCGAAGAAACTCGTATTTTCCGTTGTTTATGGCAAACGCGGTTTTTTCTACGTCAGATTCTCTTAAGAGAATCTGGTGAAATCCACTTTTTAAATCGATAATTGAAAAGTATTGATTTTCGCCCAAGTTAGAAAGGACTTCATTAATATCAGGTATAGGGTATGCGTCGGTGACCGTGATCGAGTTTAATTTTCGATAGTCAACGACCATTCTGAATTTCTTTTCACCAGATGCATCTTGTTTTTTAGGTACGATCCAGACGGGCGCGTTATATGGAGATTTTGATGGTCTGATAATGTTGTCCTTCAACAATTTCTGGATCTCCTTTTCAACTTCTTCTTTAAGGGCCATAGGGTAGGGGTACGATTTTGCGTAGACGGGATCATCCGTGGTAGTGCGGATTTCGCCTCTAACGGAGGTTGTAAATGTTAATTTTTCATCTGGTTCTGATAATAAAGACTTGTTTTTCGAAAGGATTAGCTTTAGTCGTTTTTCCTGCTCCTTAGTCAAATGAGATGTTCTAACATTCATATGGTTAACGGACTCAGATACGTGTTGTTTTAATGGAATGTCTATCTGGGGTTTGATTGACATTACGTTAGCGCTAGCGTGAATAACTGCTTGTAAATTTTTTAGGGTATCATTACCAATTAATCCTGCAAAGGTCTTAAGCGAAGGCAATAAGAAGAATTTTAATTTTTTTTGTTTTCGGTCCGAATATGTTGATGAAGGCGTGATGAGTTATGTTTATTGGTCCACCTACTGAGCTGGTGGTGAAGGGTTTTTCATTTGGGATAGGGTTACGTACGAAAGAAGGTTGGATGTAGTTGTTGTTTGACCCGGTGTCAATACGGAATTTTAGCATTTCACCGCTCTTCGCTGCGTATTCTATATATGGCAGTGAAGAGCCCTTCAATCTAAAAAATGGATGCCACCTTGTTGATCTGTGTTATTTGTATCGTTTGGTACGTCCTCGGCGGGTTCGTCACCATTATTATCATATTCATATCCTGTAGTTTCATCTGCTTCCTCTAAATTCGGAGGGAATGGAACAGTTTCTTCGAGGGACAGATACTCGAGTAGATCTGCTTGATCTAACTCGTGTTCCTTTTGAGCTAGTATGTCCGGTTCTATGTTGTAATCGTGGGTATAATAGGTGCGCTGCTGCTTGTTGCCAGGTTGTACTTGTTGAGACGCCATCCTTTTAACGGGGAACGCACGATATTGCGGCCTATTCTGATAATTTACCGCTTGGGTCCTCATGGATTGATGTACGTCCATAGGCTCATACCTGCGTGGTTTAGGAGGTAGTGGTTTAGCGTTAGGGGGTACATATTGCACCTGCCTATACAATTGTGGAGCTGGTGGAATACGAGGATTATGGAAGAGTTCGGGCCTAAAATCCTTTCTCGGAATATATGCATGTTGTAGCGGCGGAGCGTCAAAATGTTTCTTAGGAGGAATTGGAGGAGGTATATTCTGTGTTGGCTTTTTATGTATGGCATGCGTGTTATTTGCATGCTGTGTCCTGTAGTCAACATTCTGCAACTTAAGACACAAATGCAAAGCCTATGGCAGGTCAGCAGGCTCTCGGATGCTGAGTAGTCGAGGCAAATCTCCTCTTAGTCCACGTACAAACGTGTCAAGAGCTTTATCCCTATAGCATTGGGTCATATTTGTCAGTGACTCTTGCCCCATGTCCACAGAAGATAATTTGTTAAGTATCAGTGACAGGTAGTGATAGACCGTCTGATAGAATTCGTGGATACTTCCGTTGCCTTGAACAAGAGTAGTCATCTGGTACTCGAGCGTACCAAGATCCCTCTTGTCAGCGTAGTGAAGTGTTAAACACTTCGAAATTTTGCTCCAATTTAGGGGAGTATTGTAGGATTCCAAGGCTTTATCAGCTTGGCCTATAATCTTGTTGTGTATTACTGACAGGATGCCGTAATACTTTGGAGTGCATTTCAGGTGTTCATAGATCCTTAGAATCCTCTCGACACTTTTCCTCCATGGGGAATATTCGCTGGGGTCACCTGAAAATGTCCTTAAACTTTTGACGACATCGGGAATTTTATCCATATCCGACAGATTTGCATCAACGTTCCCGGTTATTGGAACGTCACAGTCGTCGTTTGCATTGGAGGCTGGATTCATAATAGAGTAAAAAATATCTCCACCTTGGGTGTTAAGGGCTTGTGCTACTATTCCCGTTATAAGCTGAACCAGGTCGACGTTATTATTTCCACTACCCTGTTCAGCTGGGGGATTGTTCTGTGGAGGATTTTGGTCCCCATTATTTTGAGACTGCGTCTCATTTATATTGAGTCGCGGAGGGCGAATAAGATTTCCTTGGTTGGGCATCGTGAGAATAGGGACAACAACAAAATTTTCCAAAAGCCTTCGCAGATTTGGCAGGGAAGGCACACAATAATCCCTTGCAACAAAGTATCAAACGTTACAATTCCTGAAAAAGAATGTTTTAGAAAAGAACACGCAATACAAACAACCGACCAGAGTGGAATGGACAAGGGATGCCTGAAAAAAGGGTTAAACAATGTTTTGGGAAACACGCAGAATATAATAATTTCGCACACGCAATCTAGTGATTTTATAAACGCAATATAATAATTTCTTCCTTTAAGATTTGTTTTGCTAAACGATCTCCTTTATAAGGATTTACGACAGCAAGAGTATTGGAAGATTTTTTCTTTATAAGGGCGTTCAATAATTTTGCCTGAAGGGATAAGCTCTTTCGAAAGAAGAAATCAATTCCGTTCCACGAAATAGACATGAAAATACATTCAATGTCTGTTTCACGAAACAAAAAAACTTGTTCGCTATTAAAAATTTAACTCCTAACGTTGGTGAATTAGTACTCGCCAGATAAATTTAGTGAAAGTTCACTATACTTATACTTTAAACAAAGTTTCAATGATATTCCCCTGATGTGACCCATTACTTTAATTAGAGTGAATTTGATGAACTGTGTTAACCAAGCTGTCCTGTCATATTTTTTGTGGTAATTTAGTGACTTAGTGGACAAAGTGCGTAAGTGACAATAAATTGCTTATTGGACATATAATTGGGAATATTCATTCAGGGAATTGATTTTAATCATATATATTATGGAGCAAATAAATATTGACCAGCTGATTGCGGATCAGCAAAGGCGGATTTATGCCATCGAGGACATTCGGGAGTCCCTGTGCAAGCTCAGAAAGGAAAAGCGCATAGAGGAAAAATTCATAGAGAGCTGGAAGGAGATCAAAGTGCTGAGAAGGGAATTCTTCAACTGCCACGAAGTGCTAATGGGAAGACATGAGGTGCAAGGTACACCATACTTCCAGGACAACAAATATAAATTATTAGAAGAAGTTTACCAACGGGCAAAGGAATTTATCGAAAGGATTCATCCGGGACGTCTGAGCGATCAGGATGAAGCTAGTGGAAAAACTGTGGATGGAGCAGAAATAGAGGAAGTTGCAAAAAATAGTAGCAAGGAAGCAGATGCATCAGCTGTAGAAAATGTGCCCAAAAAACATAGTGATTCTCTTTCTACCGGTGCGATTCCCAAAATTTCGAGAAATGCGGAAAATGTAACTGTGTGCGACGGATCTCTTTGGAAAACAACATTCAAAGAGGATGAGCATGAAAATGGCCGTCAATTTGGTGCCCTGTTAAGACAAGAGCGGATTTGGGGACGGTCGGCAAATTTTTTGGGAGATAGTCCGCACCATAATTATTCCTGGCCAACTTATGAGCCGTATCGAAGGGAAAATGGCGTACCGCGCGCGACGCCACGCGATCGGAGTATTTTTAAAGACTATGAAAACAGAGTGGAAACAAACCCTCCGAGATATTCACCTCAAGGACAATTCATCCACAATAGTGATAGTACTCGCTTTCCAAATTATGACGCTTACCCATTGACATGGAATCGCAATTACCGTCCGCGTCCATTACCCCCAATTCCGCAAATACCACTGTTTGAGGGTGATATTCGACAGTTCGAAACATTTCGCAATATTTTCAATTCGGTGTATGAAGGTTCTGATGTTGGAGAAGCAGAACGTCTTATGATGTTACAAAGCAAGCTCATGGGAGACGCTAAGAGATTGATTGAGCACTTAGGAGTAAACGGAGCTAATTATCGCCATGCTTGGGACTTGCTTAACCGAAGATATAGTAGCCGTCGCGCACTTATAGAAAAAGTGATTCAAACCCTTATTGATCTTCCCCAAATTTATCAAGACGACGCTAAGTCCATAGGGAAAGCGCTAGACATCATGCGGTCAGTAACACAGAACTTACTGAAGGCAGGGTTTGATGCTAGAGAAGGTGTACCATTTATTCCTTTTGTGATCACTAGAAAAATGGATTTGAAGACAAAGCGAGAATTTGATGCTTCCTTGAGGGACCCACGTGCTCCAGTTTATATTGATGATTTAGATTGGTTCCTAGAAAAGAAGTACATTATACTTTCATCTACTATAGAAAGTAGTACTCTGCTAGGCCTCCAATCTAGTCCCACCGCTAAGAGCAAACAAAGGAAAGAGCATACGTATTTTATGCAGGAAGAGGCTGAAAAAACAAATGCAGAAAAAGTAAAAGCGAACACAAAAGGAAAAAATTTGCTGAAGTCTTTTGTTTGCTCTGAACCGCATTACACTATAAAGTGTCCCCAATTTCTGGAAGCCACTGACAAAGAAAAGCTTCTTCGCCAATTTAAAGTTTGCATTTACTGCATAGCGCATAAGTTTGATTTCAAAAATCCATGCAAAAAGCGATCAACTTTGAAGTGCGATATTTGCAAAGAGAACCATTTGGCTATTATGAACCATCACTTTGTTACAACTTCCCATTTAACTGCCAAGCAAAAGGATCCCATCACAGAGCTCGTTCAAGTGAGTGCTAATTTTTGTGAAAACGGCACAGATATGTCGACTTCAACCACAGTACCGCCCACTGCAATCGCAAAGCTTGTCGCAGCCGATGGAACGACAATATCAGTGCGCTGTTTAGTAGACCAAGGAAGCCAAAGTAGTTACATAACCGAAAATTTGGTGCAAAAGTTGCGCTTAGAGAAGAAACGCACCAACGTTGAAGTATTCGGGGTGGGAGGAGTATCATCCGAAAATTTAACAGCTGTCGTATGCTTAAAAGTAAAACTGGATGATGCAGAAAACTCCATAATTAACACAAAAGCGTTGGTTGTCAGAAGAATCAATAAAGGCAAACTTCCGAGTATTCCAAGCAAAATCGGTAGAACATTAAAAGGAAAACAGCTAGCGGACCCAGTTTTTAACTATCCCGCTCATGTTCCAGTTCTGTTAGGCTCCAATGTTCTACCATTACTCTTCAAAGAAGGTGTAGAAGTAATTGACAAGTTTTTGTTCCAAAACACTAAATTGGGATGGATTGTATCCGGACCAGCCGAAAGCAAAGTTTCTAGAGTCGCTTCCTCCTATGTTTCTTTGGCTGAAATGGAAAAAAGCTTACTTGAATTTTGGGACATGCCGCTGAATCAAGATGATGTGGCAGCAGTAAATGAGCAAGAGTGTGAAAAGCTTTACCAAGAGAAGCACTTCCGACTCGAAGATGGAAGATATGTGGTACCTACACCATGGCGACAAGATGCACCAAAGTTGGGCAACTCATACTATATAGCAGTTAAGCAGTTTCTTCGTCAAGAAAAAAGATGGTCGTTGAACCATACACATAAAAAACTATCAGACGACTTCATGATTGACTATCTAAACTTGGGGCACATGAGAAAGGTCACAAAGGAAGCTGAATGCAATATCAGCGGTGAAGTTTTTTACATACCGTATTTGAGTGTCTTCCGCGAGGATGCAATTACCACGAAGCTAAGAAATGTATTTAATAGTTCCAGTGCGTCCAGTAACAATGTTACCTTAAATCAGTGCATTCATCTAGGTCCAAAATTACAAACCCATATCTTTCATATAGTAACCAGAGTTCGCCGATTTCGATATGTGTTTGCCAGTGACATTACTAAAATGTATAGGCAAATTCATCTCCTCAATGAAGATCAGCAAAAACTTCGAATATTGTGGAGGATAAGCTCGGAAGCACCGCTCGAAGAGTACCACTTAACGACCGTTACATATGGACTCGACTGCGCTCCATGGCAGGCAATCCACACCTTACACCAAATCGCTCATGACAACTCTCCAGACGAGGAGACGAAATGGATAATTGAGAATGCGTTCTATATGGATGACCTTTTGTACGGAGCACAAGAAATCGACCACGCTCAAACCCTTATCACAAATATTTCCTTGACATTAGAAAAAGCAAAGATGTCGCTAACGAAATGGGTAGCCAATCATCCAACCGTACTAGAAAAGGTTCGGAAGGAGAAGCAAGTTGGCTCATATATTGATATCCAGAGGAACAACAATAGTACTAAAATACTAGGGTTGCACTTCAATTGGGATGCAGACTATTTTTTCTATTCAATACGTTCACCCATATCAGTCAAATATACTAAACGAGAGATCCTTAGTATTGCCGCATCATTATATGACCCGATAGGATGGCTTTTACCTGTCATAATGAAACTACGCATAGAAATCCAACAGCTCTGGCAAAAAGGTTATGATTGGGATCAAGAAATAGACGCAGCTTGCAAATATAAGTTTCAGAAGATTTTCGCTACACTTGAGAATTTAAATGATGTGCGAATTCTCAGATGGATGGGGACTACTGATCCAACGAAGGCAATACAATTAATTGGATTTAGTGATGCATCCGGAGATGGATATGCCGCAGTTATATATAGTAGGCAAGCCAGCAGTGAAGGGTACATAGTGCGATTGATCGCAGCAAAAGGAAGGGTCACGCCACTCAAAACAAAAACCAACAAAGAATCGAAAGAAAATACTATTCCGAAAATGGAACTCGAGAGCATTCTGCTGCTTACCGAACTGTATGGTGAAGTTAAGAAAAGCTTTGGGAACATACCGTTGATCTTCAGAGCATACACCGACTCATCAGTAGCCCTTCATTCGGTTTGCAGCAGAAAAGACATTGATAATAAGTTTGTCAAAAGAAGAGTGGATAAAATTAGGAAAGTCTTAGCGCCGGAAAATCTACATCATGTTCGTTCGGAAGATAACCCAGCAGACTGCGGCTCAAGAGGATTGAACCCAGATGCATTCATGCGGTACTCGCTTTGGTTTAAAGGTCCAAAATTTCTCCAAGGAGATCTGCCCGAGATTAATTTCACAACAAATGCAGAGATAATTTCACTTATTGCTGTCGAATCCATAGAAGAGTATCAGATAGACGCAAATTTCATCGAAAGATTTTCATCATGGCGTAGACTCGTAAACTCGGTTGCAAGATGCTTGCGCTGGAAATATAAAACCAAAGGCGTTCTTTCAGTAGCAGAGCTTAAAAATGCCGAAAATGCCATCTTCCGATGCCAACAACACGTACTATTTAGTACGCAAATTAATCAAATTCGTAAAGGAAAGCCTGTGGAGCATAGACATTGGCTATCATTTCTTCAACCCTTTATTGATAGGGAGAGTGGTGTTCTTTGCGCGAGAGGCAGGATTGAGCATGCAAGCCTGACATATCGGCAAAAGCATCCTATAATTCTTGGTAAATATCATTTAGTAGATTTGTTAATCAGGCAGGTGCATCTTGACTATAGTCACTGCGGAAATAGTATCACCGCTACCAGAATCCGTGAAACATTTCATGTACCTGCCTTGCAGCAGCAAGTGAAGAAAATTTTAAGGGCATGTATATTGTGTACCAAATTGAGAGCGAAAACAATAGAACCTCCAATGTCAAGTTTACATCCTGAAAGGGTGACTCCGTCGTATACATTCCAAAATGTAGGAACCGATCTTTGCGGCCCCTTCCAATTAAAGTCAAGCCCACTGAAATTCGCTAAGCCTATGAAGGTTTACATCGTTGTTTTCGTTTGTATGGCTACAAAACTGATTCACCTTGAGTTATGCTCAGACCTTAGCATAAATACATTCCTGTCAGCATTCAGCCGATTTGTAAGCAGACGGGGCCAACCAGATATTGTGCGATCCGATAACGCTACCAATTTAACCGGCGCAGCGAAGGTTCTTGCCGAGGCATGGAGAAAAATAGCAGCGGACTCTGAGGAGAAACTAGCCCCTCGAAAAATAACGTGGCTTCACAATCCACCGGGAGCTAGCCATTTCGGGGGATTGTTTGAAGCAGCTGTGGGGAGCCTGAAAAAATTTATTAAACGAATGCCCTCAGTAAACAATTTGACATATGAACAATTTCATACGGGCGTTTGTGCTTGGGAAGCAATATTAAACAACCGCCCATTCTACCCTATACAAGTAGATAGTGACTGCTTTGAGTGTCTGACTCCTGCACATTTCATAGTACAGCGAAGCCTTATAGCCCCACCAATGGGTGTTGGAATGCGGGAAGAGTTGCCAGCTACCAAGAAGTGGCTTCAAGTTCAGGATCTACAGCGTAATTTCTGGAAAAAATTTCAGAACGAATACCTTAGATATCTCCAGAAAACGTACAAATGGAAACGACCTGGCCGACAGCTACACGAAGGAGATTTGGTTCTAATAAAAGAATCTGGAAATGCACCACTACAGTGGAGAAAAGCAAAGGTAATCGAAATTTACCCAGACGCTAAAGGAGTAGTTCGCCAGGTAGGCCTTAAGACTCCTACAAGAAACTATGTTCATCGAGAGGTGCATAACCTAGTCCCTTTGCTACCTGAAGAAGATTCCGATGTAAAGAGAATAAATCAAGACACCAAAGTTACCTCCAAGAATTGTACGGCAAGCCTTCACCCTGAGGAAATGCAGGCAATGAGGTCCTCCACTAACGAAAATGTATTCCCTGAAACTAGCCCGGAGAGACATAGATATAATACAAGGTCCCGTAATAAAAGCAGCATACTTTCAAATCTCTTGATCACGCTAGTTTGCTGCCTTACAGTTACGGCCACTACAATCGCTGAAAATGCGCTACATATCGAGGTCTTCAATCAAACGACGTATATCAAACTACGCGAGGTGAAAATCAAAGCATTAGATTTAAATTTCCAAGTGAATACTTCTTTGAATATAACACGAGAATTACAATTCATCGAAGAAAAAGTTAAAGAATTTAGTGACTTCTGTTCCGAAGGTTTTATTAGAGAACAGGTTAGAAATTATTGTGACACGCATAAAACGAACATTGAAGACAAGTTTGGCAACCTCCGCATAAAGCTCCAACAATACTACAGTAAAAAATATTCGAAACGATGGGCTGTACCACTGGCATCGGGGGTAGCAAAGGGGGTTTTGAAATGGGGTGCCAAATATATTCCTCAGTTATTGATGACTGGCGCAGTAACGTGTCTCGGATACGAGGATATTCAACTGCATAATAAAATCAATTCAATCAAGGAAAAGACTGCGAAAATTACGGTGATGATGCTAAATATAACCAATTTAGAATACCACCAAATTGAAGACCAGTTACAAAAAGTGGTTCGGCAACAACAAGAAATTGCTTTGCAGCAACAAATAGATGAATACGCTGAAAGTCTCAAGTCTTTGATTATAGAAATAACAGACAAGCATGAAGACCTAAAAAATTTAGTCCCAATTGATGAGCTAAGAAAGTTTGTTGCTAAGGTCAACCAGCACATACCCGATCTTATGATCCCAACTGTAAAAGAAGACAAGTTAATCTTCAATGTCAACCCAATTGTCATAGATGTGAAGGAAGGACAAGTTCTCATCAGTTACCTTATTCCACTCGTTTATAAAACTGTATTCAATTTAAAAGCAGTGGTAGCCGTCCCAAACTCACATTGGTGGACGTACATATTCGAGAATGCTCAACCAGTACAGCTTATAGCTACTAGCACTGACAATGAAAAGTATTTTTACCCCGGAAAGTCCATTGAGTTTTTACCAAACTGTTACGATGTAGTACAGGTTATGAAAGTCCCATCATGTGAAAACAAAATAGCATCAAACGTAAGCAAACCTGACCAATGGTGTAACAGGCGCACTATCCTTGAAGACACTCGTTTCTTTCGATTGAGTTCAAATCTTGGAGTCCTTTACGTTAAAGGAAAGGATTCTGTGAAGATAAAATGCAACGATACCGAAGCAAAGCTGTCCAGCGCAGTAAACCTAGTCAATTTTGATGGATGTACCGTGGATACTGCCAATTTCTCGATAACTGGTGCAATCACAACAAGTGGAGAGGCTACTATTGTAAACATTCACGACATAAGTACAACTATGACTGCACTTCCAGTGGAAGGATTGGTACCACTGTTAGAACCTGAGGAGTCCCAGATTCAGCAGCTGGAACGCGAACTGGAAGACGTACTTGAGGGGGAAGCTGATAGTCCAAATTACAACATATCCATTGGAGCAGGTGTTTTCTTGGTCTCGATTGTTCTAGTAGCTGGAGCAGTTTGGGTGTGCACTTGCCAACAACAATCTACCCCAACATTCATCAGCCATCTATCATTGGAGGATAGAACAATTGGAAGCTGGTCGCATACCTCAACTCTGACTATCATCGCCAATGAGAGCAGAACATCAATGCTATAAGTTCAATTTGCACAAAACAAAATAAATTAACGTATAAATTATTATGTGTGGACATGTAATTTTTAATTTAATAGAAAAATGATTGTTTTTTTTTCGCATTCAAGGATGACCGCCCGCCAAGAAAAAAATGTAGTAACTATCTTAAACCTTGTTCCCCCCGGGAGTGTGTTTGAACGTTTCGCTTACGCTTTTCCTATTTAATGGTCAATGAACATAGGTCACTGACTCTTCGGTCATGATTAAACAACCAAACAATTATGATCGAAGTGAAAAGAGTGACCTATGGACTGCGGTCATTAACTGTGTGTTTGAACGTTTCGCTTGAGCTTTTCCTATTTAATGGTCAATGAACATAGGTCACTGACTCTTCGGTCATAATTAAACAACTAAGCAATTATGATCGAAGTGAATAGAGTGACCTATGGACTGCGGTCATTAACTCAGGATTGAAAGCTATGCGAATTGCAAGTCAATTGAGGGAAATGATGCAATTATTGGAATTCAGCATTTCTTTCACTTGCAATTCCATAGCTGAGTTAGCAGAAAAGTTCAACGCACCAATTAATCATGTTAAGCTAATTAGTCGTTGTTCGATTATCGCTCTTTCGGGCGGTCATCTTGGCGCGAAGCCAATAATTTTCAAATAGTTTTTTATTATAATTTGTAACTTTTTGGTAATTGTAATAATATTGGCGCGAAGCCATCGTATAAAGTGTTAAAATCTAAAGTTGTTCTTTTATTGTATAAAACGCGTAAACATCAACTATTTTTCACTATTAATGCACAATATTTCGCATATATCTCAATAATCAATGTAATTCACTTTTGAAAAAAATGTTCACTTTTCCTAATCAAATTTAACATAAAAAAATTTTTAATTTCAACTTATAGGATTGCTACCAAGGTTCTCATTTTCTTCGGACAATTGTCAGGAAGGGCGGCTGTTATTTATTTTGATAACTCCTTTTTGCAGCTGCTGCTAAGGGGCCTCGTTCCCTTCACCGGTACCACGATTCGCCGCTTGGTTATTGCGCACGATAAAAAATTCACTTCCGCGGTTTTCCACTTTTCGTTGGTGCGCACTCGCGTAACCCGCGTACTTTTGTTTTTCGGTTAAAACTTATTTATTTGCGGTACCGCGACAATGGTCCCTGCTCGGGCGCCACTTAATAAATCAAGGATCACTTGGACTAAAAAAATATAATTTTATTTTAGGGCAAAGCCTTACAATCCGTTACAATACAGTATGAAGTTAATACTAAAATTTCCGCCAAATACATAATTTAATTTATAGCATAGAAAATGCTGACGCTATGTCTAGCATTTGTCGTGAGAATTTCTAACTTTTGATTTCCCAGGTTGCACTGCTTTGCAGTGTTAGATTTCGGTCAGTCTGGAAATTCTGTCTGGAAATTGTTCATTAACTCCTCCCCGCTTAAATGCAATTGTCCGCAATTGTTCGGAAATATCAGAAGTACGGAAGGTCATTGATGCTCTTCGAGTTCCTTTTTGGGCTAGTTGATACGGAAGATGAGGGTTGAATTATCGTGGGCTGAGATCGTATCGGTTCTGGTGAGGGTTGGATTGTCGTGGGCTGAGATCGTATTGATTCTTCGTGTTTGTTTTCTGGAATATATGAATGAATGGTTATTTTTGAATTACCTTTTCTGGAACAAGATCTCCAGAAAAGCGCTGTGCAGGTAAGGATTCCTAGAACAGCGATAAAGGTGTATGAGATGGATTGATGCGTTCTGCTATTTGTTTGGAGCAGCTCAATTTTCCCGGTGTTGTTGATGTGGAGTTCGCTGATCATTTCTAGCGAGAGGAATTCTCGGTAGGCATCTCCTTCTGGTGCTGGTTGGAGTATAGCTGGAAGTACTTGCATGCTTGATACTTCTCGGGATATGTAGGATCGGCCATTTATTTTAACGGTTGTGTTAGAGAATCTAATCAGGTATGTCCCGATTAACTTCTGCGTCGTGTTTTCAGCTTCAACAATTCCGGAAAAGTGATTCAGGAGTATAATGCCACTTTAAATTTCGTCGATTGTAGGGATATGATGCCCAGAAGTTTTATTGCAGATGGCGTTTGAACCTTTGAGCAACCTTGGTAAGCAACCTGAACTACTTATGTCTATAATATCTTTTTCAATACAGTATGAAGTTAATACTAAAATTTCCGCCAAATACATAATTTAATTTATAGCATAGAAAATGCTGACGCTATGTCTAGCATTTGTCGTGAGAATTTCTAACTTTTGATTTCCCAGGTTGCACTGCTTTGCAGTGTTAGATTTCGGTCAGTCTGGAAATTCTGTCTGGAAATTGTTCATTAACTCCTCCCCGCTTAAATGCAATTGTCCGCAATTGTTCGGAAATATCAGAAGTACGGAAGGTCATTGATGCTCTTCGAGTTCCTTTTTGGGCTAGTTGATACGGAAGATGAGGGTTGAATTATCGTGGGCTGAGATCGTATCGGTTCTGGTGAGGGTTGGATTGTCGTGGGCTGAGATCGTATTGATTCTTCGTGTTTGTTTTCTGGAATATATGAATGAATGGTTATTTTTGAATTACCTTTTCTGGAATAAGATCTCCAGAAAAGCGCTGTGCAGGTAAGGATTCCTAGAACAGCGATAAAGGTGTATGAGATGGATTGATGCGTTCTGCTATTTGTTTGGAGCAGCTCAATTTTCCCGGTGTTGTTGATGTGGAGTTCGCTGATCATTTCTAGCGAGAGGAATTCTCGGTAGGCATCTCCTTCTGGTGCTGGTTGGAGTATAGCTGGAAGTACTTGCATGCTTGATACTTCTCGGGATATGTAGGATCGGCCATTTATTTTAACGGTTGTGTTAGAGAATCTAATCAGGTATGTCCCGATTAACTTCTGCGTCGTGTTTTCAGCTTCAACAATTCCGGAAAAGTGATTCAGGAGTATAATGCCACTTTAAATTTCGTCGATTGTAGGGATATGATGCCCAGAAGTTTTATTGCAGATGGCGTTTGAACCTTTGAGCAACCTTGGTAAGCAACCTGAACTACTTATGTCTATAATATCTTTTTCAATACAGTATGAAGTTAATACTAAAATTTCCGCCAAATACATAATTTAATTTATAGCATAGAAAATGCTGACGCTATGTCTAGCATTTGTCGTGAGAATTTCTAACTTTTGATTTCCCAGGTTGCACTGCTTTGCAGTGTTAGATTTCGGTCAGTCTGGAAATTCTGTCTGGAAATTGTTCATTAACTTATATATAGATATATATATATATATATATATATATATATATATATATATATATATATATATATATATATATATATATATATGTATATATATATATATATATATATATATATATATATATATATATATATATATATATATATATATATTGTTACATGTACAAATAATTCGCAATTGTTTCCACAATCATTAAGAACACCAACAAATGAATTTACTCGAACCCACGAGAACCCAACAAGCATTATCAACATCTGAAAGTGAGTCACTGCCCATTAATTACGCTGCTGGAATGTTCCCGCTTATTCATCAATGTACGAGAACTGAGTTGAATGATTAGAGACCCTATATAAAGGCGAGCTGAATGAATGGGGGGATCATTCATTACAACCACGAAAGAAAACTGCGATATAGTGGAACGCGAAGTAAAGGCGATTGATTGTTTCAGTGCGAAGTGATTTTAAGTGGACAGTTGAATGACAAATTTATAGACTAAGTGAAAATTAAAATTGTGCAATACTAAAATAAGTGATTTTGCATTTTTTGATTAATTGAATAAACTCTTTTGATTTAATTTAAAAGACATTGCGTTTTCACTTCTCCGGAACATTAAAATTATTGGCCGCGAACCAAAAACACGCGACAGTGGTGTCGAGAAGTGAGATTAATATTTTGGAAGTGAAAACGTTTAAACAATTTTAAAGTGCACAATTGTGAAAATTAACGTGGAAAAATAGCCGAAACAATAAGAAAATGCCAGGAAATTTACATCTACAAATTAAACAATTGAGCATATCGGAGCTCAAAGAGGAGATGGAACAACGAAATCTGGCTACACAAGGTACAAAGGCGATACTGATTGCACGCTTGCGTGATGCAATCGAGTCGGAAGGCGTGAATCTGGATTTGGGTGAGCTCTCAGCTGCAGAAAGAGGCGCAGAAGGTGGTGAAGCCGAAACACCAAAACCAAAGGAACCAGAAAATGCGCTGATGCAAATGTTGATGCTGATGCAGCAAGAGAAGCGACAACAGTCATCCAATTTAACTGCGAAGCTAAATGAACAATCAGCGCAGCTAAGTGAACAATCAGTGCAGCTAAATGAACAGACATCCAATTTAGCTGTGAAGCAAAATGAACAATCAGCGAAGCTAGACCAACAAGCATTCGAAATCAAGGCAGGCATCACACAGAAGCTGGAAAAACAGTCAACCGAAATAAAAGCGGAGCTCAGTAGTCTCAACAGCCAAATTAAATGCGTCGAGGAGAAGGTATACCAGGTCGAGGAGAGAATCAACCTTGAGATCAGCCAGGTCGAAGAGAGAATCATGGAAAAAGTAAAAAAGGACTTGGAAGCAGCGAAGGCAGTAGTAATTGCCTCACCAGCCCCACTTATAACCGCAGTGCAAAGCTCATCTGGAAATGTGCAAGCACCAATATTCGATGGGTAAACGGTCTGGACTATTTAAAAAACCCAGTTCGAAGCAGCCGCTCGCATGAATCACTGGAATGAGCAGGAACGAGCAACTGCATTGATTCTTGCTCTAAGAGGCCCAGCTGCCGAGCTGTTGCAGACTATCCCCGTTGAAGTGCACTCAAACTCGAGTGCTATAATGAATGCGCTCGACATGCGTTATGGAGATGATCATCTAAAGCAGATTTATCGGTCACAGCTAAGGCATCGGGTGCAGAAGTCTGGTGAAAACCTACAGCAGCTAGCCCAAGACATTGAGCGACTAGCACTTTTGGCTTACCCGGCCTACAGCCCAGAACATCGAGATGATGCAGCGACAGAAGCATTCATCAGCGCACTAAAGGACCCGGAGTGGCAACAAGCCGTGCGTTTAGCCCAGAAGCAAACGGTTAAGGACGCATTAGCTTACAGTCTGAACTTTGAGGCTGCAAAAAATGTGACTCGTACCACTGCCCGGGTCCGTGAGGTAGTGGCAGACGAGTGCAGGTGTGAGCACGTGGAAATTGAGCGAGACCCGCATGTAAATGGTGCGCCTAGATGCTGGAATTGCGGAGAGAAGGGGCACCTGCAAAGAGACTGCAAGAAGTGGAGAAAACCGAGCTATTGTCCAGGGTGTGTGCTAGGAGGAGATCCAGACCGAGTCAGGAGCCCAGAATGGAAGCCCTTCAAACAGAGGGGTCGGGAAACATGTAAGAGCCAACTTCGTGGGGCAGAGGTTGGCTAGGAGGATCAACGTCCCCAGCACCACCATCATCGTGTCAAGACTACATCGTGGAGAAGCGGACTTATGCCTTCCGGGTCAAGTTGATGGAAAACACTGCACCATAACCATCGACACTGGTGCAACCCGATCGATTATCTGACCAGACCTAGTTAGACAGCAACAACTTCACAAGGGCAGGATTTTCTCACTACTGACAGCTACGGGAGAAACTGCACCTGTTCATGGAGAGGTCAACCTCCAGATACAGTTGGGAGACCTTGTGTTCCGACATAATTTTCTGGTCGCGAACATTATGGATGACTGCATTCTCGGAATGGATTTTCTGCGACCACATGGAATCACGTTGGATTTGGGCAAACGTGTATTGAAATGGCAGAATGTCGAAGTACTGATGGAGGATCCCAGCGTCCAAATTCCCAAGATGAGTGTAGTGGTATGTACTGACACTGATGTACCGAATTCTTCCGAAAGCATTGTATGGGCCAGGCTTGATGGTGAATCTGGAGACCACCGATCTTATCTGATAGAGCCAACGAAGACGTCCGCATTGCGCCGTTTGATTGTAGGACGATGTCTTGTAAGATCTTTAAGGAACGGATATGTGCCGGTTAGAGTCCTTAACACCGTAGACAACCACGAGCATCAAAGCGGGAGAAGTCATCGGCAGCTGCCAGCCTGTTTCCACCATCACCTCTTTGGAAGCTACTCACGACCATCATTGGAAAAGGAGGCAAGACCCAGACAAAGCCCGGGAATCTACGTCTGCAATATTGAAGCAGGTCGAATTGCCAGTGCAGCTATTCAAACGAGCCTCTGATCTGGTCACCAAGTACAGTGACATCTTCTCAACAAGCCCGGATGACCACGGCCGAAGGAGTCTGGTAACTCACGTCATAGATACACAGGGAGCCAAGCCGATCCGACAAGCACCGAGACGCCTCCCTATAGCCAAACAAGGAGAAGTGAGCGCGCTGATCTCGGACATGGAAAAACAAGGCGTTATTGAACCTTCTGTTAGTCCATGGGCCGCGCCTGTAGTTCTAGTCAAGAAAAAGGATGGTAGCACTCGTTTTTGTGTCGACTATAGGCAGCTTAACGACGTCACTAAGAAAGATAGTTACCCAATCCCACGCATCGATGACATCATGGACACTTTAGCCGACGCAAAATGGTTTTCTACACTCGATCTCAAGAGTGGCTACTGGCAGGTAGAAATTGACAAGAAGGACCGAGAGAAGACCGCATTTTCAGTTGGGACCGGATTGTGGCAATTCGTGGTGATGCCGTTTGGGCTTTGCAATGCTCCAGCCACTTTCGAACGCTTGATGGAATACGTGCTAGGTGGTCTAACCTGGGAAACCTGCTTGGTATACCTAGATGACATCATCGTCATCGGGAGAACGTTCGAAGAGAATGTGCGGAACTTAGAAGAGGTTTTCCCCCGATTGCGGCTGGAAAATTTGAAACTTAGTCCCGATATGTGTACCCTTCTCGCAGCTGAAGTAAAATACCTGGGACACGTCGTATCAGCAGAAGGGGTCAAAACAGACCCTGAGAAAATCGAAGCCGTGAAAAGCTGGCCAACACCAAACAACAAGCCCCAACTACGAAGTTTTCTGGGTCTGGCGACCTACTATCGAAGATTCGTCAAAGACTTTGCCAAAATAGCTAAGTGGCTCCATCAGCTAACCGAGAAAAATCGTTCAAATGTCTGGAATGAACAATGCCAGACAGCCTTTGAGACCCTGAAGGAAAAGCTGTGTGAATCACCCGTGCTGGCGTATCCGAAACCCGGAAAAATGTTTGTAGTTGACACCGATGCAAGCAACGGCGGTATTGGAGCTGTACTCTCCCAGCAGATCAATGGTGAAGAAAGAGTTCTCTCTTACTACAGTCGAGTTCTCTCAAAAAGTGAGAGGAACTACTGTGTGACCAGGAAGGAGCTATTGGCTATTATAGAGGCCACCAAGCGGTTCCACAAGTATCTATATGGCCAGAAATTTGTTCTTCGAATGGACCATGCATCACTGAGATGGTTGCTCAACTTCAAAAACCCCGAGGGACAAGTTGCGAGATGGATCGAAAGATTGCAGTCATACGACTACGAAATTGTTCATCGGAAGGGCGGAGTTCATGGAAATGCTGACGCCCTATCCCGCCGTCCATGTCCACCTAACTGCAAGCATTGCCGACTAATTGAGGAAAAGGAACCGCTCGTTGATCTGCGATTGATAACGGCAGAATTCGATGAAGGTTGGTCATCGGAGGAGATTCAAAACGCCCAGTTAGCCGATGAAGACATCGGACCATTGCTCGTATGGAAGGAGACGACTGGGCGACCTGAGTGGAAAGACGTTTCAATGCATGGCGCAACCCTGAAAAGCTATTGGGCACAATGGAACTCCCTTCAGGTGGAGGGTGGCGTACTCAAGCGGAAATGGGAAACGGCGGATGGTAGCTCCTATGGGATTCAAACTATACTACCCAAAAGCCAAATCCACGATGTGATTAAGGAAATGCATGAAGGATCCTCGGGAGGCCACCTTAGTGTTAACAAGACCTTAGCGAAATTGCGGGAAAGGTTCTACTGGCTCCACGCTGGTGTCGCAGATGCACAATTTGCGCTTCCGTCAAAGGCCCAAAGCGACGACTGAGAGGACAAATGCAAACCTATAACGTAGGCGTGCCATTCGAATGGATTGCTGTTGACATCGCAGGACCCTTTCCTGAATCCGATTGGGGAAATTGATGTACGCTGGTTGTAGCCGATTATTTCAGCAAGTGGCCTGAGATCTACCCCATTCCCAACCAGGAAGCAACTACCGTAGCAGAATAGCTAGTGTTAAATTGGGTCAGTAGGTACGGCGTACCTTGCGAATTACATTCAGATCAAGGCCGAAACTTTGAGTCACTAGTTTTTAGCGAAATGTGCGAGCTGCTGGGAATACGGAAAACAAGGACAACACCGCTGCATCCCCAATCCGATGGAATGGTCGAACGGTTCAACGACACGCTAAATAAACATCTGGCCAAGATGGTCGACGAGAACCAAAGGGACTGGGACCGACATATTCCACTATTTTTGATGGCGTACAGAGCTGCCGAACACGCATCGGCGGGTCAAGCCCCAGCCAAAGTCCTTTTTGGAAAGACTATTCGTCTGCCAGCCGATATAAAGTTCGGAACACCCCTGAGAAACCCTAAACGATCTCGGAGTACGCAATTGATCTAAGGCAACGGTTGAACCAGATACATCGGACAGTGCGAAATCACCTCGAATCGGCTACTGATCGCATTGTAGACCAGGTATGATCTAAAGGCAAATTCTACTGGCTTCCAGCAAGATGACTTGGTGTGGCTATATAACCCGCAACGGCGAAAGGGTAGGTCTCGAAAGTTGCAACATAATTGGGAGGGACCATACCGGGTCACAACGCGAATTAACGACGTCGTATATCGAATACAGGAACACCGTAAGCCGAGAGCCAAAATGAAAACCGTGCATCTGGACCGTCTTGCCCCATATTACACCCCAGGAGAATTGACTACAACTGGCGACACATCTTTTCGGGGCGAAAAGAACTGAGGTGGGGGCAGTGTTACATGTACAAATAATTCTGCGAGCTACTATCGCAATTGTTTCCACAATCATTAAGAACACCAACAAATGAATTTACTCGAACCCACGAGAACCCAACAAGCATTATCAACATCTGAAAGTGAGTCAGTGCCCATTAATTACGCTGCTGGAATGTTCCCGCTTATTCATCAACGTACGAGAACTGAGTTGAATGATTAGAGACCCTATATAAAGTGTTAACAAGACCTTAGCGAAATTGCGGGAAAGGTTCTACTGGCTCCACGCTGGTGTCGCAGATGCACAATTTGCGCTTCCGTCAAAGGCCCAAAGCGACGACTGAGAGGACAAATGCAAACCTATAACGTAGGCGTGCCATTCGAATGGATTGCTGTTGACATCGCAGGACCCTTTCCTGAATCCGATTGGGGAAATTGATGTACGCTGGTTGTAGCCGATTATTTCAGCAAGTGGCCTGAGATCTACCCCATTCCCAACCAGGAAGCAACTACCGTAGCAGAATAGCTAGTGTTAAATTGGGTCAGTAGGTACGGCGTACCTTGCGAATTACATTCAGATCAAGGCCGAAACTTTGAGTCACTAGTTTTTAGCGAAATGTGCGAGCTGCTGGGAATACGGAAAACAAGGACAACACCGCTGCATCCCCAATCCGATGGAATGGTCGAACGGTTCAACGACACGCTAAATAAACATCTGGCCAAGATGGTCGACGAGAACCAAAGGGACTGGGACCGACATATTCCACTATTTTTGATGGCGTACAGAGCTGCCGAACACGCATCGGCGGGTCAAGCCCCAGCCAAAGTCCTTTTTGGAAAGACTATTCGTCTGCCAGCCGATATAAAGTTCGGAACACCCCTGAGAAACCCTAAACGATCTCGGAGTACGCAATTGATCTAAGGCAACGGTTGAACCAGATACATCGGACAGTGCGAAATCACCTCGAATCGGCTACTGATCGCATTGTAGACCAGGTATGATCTAAAGGCAAATTCTACTGGCTTCCAGCAAGATGACTTGGTGTGGCTATATAACCCGCAACGGCGAAAGGGTAGGTCTCGAAAGTTGCAACATAATTGGGAGGGACCATACCGGGTCACAACGCGAATTAACGACGTCGTATATCGAATACAGGAACACCGTAAGCCGAGAGCCAAAATGAAAACCGTGCATCTGGACCGTCTTGCCCCATATTACACCCCAGGAGAATTGACTACAACTGGCGACACATCTTTTCGGGGCGAAAAGAACTGAGGTGGGGGCAGTGTTACATGTACAAATAATTCTGCGAGCTACTATCGCAATTGTTTCCACAATCATTAAGAACACCAACAAATGAATTTACTCGAACCCACGAGAACCCAACAAGCATTATCAACATCTGAAAGTGAGTCAGTGCCCATTAATTACGCTGCTGGAATGTTCCCGCTTATTCATCAATGTACGAGAACTGAGTTGAATGATTAGAGACCCTATATAAAGGCGAGCTGAATGAATGGGGGGATCATTCATTACAACCGCGATAGAAAACTGCGATATAGTGGAACGCGAAGTAAAGGCGATTGATTGTTTCAGTGCGAAGTGATTTTAAGTGGACAGTTGAATGACAAATTTATAGACTAAGTGAAAATTAAAATTGTGCAATACTAAAATAAGTGATTTTGCATTTTTTGATTAATTGAATAAACTCTTTTAATTTAATTTAAAAGACATTGCGTTTTCACTTCCCCAGAACATTAAAATTATTGGCCGCGAACCAAAAACACGCGACAATATATATATATATATATATATATATATATATATATATATATATATATATATATATATATATATATATATATATATATTTATATATACTGTTACATGTACAAATAATTCTGCGAGCTACTGTCGCAATTGTTTTCACAACAAGGAAGAACACGAATTCACTCGAAACCACGAGAACCCAACAAGCATGATCAACATCTGCAAGTGACGTCACTCCATTCATGAATTTGCTCGAATCTACCAGGTACCTCTCGGTAGAACATTCGCCAATAAACGAGAAATGGGTGAATAGGTAGAGACCCTATATAAAGGCGAGCTGAATGAATGGGGGGATGATCATTCATTCAACCGCGACAAGAAGTGCGAAAGAAAAGTGTGTTTCGTAATAGTGAAGTGATTTAGAAGACAATTGCGATAATAAATTTATGGACAAGTGTTAGAATCTTAATAGTGAAAATTAAAATTAGTGAAAGTGTTAACCGATTATTGTGCATTTTATTAAATAAACTCTTTTAACTCAAATTAAAAGACATTGCGTTTTCACTTTCCCGGAACGTTAAAATTATAGGCCGCGAACCAATAAAACGCGACAGTGGTGTCAAGAAGTGCGAAAGAAAAATTTTGAAAGTGAAAATTTGAACATTTTTATAGTGCACAATAGTAAAATTTAAAGAAACATTAAAAATGCCACGAAGCTTAAACTTAAAAATTAATGAATTGACCATATCGGAGCTCAAGGAGGAGTTGGAACAGCGGAATCTGGCCACACAAGGTACAAAGGCCATACTGATTGCACGCTTGCGTGACGCGATCGAGTCGGAAGGCGTGAATCTGGATTCGGGTGAGCTCTCAGATGCGGAAAAAGGCGCAGAAGGTGGAGAAGTAGAAACACCAAAATCAAAGGAGCCAGAAAATGCGCTGATGCAAATGTTAATGCTGATGACATCCAGTCTAACTGCGAAGCTAGATGAACAGTCATCCAGTTTAACTGCGAAGCTAAGTGAACAGTCATCCAATTTAACTACGAAGCTTGATGAACAATCAGCGAAGTTAAATGAACAATCAGCGAAGTTAAATGAACAATCAGCGCAGCTAAATGAACAGACATCCAGTTTAGCTGCGAAGCTAAATGAACAATCAGCGAAGCTAGACCAACAAGCGCTCGAAATCAAGGCGGACATCAGACAGAAGCTGGAAAAACAGTCAACCGAAATAAAAGCGGAGCTCAGTAGTCTCAACAACCAAATTAAATGCGTCGAGGAGAAGGTATACCAGGTCGAGGAGAGAATCAACCTTGAGATCAGCCAGGTCAACCATGAGATGGAAAAAGTGAAAAAGGACTTGGAAGCAGCGAAGGCAGTAGTAATCGCCTCACCTGCCCCAATTATAACCGCAGCGCAAAGCTCATCTAGAAATGTGCAAGTACCAATATTCGATGGGCAAACGGTCTGGACTATTTACAAAACCCAGTTCGAAGCAGCCGCTCGCATAAATCACTGGAATGAGCAGAAACGAGCAACTGTATTGATTCTTGCTCTAAGAGGCCCAGCTGCCGAGCTGTTGCAGACGATCCCCGTTGAATCGCACTCAAACTCGAATGCTATAATGAATGCGCTCGACATGCGTTATGGAGATGATCATCTAAAGCAGATTTATCGGTCACAGCTAAGGCATCGGGTGCAGAAGTCTGGTGAAACCCTACAGCAGCTAGCCCAAGACATTGAGCGACTAGCACTTTTGGCTTATCCAGCCTACGACCCAGAACATCGAGATGATGCAGCGACAGAACCATTCATCAGCGCACTAAAGGACCCGGAGTGGCAACAAGCCGTGCGTTTAGCTCAAAAGCAAACGGTTAAGGACGCACTGGCTTATAGTCTGAACTTTCAGGCAGCGAAAAATGTGACTCGTACCACTGCCCGGGTTCGTGAGGTAGTGACAGACGAATGCAGGTGTGAGCGCGTGGAAATTGAGCGAGATCCGCATGTAAATGGTGCGCCTAGATGCTGGAATTGCGGAGAGAAGGGGCACCTGCAAAGAGACTGCAAGAAGCGAAGAAAACCGAGCTATTGTCCAGGGTGTACAGCTAGGAGGAGATCCAGACCGAGTCAGCAGCCCAGAATGGAAGCCCTTCAAACAGAGGGGTCGGGAAACATGTAAGAGCCAACTTCGTGGGGCAGAGGTTGGCTAGGAGGATCGACGTCCCCAGCACCACCATCATCGTGTCAAGACTACATCGTGGAGAAGCGGACTTATGCCTTCCGGGTCAAGTTGACGGAGAACACTGCACCATAACAATCGACACTGGTGCAACCCGATCGATTATCCGACCAGACCTAGTTAGACAGCAACAACTTCACAAGGGCAGAATTTTCTCACTACTGACAGCTACGGGAGAAACTGCACCTGTTCATGGAGAGGTCAACCTCCAGATACAGTTGGGAGACCTTGTGTTCCGACATAATTTTCTGGTCGCGAACATTATGGATGACTGCATTCTCGGAATGGATTTTCTGCGACCACACGGAATCACGTTGGATTTGGGCAAACGTGTATTGAAATGGCAGAATGTACAAGTACTGATGGAGGATCCCAGCGTCCAAATTCCCAAGATGAATGTAGTGGTATGTACTGACACGGATGTACCGAATTCTTCCGAAAGCATTGTATGGGCCAAGCTTGATGGTGATTCTGGAGACCACCGATCTTATCTGATAGAGCCAACGAAGACGTCCGCATTACGCAATTTGATTGTAGGACGATGTCTTGTAAGATCTTTAAGGAACGGATATGTGCCGGTTAGAGCCCTTAACACCACAGACTCAACTACGAGCATCAAAGCGGGAGAAGTCATCGGCAGCTGCCAGCCTGTTTCCACCATCACCTCTTTGGAAGCTACTCACGACCATCATTGGAAAAGGGGGCAAGACACAGACAAAGCCCGGGAATCTACGTCTGCAATATTGAAGCAGGTCAAATTGCCAGTGCAGCTATTCAAACGAGCCTCTCATCTGGTCACCAAGTACAGTGACATCTTCTCAACAAGCCCGGATGACCAAGGCCGAAGGAGTCTGGTAACTCACGTCATAGATACACAGGGAGCCAAGCCGATCCGACAAGCACCGAGACGCCTCCCTATAGCCAAACAAGGAGAAGTGAGCGCGCTGATCTCGGACATGGAAAAACAAGGCGTTATTGAACCTTCTGTTAGTCCATGGGCCGCGCCTGTAGTTCTAGTCAAGAAAAAGGATGGTAGCACTCGTTTTTGTGTCGACTATAGGCAGCTTAACGACGTCACTAAGAAAGATAGTTACCCACTCCCACGCATCGATGACATCATGGACACTTTAGCCGACGCAAAATGGTTTTCTACACTCGATCTCAAGAGTGGCTACTGGCAGGTAGAAATTGACAAGAAGGACCGAGAGAAGACCGCATTTTCAGTTGGGACCGGATTGTGGCAATTTGTGGTGATGCCGTTTGGGCTTTGCAATGCTCCAGCCACTTTCGAACGCTTGATGGAATACGTGCTAGGTGGTCTAACCTGGGAAACCTGCTTGGTATACCTAGATGACATCATCGTCATCGGGAGAACGTTCGAAGAGAATGTGCGGAACTTAGAAGAGGTTTTCCCCCGATTGCGGCTGGAAAATTTGAAACTTAGTCCCGATATGTGTACCCTTCTCGCAGCTGAAGTAAAATACCTGGGACACGTCGTATCAGCAGAAGGGGTCAAAACAGACCCTGAGAAAATCGAAGCCGTGAAAAGCTGGCCAACACCAAACAACAAGCCCCAACTACGAAGTTTTCTGGGTCTGGCGACCTACTATCGAAGATTCGTCAAAGACTTTGCCAAAATAGCTAAGTGGCTCCATCAGCTAACCGAGAAAAATCGTTCAAATGTCTGGAATGAACAATGCCAGACAGCCTTTGAGACCCTGAAGGAAAAGCTGTGTGAATCACCCGTGCTGGCGTATCCGAAACCCGGAAAAATGTTTGTAGTTGACACCGATGCAAGCAACGGCGGTATTGGAGCTGTACTCTCCCAGCAGATCAATGGTGAAGAAAGAGTTCTCTCTTACTACAGTCGAGTTCTCTCAAAAAGTGAGAGGAACTACTGTGTGACCAGGAAGGAGCTATTGGCTATTATAGAGGCCACCAAGCGGTTCCACAAGTATCTATATGGCCAGAAATTTGTTCTTCGAATGGACCATGCATCACTGAGATGGTTGCTCAACTTCAAAAACCCCGAGGGACAAGTTGCGAGATGGATCGAAAGATTGCAGTCATACGACTACGAAATTGTTCATCGGAAGGGCGGAGTTCATGGAAATGCTGACGCCCTATCCCGCCGTCCATGTCCACCTAACTGCAAGCATTGCCGACTAATTGAGGAAAAGGAACCGCTCGTTGATCTGCGATTGATAACGGCAGAATTCGATGAAGGTTGGTCATCGGAGGAGATTCAAAACGCCCAGTTAGCCGATGAAGACATCGGACCATTGCTCGTATGGAAGGAGACGACTGGGCGACCTGAGTGGAAAGACGTTTCAATGCATGGCGCAACCCTGAAAAGCTATTGGGCACAATGGAACTCCCTTCAGGTGGAGGGTGGCGTACTCAAGCGGAAATGGGAAACGGCGGATGGTAGCTCCTATGGGATTCAAACTATACTACCCAAAAGCCAAATCCACGATGTGATTAAGGAAATGCATGAAGGATCCTCGGGAGGCCACCTTAGTGTTAACAAGACCTTAGCGAAATTGCGGGAAAGGTTCTACTGGCTCCACGCTGGTGTCGCAGATGCACAATTTGCGCTTCCGTCAAAGGCCCAAAGCGACGACTGAGAGGACAAATGCAAACCTATAACGTAGGCGTGCCATTCGAATGGATTGCTGTTGACATCGCAGGACCCTTTCCTGAATCCGATTGGGGAAATTGATGTACGCTGGTTGTAGCCGATTATTTCAGCAAGTGGCCTGAGATCTACCCCATTCCCAACCAGGAAGCAACTACCGTAGCAGAATAGCTAGTGTTAAATTGGGTCAGTAGGTACGGCGTACCTTGCGAATTACATTCAGATCAAGGCCGAAACTTTGAGTCACTAGTTTTTAGCGAAATGTGCGAGCTGCTGGGAATACGGAAAACGAGGACAACACCGCTGCATCCCCAATCCGATGGAATGGTCGAACGGTTCAACGACACGCTAAATAAACATCTGGCCAAGATGGTCGACGAGAACCAAAGGGACTGGGACTGACATATTCCACTATTTTTGATGGCGTACAGAGCTGCCGAACACGCATCGGCGGGTCAAGCCCCAGCCAAAGTCCTTTTTGGAAAGACTATTCGTCTGCCAGCCGATATAAAGTTCGGAACACCCCTGAGAAACCCTAAACGATCTCGGAGTACGCAATTGATCTAAGGCAACGGTTGAACCAGATACATCGGACAGTGCGAAATCACCTCGAATCGGCTACTGATCGCATTGTAGACCAGGTATGATCTAAAGGCAAATTCTACTGGCTTCCAGCAAGATGACTTGGTGTGGCTATATAACCCGCAACGGCGAAAGGGTAGGTCTCGAAAGTTGCAACATAATTGGGAGGGACCATACCGGGTCACAACGCGAATTAACGACGTCGTATATCGAATACAGGAACACCGTAAGCCGAGAGCCAAAATGAAAACCGTGCATCTGGACCGTCTTGCCCCATATTACACCCCAGGAGAATTGACTACAACTGGCGACACATCTTTTCGGGGCGAAAAGAACTGAGGTGGGGGCAGTGTTACATGTACAAATAATTCTGCGAGCTACTATCGCAATTGTTTCCACAATCATTAAGAACACCAACAAATGAATTTACTCGAACCCACGAGAACCCAACAAGCATTATCAACATCTGAATGTGAGTCAGTGCCCATTAATTACGCTGCTGGAATGTTCCCGCTTATTCATCAATGTACGAGAACTGAGTTGAATGATTAGAGACCCTATATAAAGGCGAGCTGAATGAATGGGGGGATCATTCATTACAACCGCGATAGAAAACTGCGATATAGTGGAACGCGAAGTAAAGGCGATTGATTGTTTCAGTGCGAAGTGATTTTAAGTGGACAGTTGAATGACAAATTTATAGACTAAGTGAAAATTAAAATTGTGCAATACTAAAATAAGTGATTTTGCATTTTTTGATTAATTGAATAAACTCTTTTAATTTAATTTAAAAGACATTGCATTTTCACTTCCCCAGAACATTAAAATTATTGGCCGCGAACCAAAAACACGCGACAATATATATATATATATATATATATATATATATATATATATATATATATATATATATATATATATATATATATATATATATATTTATATATACTGTTACATGTACAAATAATTCTGCGAGCTACTGTCGCAATTGTTTTCACAACAAGGAAGAACACGAATTCACTCGAAACCACGAGAACCCAACAAGCATGATCAACATCTGCAAGTGACGTCACTCCATTCATGAATTTGCTCGAATCTACCAGGTACCTCTCGGTAGAACATTCGCCAATAAACGAGAAATGGGTGAATAGGTAGAGACCCTATATAAAGGCGAGCTGAATGAATGGGGGGATGATCATTCATTCAACCGCGACAAGAAGTGCGAAAGAAAAGTGTGTTTCGTAATAGTGAAGTGATTTAGAAGACAATTGCGATAATAAATTTATGGACAAGTGTTAGAATCTTAATAGTGATAATTAAAATTAGTGAAAGTGTTAACCGATTATTGTGCATTTTATTAAATAAACTCTTTTAACTCAAATTAAAAGACATTGCGTTTTCACTTTCCCGGAACGTTAAAATTATAGGCCGCGAACCAATAAAACGCGACAGTGGTGTCAAGAAGTGCGAAAGAAAAATTTTGAAAGTGAAAATTTGAACATTTTTATAGTGCACAATAGTAAAATTTAAAGAAACATTAAAAATGCCACGAAGCTTAAACTTAAAAATTAATGAATTGACCATATCGGAGCTCAAGGAGGAGTTGGAACAGCGGAATCTGGCCACACAAGGTACAAAGGCCATACTGATTGCACGCTTGCGTGACGCGATCGAGTCGGAAGGCGTGAATCTGGATTCGGGTGAGCTCTCAGATGCGGAAAAAGGCGCAGAAGGTGGAGAAGTAGAAACACCAAAATCAAAGGTGCCAGAAAATGCGCTGATGCAAATGTTAATGCTGATGACATCCAGTCTAACTGCGAAGCTAGATGAACAGTCATCCAGTTTAACTGCGAAGCTAAGTGAACAGTCATCCAATTTAACTACGAAGCTTGATGAACAATCAGCGAAGTTAAATGAACAATCAGCGAAGTTAAATGAACAATCAGCGCAGCTAAATGAACAGACATCCAGTTTAGCTGCGAAGCTAAATGAACAATCAGCGAAGCTAGACCAACAAGCGCTCGAAATCAAGGCGGACATCAGACAGAAGCTGGAAAAACAGTCAACCGAAATAAAAGCGGAGCTCAGTAGTCTCAACAACCAAATTAAATGCGTCGAGGAGAAGGTATACCAGGTCGAGGAGAGAATCAACCTTGAGATCAGCCAGGTCAACCATGAGATGGAAAAAGTGAAAAAGGACTTGGAAGCAGCGAAGGCAGGAGTAATCGCCTCACCTGCCCCAATTATAACCGCAGCGCAAAGCTCATCTAGAAATGTGCAAGTACCAATATTCGATGGGCAAACGGTCTGGACTATTTACAAAACCCAGTTCGAAGCAGCCGCTCGCATAAATCACTGGAATGAGCAGAAACGAGCAACTGTATTGATTCTTGCTCTAAGAGGCCCAGCTGCCGAGCTGTTGCAGACGATCCCCGTTGAATCGCACTCAAACTCGAATGCTATAATGAATGCGCTCGACATGCGTTATGGAGATGATCATCTAAAGCAGATTTATCGGTCACAGCTAAGGCATCGGGTGCAGAAGTCTGGTGAAACCCTACAGCAGCTAGCCCAAGACATTGAGCGACTAGCACTTTTGGCTTATCCAGCCTACGACCCAGAACATCGAGATGATGCAGCGACAGAACCATTCATCAGCGCACTAAAGGACCCGGAGTGGCAACAAGCCGTGCGTTTAGCTCAAAAGCAAACGGTTAAGGACGCACTGGCTTATAGTCTGAACTTTCAGGCAGCGAAAAATGTGACTCGTACCACTGCCCGGGTTCGTGAGGTAGTGACAGACGAATGCAGGTGTGAGCGCGTGGAAATTGAGCGAGATCCGCATGTAAATGGTGCGCCTAGATGCTGGAATTGCGGAGAGAAGGGGCACCTGCAAAGAGACTGCAAGAAGCGAAGAAAACCGAGCTATTGTCCAGGGTGTACAGCTAGGAGGAGATCCAGACCGAGTCAGCAGCCCAGAATGGAAGCCCTTCAAACAGAGGGGTCGGGAAACATGTAAGAGCCAACTTCGTGGGGCAGAGGTTGGCTAGGAGGATCGACGTCCCCAGCACCACCATCATCGTGTCAAGACTACATCGTGGAGAAGCGGACTTATGCCTTCCGGGTCAAGTTGACGGAGAACACTGCACCATAACAATCGACACTGGTGCAACCCGATCGATTATCCGACCAGACCTAGTTAGACAGCAACAACTTCACAAGGGCAGAATTTTCTCACTACTGACAGCTACGGGAGAAACTGCACCTGTTCATGGAGAGGTCAACCTCCAGATACAGTTGGGAGACCTTGTGTTCCGACATAATTTTCTGGTCGCGAACATTATGGATGAATGCATTCTCGGAATGGATTTTCTGCGACCACACGGAATCACGTTGGATTTGGGCAAACGTGTATTGAAATGGCAGAATGTACAAGTACTGATGGAGGATCCCAGCGTCCAAATTCCCAAGATGAATGTAGTGGTATGTACTGACACGGATGTACCGGATTCTTCCGAAAGCATTGTATGGGCCAAGCTTGATGGTGATTCTGGAGACCACCGATCTTATCTGATAGAGCCAACGAAGACGTCCGCATTACGCAGTTTGATTGTAGGACGATGTCTTGTAAGATCTTTAAGGAACGGATATGTGCCGGTTAGAGCCCTTAACACCACAGACTCAACTACGAGCATCAAAGCGGGAGAAGTCATCGGCAGCTGCCAGCCTGTTTCCACCATCACCTCTTTGGAAGCTACTCACGACCATCATTGGAAAAGGAGGCAAGACACAGACAAAGCCCGGGAATCTACGTCTGCAATATTGAAGCAGGTCAAATTGCCAGTGCAGCTATTCAAACGAGCCTCTCATCTGGTCACCAAGTACAGTGACATCTTCTCAACAAGCCCGGATGACCAAGGCCGAAGGAGTCTGGTAACTCACGTCATAGATACACAGGGAGCCAAGCCGATCCGACAAGCACCGAGACGCCTCCCTATAGCCAAACAAGGAGAAGTGAGCGCGCTGATCTCGGACATGGAAAAACAAGGCGTTATTGAACCTTCTGTTAGTCCATGGGCCGCGCCTGTAGTTCTAGTCAAGAAAAAGGATGGTAGCACTCGTTTTTGTGTCGACTATAGGCAGCTTAACGACGTCACTAAGAAAGATAGTTACCCACTCCCACGCATCGATGACATCATGGACACTTTAGCCGACGCAAAATGGTTTTCTACACTCGATCTCAAGAGTGGCTACTGGCAGGTAGAAATTGACAAGAAGGACCGAGAGAAGACCGCATTTTCAGTTGGGACCGGATTGTGGCAATTCGTTGTGATGCCGTTTGGGCTTTGCAATGCTCCAGCCACTTTCGAACGCTTGATGGAATATGTGCTACGTGGTCTAACCTGGAAAACCTGCTTGGTATACCTAGATGACATCATCGTCATCGGTAGAACGTTCGAAGAGCATGTGCGGAACTTAGAAGAGGTTTTCTCCCGATTGCGACTGGCTAATTTGAAACTTAGTCCCGAGAAGTGTACTCTTTTTGCAGATGAAGTAAAATACCTGGGACACGTCGTATCAGCAGAAGGGGTCAAAACAGACCCTGAGAAAATTGAAGCCGTGAAAAGCTGGCCAACACCAAACAACAAGCCCCAACTACGAAGTTTTCTGGGTCTGGCGACCTACTATCGAAGATTCGTCAAAGACTTTGCCAAAATAGCTAAGTGGCTCCATCAGCTAACCGAGAAAAATCGTCCGTATGTCTGGAATGAACAATGCCAGACAGCCTTTGAGACCCTGAAGGAAAAGCTGTGTGAATCACCCGTGCTGGCGTATCCGAAACCCGGAAAAATGTTTGTAGTTGACACCGATGCAAGCAACGGCGGTATTGGAGCTGTACTCTCCCAGCAGATCAATGGCGAAGAAAGAGTCCTCTCTTATTACAGTCGAGTTCTCTCAAAAAGTGAGAGGATTTACTGCGTGACCAGGAAGGAGCTATTGGCTATAATAGAGGCCACCAAGCAGTTCCAAAAGTATCTATATGGCCAGAAATTTGTTCTTCGAACGTACCATGCATCACTGAGATGGTTGCTCAACTTCAAAAACCCCGAGGGACAAGTTGCGAGATGGATCGTAAGATTGCAGTCATACGACTATGAAATTGTTCATCGGAAGGGCGGAGTTCATGGAAATGCACCCTATCCCGCCATCCATGTCCAGCTAACTGCAAGCATTGCCGACGGATTGAGGAAAAGGAACCGCTCGTTGATCTGCGATTGATAATGGCGGAATTCGATGAAGGTTGGTCATCGGAGAAGATTCGAAACGCCCAGTTAGCCGATGAAGACATCGGACCATTGCTCGTATGGAAGGAGACGACTGGGCGACCTGAGTGGAAAGACGTTTCAATGCATGGCGCAACCCTGAAAAGCTATTGGGCACAATGGAACTCCCTTCAGGTGGAGGGTGGCGTACTCAAGCGAAAATGAGAAACGGCGGATGGCAGCTCCTATAGGATGCAAACTATACTTCCCAAAAGCCGAATCCACGATGTGGTTAAGGAAATGCATGAAGGATCCTCGGGAGGCCACCTTGGTGTTAACAAGACCTTAGCGAAATTGCGGGAACGGTTCTACTGGCTCCACGCTCGAGAAGACGTGGAGGACTAGTGTCGCAGATGCACAATTTGCGCTTCCGTCAAAGGCCCAAAGTGACGACTGAGAGGACAAATGTAAACATATAACGTAGGCGTGCCATTCGAAAGGATTGCTGTTGACATCGCAGGACCCTTTCCTGAATCCGATTGGGGAAATCGATATCCGCTGGTTGTAGCCGATTATTTCAGCAAGTGGCCTGAGGTCTACCCCATTCCCAACCAGGAAGCAACTACCGTAGCTGAACAGCTAGTGTTAAATTGGGTCAGTAGGTACGGCGTACCTTGCGAATTACATTCGGATCAAGGCCGAAACTTTGAGTCACTAGTTTTTGGCGAAATGTGTGAGCTGCTCGGAATACGGAAAACGAGGACAACACCGCTGCATCCCCAATCCGATGGAATGGTCGAACGTTTCAACGGCACGCTCAATAAACACCTTGCCAAGATGGTTGACGAGAACCAAAGGGACTGGGACCGACATATCCCACTATTTTTGATGGCGTACAGAGCTGCCGAACATGCATCGACGGGTCAAGCCCCAGCCAAAGTCATTTTTGGAAAGACTATTCGTCTGCCAGCTGATATAAAGTTTGGAAAACCCCTGAGAAACCCCAAACGATCTCGGAGTACGCAAGTGATCTAAGACAACGGTTGAACCAGATACATCGAACAGTGCGAAAACACCTCGAATCGGCTACTGACCGCATGAAGACCAGGTATGATCTAAAGGCAAATTCTACTGGCTTCCAGCAAGATGACTTGGTGTGGCTATATAACCCGCAACGGCGAAAGGGTAGGTCTCCAAAGTTGCAACATAACTGGGAGGGACCATACCGAGTCACAAAGCGAATCAACGACGTCGTACATCGCATACAGGAACACCGGAAACCGAGAGCCAAAATGAAAATCGTGCATCTGGACCGTCTTGCCCCATATTACATCCAGGGAGAATTGACTACAACTGGCGACACATCTTTTCGGGGCGAAAAGAATTGAGGTGGGGGCAGTGTTACATGTACAAATAATTCTGCGAGCTACTGTCGCAATTGTTTTCACAACAATGAAGAACACGAATTCACTCGAAACCACGAGAACCCAACAAGCATGATCAACATCTGCAAGTAACGTCACTCCATTCATGAATTTGCTCGAATCTACCAGGTACCTCTCGGTAGAACATTCGCCAATAAACGAGAAATGGGTGAATAGGTAGAGACCCTATATAAAGGTGAGCTGAATGAATGGGGGGTGATCATTCATTCAACCGCAACAAGAAGTGCGAAAGAAAAGTGTGTTTCGTAATAGTGAAGTGATTTAGAAGACAATTGCGATAATAAATTTATGGACAAGTGTTAGAATCTTAATAGTGAAAATTAAAATTAGTGAAAGTGTTAACCGATTATTGTGCATTTTATTAAATAAACTCTTTTAACTCAAATTAAAAGACATTGCGTTTTCACTTTCCCGGAACGTTAAAATTATGGGCCGCGAACCAATAAAACGCGACAATATATATATATGTATATATATATATATATATATATATATATATATATATATATATATATATATATATATATATATATATATATATATATATATATATATATATATATACATAGATATATATATATATATATATATATACATATATAAATATTTATATATACGAGTTTATGTATATATATATATATATATGTATATATGTATATATATATATATATATATATATATATATATGTATATATATATATATATATATATATATATATGTATATATATATATATATATATATATATATATATGTATATATATATATATATATATATATATATATATATATATATATATATATATATATATATATATATATATATATATGTATGTATATATATATATATATATATATATATATATATATATATATATATATGTATATATATATATATATATATATATATATATATATATATATATATATATATATAAATATATATATATATATATATATATATATATATATATATATATATATATATATATATATATATATATATATATATATATATATATATATATGCTGTATTAACTGTATTAACTAGAGTTTGTCATTCACAGCAGAAGAAATAACTGACAACGCTTTCTCACAATTACAGTATGAGATTGTAAAAGACCGTATATCTAAAGCTAGGCCTCGGCAGGCATAAGAAGGAGGTAAAAGGATCTTTTGAGGCAAGGCATTAAAAATGTTGCCCAAATCATAAAGAAGAAGCTTTTAACTCTGATTTAGACTCAGTCATGTACTACGGCTCGCGACACTAAGGATCAAATATTATTCGATATTCATTATCCAAGCAAAATTAATTTCTCTAGTTCACAGGGCTCAAAAACGTCTTCGAATATCACAATTGTTAGTGCCATGCAAGTGAAGCAGCTGATCGTTCAAAACCAATTTTGGACACAACGTTTACAACGGTGTGTACCGATTATGAAGTTATTGACTTAGTTGACCTGAGTCGAAAGCTTTTGTAGCTTCATCCTCAATAATTGTCAGGTGTTTGTATGTCAAAGTGCTTTATATCATAAAAGTTAAAAACTTTGCAATAGTCTTCGATTTTGTTGAATTCCTTCAGTATTAGTATCTTATTGATAGCATAATTTTCTGGTCATGCCTTACTTTGAATATTGCATGATGAGCCTTGTTCTAATACTGTACTTACATTTTTATATACAATTTTTCACTAGGTATCTCGATCGCCTTCTTTGGTTCCTTACGCCAGTAAAGTAAAAGATTACTGAAAGTGCGCAAATGGTCTTATCGTAGAAAATTTCTATAAAAAACATAAAAAACTTGAGCGTCGGGAAAGAAATCTCCTATTGAATATTATAATTCAAAAAGAATTTGAAACTGTCGGGCAAGAAAATTTCGAAATAATGACAGAAAGGTTCAGAACATTAGTTCAAGAAATTTTGGAAATATTTCCTACGGAAAATCCTACGATATATTATACGCCATACCAACATGAAACCAAATTTTTGGCATCTGGAAAACTTTAGGAGTGCTACAATAGACTAAAAAAAAATTCAGAGCATGCAAAACAATCCCAGTCGAAGAACCGATCGTTATAACAGAAGACATAACAGGAAAACTATTTTTCCTTAAAAATAATTTAGAACCCTGGGACAAAATTATAAGTTACTGGAAAGAAATTTACAAGTACAGGATAAATTTGTTGAAGTCACCCCCATCGAATTTTACGATAAATTCATATATAAACGCTTTTCCTGCATTGAAAGGGTCTAAAGGCTGCTTCACGTTGGCAGAAGTGTGTGCAGGTGAATTTCCTTTTTTTTTTTAATTTTTGCCAATATAAGGAAATCTGTTATTTTCAGAACGGAAATTTGTTGAGAGAAAAATCCAGAAAATTCGGAAAGACCCTATAAACTGACACTTCAGCCAACTATCGTTGTTGAAGGTGAGAGTTTAGGTGAATATTTGACGAATTGCCAAACTGTAACAGCATTAAAGGGAATATTTTCATCAGATAATATTATGGCTATGTAGCCATCGAAGATATTCTGTATGAAGTTGAAAATGTCATAGCAGGTATTGACATTTGCATTAAAAGCTTTACATCACTGAACGCTAAGTTTCCACAAGTAAGTGAAGCTATCTGGACCTTCATTCAACGACGAGTATACAATATTAAGATGGCATTTCAGAAGTGTTTAACGCCAGTAAGTTCTCTACAGGCAGATACTGTATTTAGGATACGAAATCGAAACTGGTTTTATTTATTTGAATCATGGAATGTTTTAAATGTAAAAAATTCAACATGATGCTAATTCATACTTATTACACATCAGAATGTATCATAAACTTGAAGATGTTTTAGAATGTCATTCCTGCCCAGTAGGTCAATATTTTCGAACAACTAATGCCTTTAAGAAACATATTTCCTTACTTTTTAACTGAACTAAACATGTTCAAATATATAAGATAATGCCGGTAGTATATTAAAAATAAAAGAATTACCTAAAACTGTAATTTTTCCAGGCTTTGATACTCAAACTACCCTACTAGTGTTGTTGCGAGCGAACACATACAACATACTCGGATATACAGTCCGCGACAAAACTTTAGGACATGGGAACAAAAATAAAAAATCTTCACTTGTAATAGCAATTTATTTTCTTTATTTGATTGGAAATTCCGTATATAAACTCGAGAAATTTAAAAAAAGGCGAAATTCAGATACAACCCGACGCGACAAAACTATAAGACACCCTATGTGTATCATAGGATATTTTCACATTAACAACTTATGCTTCCATTTTAATATTTAGTAGACCCGCCTTTGCTACTCTGCACCTCGCACATCCTTTTTGGCAAAGAAGAATATAAATTTCTTATATAATTTTGGTCGATTCGTGCCCATACTTCCTTGATGGCGCTTTTCAGCTCGTCTACTGTTGTAAACTGCCGTCCATCAGCGTAAACTAAAGCTGTCAATTTTCCCCGGATGTTTTCGATTATGTTTAAGTCCAGACAATGTGCTGGCCACGGAAGAACGTTCAGATTTTGCTCTCTAAAATATCGTCGTACGACACGGGCGTTGAGCACTGGCGCATTATCTTGTTGAAAAATGTAATTTCTACCGGAAATTTTTGCAGCGTGACGCATCAGCTGTTCGTGGATTAGTGTAACATAACGACTGCTAACTATTCGATCGTCCACGAAACAATATTCGTTTTGCCATCAAATTCAATTCCTGCCCATATCAGGACTCCACCACCGCCCATTTGACGTTTGCTTAAAATTAGAGGTTGTTTCCGCAAATCGTGGAAATAATACCGGAAACCATCAGGGGCGTCTAAATTTAACCGTTTTTCATCAGAAAAAAGGACTCTCACCCATTTTTTCACCCAGTGAACATGGTCTCGTGCGAACTGTAATCGAGCGTCTTTATGAACCTGCGTCAATGGCGGCTTACATTTCAACTTTTTTCGGTGTAAATGCTCAGCTTGCTGCAAAATACGTTGAACATTTCGTAAATTTGCGTGTACACCTGCCTTTGCGCTAACCTCCCGGGTCGTAGCCATTGAATTCGAAGCGACTCGCGAAATGGCTCGCTTTTTTGTTCAGTAACTGCTGGCGGTCGACCTCCTGCGTGCTTCTTGTTGTAATTAACGGGATCCTTTAAATAATTTGAGAAAGCTGTTCGACTTCTCTTCATTTCCGAAATAATTTTTTCATCCTTTTTAAGCTGGTTCACTAGCTTTCTTTCGGTTTCATTTAATTTCTTGCCTCATGGCATATTTTATTATTTTTCAAATTTTCAAAAAAAAACTTTGACACGGGATAGTTGGTTCGTTGATCCTCTTTCTCAAGTTTTATAGCAAAAGGTTTTAAACCAACGAATACACTCTAAAAAGTAATTGTCTTATAGTTTTGATGCGGTTCAAGGGGACATTAAAAAGTAATTACCGGAGGTCAATTATACTTTACAGTTTACCTCAGTCCTTATGAACTAATTATTTCATACATCCAGTTATTTTTACCTGCTCTGTTTTCCCTGAAATCGTTCAAATTTGTACTATGTCGTATAGTATTGTCGCGGACTGTATTTCCGCTTTGTTGCAAGCGAGCACATACAACAGACTTGGATATATTTCCGCTTCATAACTGCAGTAGTTACAAGTGAGCAAACAACACATATGTACTCGCACTTCGTCAATGAAAATTAGCCAAAGAAGCACATACGCAAGTAAATAAGCGAGCAGTCAGACCAACCCGCAATGATATTCACATCGTGAACGATAAGCTTTGGGTGTGCACCGAAGAGAGGTAAGCGGGAAGGAAAACCGAAAGTTCCGGCGTAAACACTCTTTCGCTCAGTGTCCCCAGTTTCGCTTTTTCACCTCGAGAGATCGTAGGAGAGCCGAAAACTTAAGCTAAAAGCATTCTTTTGAAGTCAAAAGCTTAAACAAAAAGTACTCTTTCGCTCCATTACCCCAGTTTCGCATATTTACCAGCCGAGCAACCGAGACGAAGCGGGGAGTAAAAACTTTCGTGGAACGAAAGCTCACTTGTTCGGCTGCTCAGCACCTTTAAAGAGAATTTAGATTGAAAGCTCACGACAGAATAGTATTTGAAATTCTAGGGCAAAGCATTCGAGTCAGTGTGTATTCAAGTCCTAAAGGGAGCGTGCTGCTACGCATTATTTAAGTACGACGATTAATTGCGCGGTTGAAGTTTAAGACGTAAGTGCTGTTCAGTGTACGACTAAGTGGTAAGGGGTGAGGTGTTGGCTTGAGCCGCGGTCCTCCATCGGCCTTTTGGCGTTGCACGCCGTGTGGCCACCCCGATCCACAAGGCCGTCTTCTTTGTTCCCTCTACAGGCTGGTGCTCACCTGTGAAGTGCGACAGGTCAAGTGAAAAGCGCTTCACTCAATATTGATAGGAGTTTAAAGTAATAAATTAAGTGAAAATGAAATTAATCAATTTGGTTGTAAATTATAAACATTTTGAAAAATGAACAGTGTAATAAAATTGATTCCTTAAAGTTAACTCTCGTCTTTATTGGTATAGTTTAAATGGATAGAGTAGCAGGTAAGTGATTTTACAGCGATATCTCTCCCCGGGAGCCTTGATGATGTATATAGGATACGCATCAAATCGAGCTCCCAGTTCATACTAGTATACATAGGGTATGCTCGTTATGCAACAAAATTGGTGCAGCCGGTAGGATCCCAATTACTTAAACAATAATAATAGCAATCACGCGTAGCCACATGTATAAAAATGTCTTATCTTTCGAACTAAATGAGCATTCGAATTGCCTGAGATGCAATTTAAAGAGCAAACAAAAACAAACACAACTGCAAATAAGTAGACATCTGAGCAATAATTTTCAAATGCAATAACATGCAAGAGCAAACGAAGTAAATTAACTGCGCTAAACAAATACAAAGAATAATTTACATGAGAATGGCAATTTCCCAGGGCAAATAACCATGAACTTAAATTAATTTCAAGCTTCGCTGAAACAGCCGAAGTATGGAAACTATGAAACAATCGAATTTTAAGTTATTAGAACAATACAACAATCCAAACGATTTTACCCCAAAACCAATAATCTCTTTCAAGTTCTACTGCAACTCAATCTCTAGTCACCAAATTTACATCCAGCACTAAATGTGCGATTTTACAATATTAGCAGTAAGGAAACGGAAAAAGCGGCGGTTAAGTCGGCAAACCCTGGCAAGACTCCAAACCAAAAGCATCAGCAGACATGCTTTTTCTATGTCTAATTTGCACAATTACTGAAATAAAAACCAATAGATTTAACAACAGCCTCTGATCCGCTGACATAAGCTGTCGACGGACACGCTATTTTTAGTTATAAGTCCCTAAAAAAAATTATTGCCTCTGAGCTGCCCGACTTCAACTTTCGGCAGACACGCTGCATTTAGTATTAAGTCATATGCAAACAGGCATCGATTTATCATCCAGTCATAGCCTCTGAGCTGTTGATCTGAAATGGTTTGCAGACACGCTATTAACCAAGTACATTATAACAGCCAACTACTGAAGAAGTCACTAATATAACTCCTGTAGAAAATGCAAGACAGTTCGAAACCTACCCATTTCCCACCCTTTTACTTCACACATGGCAACGATATCAAATTGTGTCTTAGAATGCTATAATATATACTTTAAGGTTCTTTAAACAATCGTTTTCTCAAGATTGAGATCAAAAATTTTATTAACGGCTAATGAAGTGACCTCTTATGGCACTGTACTGTCTTCCAGCAAGGTCGAGGACAGCATTATGCCAAACTAAATAGACACAAACTAGGAAAAATTAGACGGAACACATACAGGGTCTTGAATGAAGATATAGTGATTGTGTCGCTTCGATCATCTTTTACAATAATCTTTCTCGCATGATATTTTCATAGCAGTATTTCTGTTTAACCAGTTCCCTAAAATCAATAAAAGTATATACCAGAACTTTGAAGCTTAGAATCTCTCCTTTTAATTTCAATTTAATAAAACAGATCATCATCATTTAAAACTCAATCAACATTTCTATACTTAATAAAAAAAACCTTCATAATAAATAGTAGATTCCGATTTATAAATAATCTACAGCTGCTCAAACATAATGCAGAAGAACGTCCATTTCTAATAAACCTCCCCTTTTACAAACACAAATGGATAAACAAGTATGTAATAGAATATTTAAGCCAATTAAACGACAATTCAATACATATACCTTAAAAGCTCTTCCTTCTGCACAATCCCACAGCATAGATGGATTAAAAGCCTTGCCCACTACAAACTGCATTAAACCGACATAATCAGAAACGAATGCTCTTCAAGGCAATTACCAGCCAACTACGAATTAGTACATAATAAACATATCATATACTTCTTATACTTCCTAGCATTTAGCGCATGTGAAAGCTACAGTATATCACTTCATTTAATTTGCTCGTGCGTCATTGCAGAAATAATGCTAAACATATCTTGGAAACTCATGAGCAGTGAGGAGAAACAATCACATAAATCTTCAATCCATGACTCCTACTCCCATTAACAACATTAACCATACATATTAAGGGGAAAGTTGATTTATCACACTCATTATCTCGCACCCTATAAAGCCAAGATAGCTTATACTGAAGTCTTGGGAATACAACAACAACGATTCCCAAGCCGCATCAATAGAAGCGAATCAACGTAACGATCGTGCCAAACATTCATCCCCCAATTACATATTAGCTCGTTCCTCACAAATAACCGCTAAAGCTTTAACAATATTTACTAGTGAAACTTCCCTACTAACCTCTTCTCACAATAATTTAAGAGAATGGTAGCAAAAGCCTACACAAAGAGCTTTTGTTATAGCATTCAAGAAAGTAATTTAATAGAGTATAAATAAACTATGAATGGTATAAAGCAATGAATTTTTTTTTGTGCATTTGAACTTGTTCACATTAAATCCCCACTAAAGCTAACTGTTTATGATTTACTAAAACCTGCACTAATCAAACAGTAACACACTAATAATAACCAGTAACCAAACAAAACGTTGAATTCTATTTTCGGCATTTGCAATTACAGTATTTAAAAAAAATTATACGAAAAAGGGTACAAAATATGCAACAATAAGATATAAAAAATTATTTTGAGCTATGTCATAAGCAAACCATTAATATATAGTATACCTTTAATTAAAAGGAAAATTGGCACTGGATGTGGATGTTAAAATGAAGTATAAAGCCGATTATACACCTATTGCAAAGAAGAAATTGAATTCCGGTATTAAAAAATAATATATATAATAGTTTATTTTCAAGAAAGAACGATTTAAGAACGGAAAATATGTTTAGTATGTTTTTCAATACTATAGTAAAACGAAATAATTTATAACCCTGCCATTTACGACAGAATCAAACGTAACACTATTCCATTATTATATAGAATCAAGTGAAATATTAACTTCTTAATTTGTAATTGTATCAAATGAAACACAGAACACAGAATCAAACCAAACACGTATTTGTTGACTTAGGATTACATCAAACAAAGATAACAGTGAATAATTATACTGATTAATGATTTAAGCAAACAAAATGTTGATCCACGATTATATAGAACCAAACTAGCTCATTGTATCCAAAGAAATACTAAAGTATCAGTACAGTTACTTATGATTGAATCAAACAAAACATTGTATAAAATCAAACTTTAACTTACTAATTTATAATTGAAGTAGTTTATGAAAGCAACATGGATATGCCATATTGTACATATTAATTAACATTAACTCAAGGTACCAAACAAAATATTAAAATATGATACATAATTGTATAAAATCAAATCTTAACTAAGTAACTTTTAATTGTAATTGTTTACAAATGCAACACTGACATGTAATACATATTTTTTTTGTGGTAGGGAGGTGAATGTTATTTATGCACAGAGTGTGGGACTCCCATGCTGGCAAGAAGTCGACTGGGCTACCCACTAAACACCTCCCCTGTCAACCTGAGAACCCAGCCTGGAACCGTTTGACCCATTACTTCGGGCCAGGTCTCGTTTTACTACGTCGTGAGGCGCCTTCAAGCTGGGGAGTCCCTTTCCTAGCGGGAGGGGAGAAGGAAAGAGTAAGTGTCAGAAAAGCCCTAGCGCAGCCGGCTACTGTGAGTCCCTTTTATATTTTACGACTGCCCGAGCACAATGTGCCACCTGGTTCCATTTGTCAACCGATTCGAGCATCACCCCAACTATATTATCCGGGGTGAGCTCTCCCGTCTCCCTGTAGAGTTTCCTTCGAAGCTTGACTCATTTGCTACACGCAAAAAATGTGTGGCAGGCATTGTCCTCCTTTCCTGGGCAAAACCGACAATCGGGGGACCGTGACTTACCGATCTTGTGCAGTAAGACTGAAATCACCCATGCCCGCTCAAAATCTGGGTCAAATAGAAGTCAGTCTCACCATACCTTTGATTTAGCCATGGTCTCATATCCGGGATGAGGCACGCAGTCCACCTTCCCTTCGTGCAATTCACCCAAAACTGCTGCCAATCGTCGAGCGAGCGCTGTCTCTCCTCGCAGACAATCATCTCCCTCGCATCCTCGTTTCAGCGCAGGTAAATAGCGCGGCACTCTCTAGCAAGGAGGGCGACAGGTATCACGCCTGCAATAAGTCTCACCGCCGGATCAGAGACTCAGTGCTCCTCTTCTCTGTACCTGTGCCAAACGTTGTCGGTATACCTTCTTGCTGAGAGCGTCGCCCCATACCTCTGCCCCGTACAGTAGCACTGATCCTACAGCACTCATCATGAGGCGTCTCCTTGATGGGCTGGGTCTCCCTGCGTTGACCATAAGTCGACTCAGAGCCGATATTCCCGAAGAAGCCTTCTCAGCCGTTGCCCTGATTTGCTCAGAGAAACTCATCTTCGAGTCGATCAGTAGCCCCAGGTACTTCACCGCTGGCTTCGATTCGATTTGTATGTTTCCAATACTGATCATTCTTACTCTAGGGATTCTCTTTTTTGTCAACATGACCACTTCGGTTTTCTCCAGTGCTAAACTGAGCCGGCGAGCACTCATGCAATCCCTCACTCGGCGCGTTAGCATACCTAGCCTAAGTTGCACCTGTTCACCGGTGCGTCCAGCGACCAGAGCCACAACATTATCCGCATAGCCGACAAAGCGCGACTCAACTGGCATCTCAAGTCTCAGTAGCCCGTCGTAAGACACGTTCCACAGGTCCGGACCAAGGATAGATCCATGGGCAACACCCGATGTAATTTCTACCCCTCGTTGGCCCTGTGTCGTGTCGTAGAGCAGGCTTCGGTCCTTGAGGTAGTTCCTCAAAAGCTGCCTTATATATTTTGGAAGTTGTCCAGCGTGTCCAGAATATCCACCCATCTAGCGGAGTTGAAGGCATTCCTGACGTCGAGTGTCACCAGCAGGACGATCCGTCGCTTGGTGCGACTATATGCCTGTGCCATTTGCACCGCGCTGACCACCTCTGCAATCGCATCAATGGTAGAACGTCCTGCTCTAAAGCCGTACTGCCGAGGAGATAGGTCCCCAGCAGCACGAATCGCGTCAGTGAGTCTTCCCTTGATGAGTTTCTCTAGCACTTTCCCAGCCATGCCTAGCATGCATAACGGACAGTATGCAGACGGCGATTCGGGATTTCCCTTCTTCTTGCTGATCAGCACGAGCCTCGCCACCTTCCATCGTACCGGGAAAACCCCGTCCCGTAGGCAAGCGTTGAATGTGCTGAGCAGCAAGTCAGCACAATGGTGATAGGCGAGCTGCAACACCTCAGCCGGAACACCATCTAGACTATCGCGTCCATGTTTTCCGCGTCATGTACTCGTATACAAGTCTTCCGTAGGGCACCAAGCTTCCGCAAAGCTAGCTTGTAGCCAAGGCCCCACTGATCCTTGTTCTCACTGGATCTTGCCAGCAGCGAGCCTTGCTACTGTTGATCAGTTTGCGAAGGCATTTCCTGGCCGACTTATATGCTGCCACCCAGTTGCATTCCTCGTCACGGTTCCACCCCGTTGAGCCTCACGTCGAAGCTTGTGGCACTTCCTTAGCTTTTCAGCGATTTCAGTTGACCACCAGTACACGGGGGCTTGCCGTGCCGGGGTTTTTGACGGGGCATAGAAGTGCAGCAAGCAGTCAAAATGATGCGCATGGTAGAGTTCACCACGTCTTGAACTGCCAGTCCTTCCGTCCCCTTCGAAGCCCCCTGCAGCGCTCACCTGCTATGAGCACCTTGACGAACATCTCGACGTCCATCCTTCCGATGATCCATCCAGTTGTAGAAAGCTGAGAACACGGACGTCGGGAGAAACATCACTTATCTCAAGCTGAATGCACTGATGATCACTGGCTGAGTAGTCCTCTAATACTTTCCAATTGTCTATCCTCCATACCAAGGACTCCGAGGCGAATGTCACGTCCGGTATGGTTCCCTCACAGCTAATATTGCGGAAAGTTGGCATATTTCCGGAGTTTAGTATGACGAGGGCCGTCCTGGCCACCATTTCCAAGATTCATTTTCCCTGCGAATCCGTTTGAGGCATGCCCCATTCGATTGCTTTAGCGTTGAAGTCGCCTCTAACGAGAACTTTGCCCTCTGCGTTCGAGACAGTGCCTTCCAGAGCATTAAGCTTGGCTTGGAACGATGATATTGATTCTTTCGGCGTTATATACTGAAGAAGGTGGTCCCTGAGAACCGAACCCACACAAAATCATCCCTCCGTCCACAACTCTCCGCTTGAAAGTCACTGTTCCGAACCCAGATGGTGGCAGTACCAGTTTGGTCAGAATACCATAATGCGGGACTTTTATTATGGTGTTGCTCACTCAGCAGCAAGAAGTCGGCTTCCATGTCCCTCGCAAACTGCTCAAGCAGATTTTGGGCGGTTGTACTGCGGTGTAGGTTTAGCTGCAGGATGTGGGTCATCGGAGTTCTGATTTTGCCTTGGCTAGGGCTTTCTGACAAACCCGGCATTTTCCTGATCCCAAGACGTGTCGAAAATCAGGTTTTGGATCAGCATCCTTGCAAAGACTACAGTGTGCCTCCTTTGTACACTCTTTTCATTTATGTCCCATTTCACCGCGTTTGTAACATAGGGAACTCCTATCGGGTCCTTTGCATACTTGTGTGGTGTGACCATAACCAAGGCATTTGAAACATTGAAGAGGTGTTGCTCTTCGCCGTATCCTACGGACAACCCACCCTATTGGTACTTTGCACTCGTTCAGAAATTGTTCGGCATCCTTTTCGGTCAAGTCAACTATGACCATGCGTTGTCCCCTGTTGTTTTCTGGTCTCAGTCTCGCTTTGATCTTTCCCACGCTAGGGAACATCCTTTGGATGGCCTTTTCTACCTCGGCCAGACCCGTGATGCAGTCAATGTCTCTTATTTCGATCGTTGCTGTCGGTTCGAGCGAGGTTATAGTTGCGCTTTTGCCGAAGACTTTCTTTACTGCGTCGCAGAATGCTTCCTTATTGCCGGCTCTGCTCCGTCGTACTACTTTAATGGTAGTATTGGTGTCTTCAGGCCTTACGTTTCCCCTGATGTGGCGCAGTACCTCCGCGTAGGATCGGCCATCTTGGCAGAGCAGTGCCTGCTGCCGGAGTCTTTGTTGGGGCTTCTGCCTCTCCTGTTTTGCATCAGGTCCTTTTTCTGATTGGGCGTCCGTGCAAACTTTACTTTCTGGCACTTTTTGAAGGAGTTTCTTGCTCCTCCTTTTCAATGCTCTTTTTATTATCTTCCACCGCTCGAACAACTGCAGAGTTTCCCGCTTTTTGTTAAAACGACGCTCCGGCGTTCGCATAATTTTTTTGCTGCGCCCGAATGCCACAGGAATCTCAGTCTGAACCAGACTGTCTGCTAATCTCCGTTTTTCGTCCGTCTTCACTGTCATTGTGTTATTCGTCGTTTTTGTCATGGTTAGTACCACTCTTGATGTACTGTTAACATCGTGGCTGCAACCGCTGGTTGCGTCGTCGTTGTTGTTATTCTTCATTTCTTTTTTTGGATTTTTCTGATCTTTTTTGTATGTTTTTATTTGCTCCAGCTTTTTGGGTCCCTCCTCGGAGCCGCTATCTCCGTTCGAGTATGTGTCCCCTGTTTGGTCCCATGGTTATCTTTGCAGAGCAGGAAGGCCATGCGAGGGTTGGCACAAGACCTTATGGGGACAAGTGCTCAGAGCCAGACCAGCGCTGATCAGGAGTCCGTCTCAACCGAACCTACACCACCAACCCAATGGTGCGAACTTCGAACGTACTTCGAGGCCTGCCAAGGTCTTACCGGGACGGAGACATTATGATAGTTGAACTGGAGCCGTTTACACGCGAGTTTCACCTCGGCGCTACTGTGCAAAGCAACTAGGTCCAAACCATCACATCCGCCAGCCAAAAGCATCAATTCTAGTTCGTTGTCCAAAGCGTAGTCCAGGTCCAATCAGAGTCATTACCTGTCATCCCAGAAGGGAACCTCATGCCACTCCTTAAATCCTCGGGTCCATGAGGGTGGTGCTCCCCAAAGAATGCTAGCCTCCAAGAGTGCTCTTGTCGACCGGTATTCCCTCTGAATTTCCTCGGGTACTTGGTGGCGGAACTCCCCAAAGAATGCTAACCTCCAAGAGTGCTCTTGGCGACCGGGATTCCTCCTGTGGGGTTTCCAGAAATACGTGGGGGCGGACCCAAGGAAACCCCGCAATACATATTAATTAGCATCAACTTATGGTGCCAAACGAAATATTAATATATTAATTTATGATTGAATCAAACAAAACATTACATTAATTAGCATCAACTTATGGTGCCAAACGAAATATTAATATATTAATTTATGATTGAATCAAACAAAACATTACATTAATTAGCATCAACTTATGGTACAAAACGAAAATTAGGCGTGAAAATTATGTTAGCAGCTAGTAAATTACGCCCAAAACCAGCAGCAGAACAACGGCTAACAACAAGCAGCAAGAAGTGCAGTGAACAACAGCAATGGCGGTAACAGTGCGAAAATACTAATGATTTGCACCAAAAGGGATGTAGCGGGAACCAACCAATGACAAAATTTGCGAAAAATCAAAAGCGAACATAACCCATTGGAGATACATTAAGTAATCCGGATCACCGGAGTAGAGCAACGATTTATTGTACACTCCAAGTACACAAAATCCTATTTTCAACTGCCGGAGGAAATATTGCGAGCGAACACATGCAACATACTCGGATATATTTCCGCTTTGTTGCGAGTGAACACATACAACAGACTCGGATATATTTCCGCTTCATAACTGCAATAGTTGCGAGCGAGCAAAAAACACCTATGTATTCGCACTTCGCCAATGAAAATTAGCCAAAGAAGCACATACGCAAGTAAATAAGCGAGTGGTAAAGTAAACGAAAAAGGCCAACCCGCAATGATATAATGCTTCGAAGAGCGGTAAGCGGAAAGGAAAACCAAAAGTTCCGGCGTAAACACTCTTTCACTCAATGTCCCCAGTTTCGCTTTTTCACCTCAAGAGACCGTGGGAGAGCCGAAAACTTAAGCCAAAAGTATTCTTTCGAAGTCAAAAGCTTAAGCGAAAAGCATTCTTTCGCTCAATTTCCCCAGTTTCGCATATTCACCAGCCGAGCAAGCGAGACGAAGCGGGGAGTAAAAACTTTCGTGGAACGAGAGCCCACGTGTTCGGCTGCTCAGAACCTTTAAAGGGAATTTAGGTTGAAAGCTCACGAAAGCATAGTATTTAAAGATCATGGGCAAAGCATTCGAGTCAACGTGTATTCAAGTCCACAAGGGAGCGTGCTGCTACCCATTATTTAGGTACGACGATCAATTGCGCGGTTGAAGTTTAAGACGTACGCGTGTTCACTGTACGACTAAGTGGTAAGGGGTGAGGTGTCGGCTTGAGCCGCGGTCCTCCATCGGCCTTTTGGCGTTGCACGCCGTGTGGCCACCCTGATCCACAAGGCCGCCTTCTTAGTTCCCTCTACAGGCTGGTGCTCAGCTGTGAAGTGCGACAGGTCAAGTGAAAAGCGCTTCACTCAATATTGATAGGAGTTTAAAGTAATAAATTAAGTGAAAATGAAATTAATCAATTCGGCTGTAAATTATAAACATTTTGAAAAATGAACAGTGTAATAAAATTGATTCCTTAAAGTTAACTCTTGTCTTTATTGTCCTGGTTTAAATGGATAGAGTAGCAGGTAAGTGGTGTTATAGCGATATCTCTTTCCGGGAGCCTTGATGATGTATATAGGATACGCATCAAATCGAACTCCCAGTTCATACTAGTATACATAGGGTATGCTCGTTATGCAAGAGTGCCTTATAATTCAAAAACTCAAATGAAAAAAGATTTTTGGATTTTATTGTGAATATTCATGGCAATGAAAATATTTGCAGAAAATCTGCTCAAACTATAATTGACAGTTTTCGAGTTTTCTGTGCACCGCATTGTTTCCTAAAACCCAAGATATGTTATTAAAATACGCAGTGCTAAATGTTCCAAATTTGCAAACATGTATCAAAAACACTTTTGGCGATCTACAAGACTGCCTTGATGAATTTAAAACATAGCACATAAGGAAGTCATTATTACGTTCCAAAAAATTGCTTCTCTCTTCCGCCTCTATTGTGATTGGTGAGCGAATGGATTCTATCAGGACTGAAGCGGGCGTTTTTTTGAAAACAATAGACAAAGTAGATTACATTTCAATGAAACAAACAGTTGTTATGATTTTCTTGTCTAAATCCGTACGAACGAATCGGAACCGACCTCTCATCGGTTCTAGACGTGAAGTCTGAGTCGTGCCAATGAATGGTACCAACCGGTCAACCAGCCCGTGCACCGTAATCCATTTCGCGGTGGCTGCTTGTTGGCCAGCGAGATCGGTGAGGATTTCGGTCGCAGGTCTTTAAATGGATTACGCTCAATTACATATTTCAGCCACCATTAAATGTCCGTTTCAAACGCGTCGAAAACACAAACATATGGAAGGTAAACCTACTTTACTTTATTCCGTATTCATTCATCATTCCAGTCAATTACTAAAATCTAAATTCAATTTCATGTTCCCGAAATTCACCGACGCGGTACCGAAACAAACACTACGTAAACTCAATCCCGAAGCACTCTCCGCTAAGAAAAAGGCAAGACAAACTAAGCTACCCCGTGCCGCACGCGTCGCAAAATCGGCCATCCGCGGATTTTTCAAAACCCTACCCTCTTACCAGCATACATACCATGCACTCCCACTGCCTCTGAAAAACGAGGGCCGCGTGAAAGGAAAAGTCGTGGGTTATCTAGCACTCCATATTATTTTATTCAAAAAAAAATTTAAAATTTGATTTACTAGTTTGAATCTTAAAAGGATAATTATTTAAAGCGTGCAAATATATAATAAAGTTTTAATAAAATTCAAATTTGATAATTAATAAATAACAACAAAGTGTTAAAAGGGTTTTTTTTTGTTTCAAAAATACAGATCACACAATAAAGAGGATTAATCTTCTGAAACGCTTTGATTAAGCCAATATCGTCAATAACTGTGGCATCGCAAATTACTTTTCTTTTTGTTTACTTCACCTCTTTTGTTTTAATGATGTGGTTTAAAATTTACAATTATATAAATTATATATATAGGATTCTTTTATTTTAATATTATTTAGATTAAACGTTTAAATCAATTTAATTTTTATCATTACGTGTGATATTTCTTAATTTAACCGTCTGATTGTTATAATGTGTATTTTTTCTTTCAATCATGTATAGATATAGTAATAATTACTAAATTTATGAATTTGCTTAACCAAAAAAAACTTTATACCTAAGCGGTTAAGAATGTACTAATGAATTTTTGCTTGTAGTAAACGTGTTATAGTTAGGTACAGCATTTCTCTTTTCGATCAATGAGATCTGAATTTGTAGTTATGGAATAAGGAAATCAAAGTGTCAAGTTAGTTATTTTTGCGAAGGAATATTCGACGGAGTTTTGCTGATGCTGATAAGTATTTGGACAAATTGATACGTTAATATTTGAAGCAAAAGGGATGCGAGAAAAGAAAATTCGAATCGAAAAATCAAATATTATGGCTGTTGGTCATGCAATCTCTGCCGAAATAAATATTGGTTGGTTTTAGTGTACACAACTTCGTGTCTATGTTAATTCGATTAATGGTTTTGCATGCTATCGGATCTACAGTTTGTATGGAACACTTTTTGTTAGATTTACCCAAGTTTTTCTTCAAAGGAGAATTTGCATTGGAAACGTTTTGAGAAAATATGAAGCAATGGCAAAAAAAAAACAAACACAAAATGTTAGGCTAACGAACCAACTACCTTTTTGTTTTTCTGATCGTGCAAACATCGAGAGTTTCCAAAATCCAAAACTAGCGAACTATTCAATATATGCATCTTGTGATTTTATCAACGCCCATTCAATGACTTCCGTAACGTAAACGAGCAAACTCGAAAAAATAGGGTTAGGAATTCGAAAAATAGGATTAGATGATTTTACCCTATCATTTACATAGACTTTGAATTTCGCGCGTTTCTTTCAACATTTTCAATTTGCTTCTCTTTTGTCCTTCACCCACGTTACTAATTTATTTTATTTTTTTATGGTTGCTGATGATAGAAGGTTTGAATTTTCTACAATTACTTTTAAACAGGATTCCGTTCAACTATTTTTTTCCATTTTGTTTTGATCGCATGACATTAAACCTTTAATACACGGAAAAAAATTATGGCTAAAAAAGCCGAAGTTTTTATGCAATTTCTCCCATATGCATAGGTGAAATCGGTATAGCGATAAATTATGGGAGACCAAGCTATGTAAATAGCTCTTCGTATGTAGCTGCAGACACCATACAGAGTTGCGTCGGGTCCGATAAAATTTACTTTACATAGCTATTTATTATAGTATCCCAATCTATCTAAGGGGCATCTCAACCTTCAGAACAATGGAGCCTTACCCATATTTTTTGGAAAAAAGACAATAAAATATAGCTTATTTTGCAAAACAAATCGCCAGTTATTGCAATGAAAACTGGATTAACTACTATAAAAAATTGTATGACGTAATATTGAAAATGTCGGTTACACCTACCTTATTATAAGAAATTTGGCTGCCTTTACTGCACTCGTTACTGACAGGTGTAGCGAATACTGCTATTAATTTCATGCTGAAAAAACAAATTCTTTAGTATCTGCTACTATAGCTGAAAATTAACTCTACAATTATAAGAAATAAATGTTTTGGGTCCTGGAATAATTTAATTCCCTCTTGAGTTTTGAATTTAAACAGAATCTTTTTCGGTAGTAAATATACATATTGAATTTCATTCTTAGTAGTTTATAGATAAGTTTACTTTTAAATGATGTTTTACAAAAAAAACAATGACGAACAGAAATTCACAATAACATAATGATCATAGTATGATAGTTTAATTTTTTGATAAAATTTCGTTTTTTCAACACAGTGGGCCAAAATGTGAGGATCACAGTACAAAGTTCTTAGTTTCGACACAACAATATATTTTTCATCTTTTAAATCAAGTTGAATACAATGGACAAAGGCAAATTCGGGATATTGTTCTTTCTCTCCTATTTGGATTCCGGATCCCTCTTTATATTTGATGTCATTGAATTTAATCCACTTAAAATATTTATTATTTTTGCCATTTGAATTCAAGGCCTTGATTGATGAACTGATATAAGAGAGTTGTTTACCATATTCAACTGATGAAGATAAGTTATTGGCACCATTAAATTCACTAAGCAAATATCTATTGAGGACTGTGTAGCAAATAATTTAACGAGACGAAGTTGATCTAGCTATACTCTTTAGATGCATGCACCATAAAGCTTTAAGAGGCCCAATTTTTTCCATTATAAAAGGATAATGACAATGTTATGTTCAGTATGCTGCTCAGCATCCGGGACCCAATCTCCAACCAAAATTGCAAAAAATCTCATTAGCCATAATATTTCCGAGGCTGAATAAAGTAGTTTTTTAGATTTCAGATGGTCTTCAGTAATAGGCTGTGGTTTATTTATGTTATCATACAATCGAAAGTCAAATACATTTATACGTGCATTGAAATTATTCAAAGTAAAAAAATTTTCATTGTAAATGTATTGCTTTAACACCAATGCAATTTCATAATTACAAATGCCTTCTAACAAATCATGCATTATGTCGACTGAAAAATTTTCTGTAGCATGGAAGCTCCGGAGTTGATGGAAAACACATGCCGATTATATTCCAGTTAGTGACAAATTATTTAAATTCAAATCAATCTCATAATTATTTCTGTTTCTTAATAGTTCTTCACTAACATGAATAGACTTTTCTGTTTCAGTACGATGTATTTTGCAAAATCTGCAGAAGTAGCCTGCCCTAAAGCTTTCTGTAAAACCAAGTAAAGAGTTAAGGCCTTTATTATCCCCTGCACAAACTGCCGAAATAAAATTTACTTTAAAGTGACCAATTTGGAGACCAATGTTTTCAAGGTCTTTTATTTCATTTATCAAATGTTGGAATATTCTATTTCCATAAATGCGTTTGTCTAAACTGTTAAACAGCAATACAGGAAATATGTTCTTGAGTTTTGATCACTTTGAAGGAGGTAAGGTTGGAAGTGAAATATAAACTGCTCCTAAATTCTGTAAGCCTGATCGAGACCCAAGAGCATTATTCACTTCAAATTCATCATAATACAACAAGAATGGTACGAAAATAGATGAAGAATCTAAGCTTGTAGAAATTTTGCTTTTCCAAAAATCTGTTTGAGCTATATTTGATATGACGTTGGAATCATTTTCCAATGAGGTCATATACTTTAACATTGTCATTCATTATTTCATTATTTAACTTGAATATGGCGTTCATACAACACACAAGTCTTTATATTCACTTTTCAAGTCATTCTCGAATTTTGCCCGAACTTTTGCTTGCTTTCCGTTGTTATGGAGCACAGTTTCATTCATTATGTTGTCATCAAAAATAGCGCCCAAGCAGAATTTGCCCTACAAGCATCGCCAAGGGCTTTGGCAGGACCAATTCCTCCAGGAAGATGTGTTATTAAATTATGCTCTCTAGTTCGCGTATTGAGAGCAGATGAACAATTCCCCCAAAACAAAGCAAGTTTTCCCGAAAAATTTGACACTCGCACGTATTGCAACTTTTGGCAAGGGCTTGTCGCTATCAGAAAAAGATTCGATACCAGGAGCTGCAGGAAAAATAAAAACTTCCTGATCTCGTCCACTCATCGAACTGAGGGTAATCGATCCTCATAGAAAATCAGTTGGAAAATATGAAAAAAACACAAAGGAAAAAACAAAAAGTTACGTTCACCGGGACGTGGGGTCAGTGTGACACAAAATAAAATTAATTGCAAACTAACAAGAGTGTCTTTATCATGAACAACGTGTGTGGTCTCGCAAATAGTTGACATAGTCTGATTGAAAGGTACTGAGACTCACGTCTGCGCACTATTAAAAGTCGAAGAGAGATGAAGATTGGTAGAATCTGTTGGGTCACATAGACCCCTCGTCCCAGGTTACGGGTTATGTATCATAAATGAGTCCGTCTGTGGGAAGAATATTTTTTAACGGCCTATGTTGTGAAAATCATATACTATATTGCCAGAAAATTTCATTCATAAACTTTAATATTTTAAATTTTCTATTTTCCTAACCTTTTTGCAGGCAAGTTTTGGTTGGAGAAGAAAAAAGAACCAAATCAACTGGACATGTGCTGGAGTTGTGATAACTGAAAAAATTATTCTCACTGATGCAAAGTGCATCAATTCAAGAGGGTATATAAGTTGAAGCTTAAAATAATGCATAAGTAACGTTTCTAAACTTTTTTCTTTTGGCAGATCTCTTCCAGAAGTTGTAGGCATTTTGCACAAGGGTCACGAAAAACGTTGAACATAATTTCAAATTGTCACCATCCGACTCTAAGGATGCGGAAATATACCATAATATTGCAAAAACTAAGGTGGTCCCCAGCTCATTGTAAATAATTTAACTCAATATATGGGAAATTGAAATACGAGAAGTGTTCAAAAAGTATCGTGAATTTTGAATTTTCGCGGGTTACGTATATTCGAATTTCGATTTTTTTGTGGCGTTATGTTGGTACTCATGTCTGTCACTTATGCCGACAAGCTCGGCCATTTTGAATGTTCACTTAATTGGTGATAGCTGCTTTACTTGCACGTGTTTTCAATCGTCTTCGATTTTTACTTATTCAAAAAAATGGATCAAAGAACGTGTATCAAATTTTGTGTGAAAAACGAAATTAAGTGCGCGGATGCATTCCGAATGTTGACTGTGGCATACGGAGAAGCTACCTTGGACCGAAGCAACGTTTATCGGTGGTACAAAATGTTTTTAGAAGGCCGAGAAGATGTGAACGACGAAGAGCGTGCCGTACGCCCGAGCACTTCAACAACAGACGAAACAAGTTGGGTAGACAGACCTATGCTCATGTCAGAAGGGTTTTGTACTCAACTTACAAAATGCAGTAACCAGCAACGAATAAAATCAAGAAACATGTCAAAGACGATTTCATTGGAGAAAATGTGAAATTCCAGGATCATACTATTATTAACAAAGTTGAACGAATTTTGACTTCTGAGGTATTTCTTTTAGTTATACCCATAGATATTTCCCTTGATAATTTTTTCAGATTTTTTAGAAAAACATTTTTCATGTTTTTACACCCCCCATTGGCCCCACTGAAGCAAAAACTGTCAGTTTAAGAACTGTTTTGAAAAGCTCTCATAGAGAACTTTCAGTTGATATTCATATCGGCTACGTTTCATGAAATTTTTTTCAGGGCCGACTCCTCTGTACTGTAATCATCGATTCATGGCCTATTTTTTCGAATCCTAGAATGGTTACAAAGCCCTTTTGCTAGGAGCTCTCTCCTGCCTCTTCGACTTGTTTCAATTGTATGTACTCATTTTCATGATACCTATGATTCCTGAAATTTTCATGCAAATCCTAGCAAAGCTGTAGTGTCTAAATCGATAAAAAGCGCATATGGCTCCATAGCCATATGTTTCCATAGTAATACAGGGCATATTGTTCCATAGTAATACGGGAAAATTCAAATCGCTATAACTTCGGTAAATACTATTGGATCTTTATGAAACTTTCAGAAAAAATTTATCTTATAGAAAGTAATCTGTTCGCTAAATTTTATTGAATTTAAGGGTACCGTTTAGATTTTATTCAAGAAAACATAAAATCGATAAATCATACTATTACTAACAAAGTTGAGCGAATTTCGACTTCTCATGTATTTGTTGTTGTTGTACTCATTAAGGCCTACATTCATAATTTTTTTTCAGATATTTCGGATGGAAGGTTTCCAATCGCGAGGGGGGGTACGCGAAAAGTTCGTACATTTTCCCTTCCCCTGCCCCCCTCGGTACATATAAGGCAATTTAAAGACTTGTTTTGAAAAGATCTTATTAAGACCTTTCCAATGACACCCTACTCGACTACCAATGGTGAAAATTTTTTTTTGAGGGGTCACCTCCCTATATGGGGAGACCCCCCTTAAACCCCTTTGAAAAATTTTTCCACCCTTGATCTTTTAAGAGGTCACCACTTCTGACCTTTCCACAAAGTTTCATGCCTGTAGCCTCTATAGTTTCGGAGAAAATGTGCTGTGACATACAGACGGACGGACGGATGGACAGATGGACACAGGTCGTGATTGCAATAGGGTTTTGTATTTTAGTACAAAACCCTAAAAATTAATGAAGTGGAGAAAACGGTAGTGGCCAATCGTCGAATCACCGTTAGAGAAGTTGCTGAGGACCTAAACATATCGATTGGCTCGTGCCATCCGATTTTTATCAACGATTTGGGCATGAGACGGGTCGCCGCGAAATTCGTACCAAAATTGCTCAATTGCGACCAAAAACAGCAACGCATGAACATTGCTAATGAGATGTTAAACTCTGTCCGCTACGAACCAAATTTGCTCCAGAGGGTGATAACTGGTGACGAATCGTGGGTTTATGGTTATGACGTGGAAACCAAAGCTCAATCATCTCAATGGAAGCTGCCGCATGAACCAAGACCGAAAAAAGCGCGCCAAGTTCGGTCGAATGTGAAAGTTTTGCTGACAGTTTTCTTCGATTGCAGGGGCGTTGTGCATCATGAGTTCTTGCCACAGGGAAGAACGGTCAATAAGGAATATTACCTGCAAGTTATGCGCGATTTGCGCGAAGCGATCCGCCAGAAACGCCCGGATTTGTGGGAGAACAAAAATTGGCTTTTGCACCACGATAACGCCCCTGCTCACACATCGTTGCTTGTGCGCGACTTTTTGGCCAAAAACAACTCACTAATGATGCCGCGGCCACCGTATTCCCCAGATCTGGCCCCTGTGACTTTTTCTTGTTTCCTAAACTGAAGAGGCCCATGTAAGGACGACGTTACGCTACGCTTGACGAGATAAAGACGGCATCGAAGGAGGAGCTGAACAAGATTAAAAAAAATGATTTTTTGAAGTGCTTCGAAGATTGGAAAAACCGTTGGCACAAGTGTATAATATCTCATGGGGATTACTTTGAAGGGGACAAAATAGATATTCATGAATAAATAAATAATTTTTGAAAAAAAAAAACAAAATTCGCGATATTTTTTGAACACACCTCGTAATTATCAAATTTTCGGCAGGCTTTTGAAGTCCATAAAACCAGCATGCAAATGGCCATTTGATGCTTTTTCCAAAGCTCTCCTTTATGAAATGTGATTCACAGCGCCGGACATGAAACAGATATATAGAATGAACGCGACCATAATGGAAAATAAGGAATGTTCAAAAAATTTTGGAAATAATTTGGAATTGCCAAACGGAATCAAGGGATGTTAATTCACAAGAAGGTGACTGCCACCTGGTCCCATTTGTCAACCAATTCGAGCATCACCGCGACCACATTATCCGGGGTGAGCTCTCCCGTCTCCCTGTATAACGCCCTTTGCAGCCTGTCCCATTTTATGCACGCAAAAAATGTTTGGCTGGCATTGTCCTCCTCTCCTGGGCAAAATCGACAATCGGGAGACCGTGAGCTACCAATCTCGCGCAGATAAGACTGAAAACATCCATGTCCGCTCAAAAGCTGGGTCAGATATAAATAAGTCTCACCATACCTTCAATTTAGCCACGGTCTCACATCCGGGATGAGGCGCGCAGTCCACCTTCCCTTTGTGCAATTGACCCAAGACTGCTATCAATTGTTGAGCGAGCACTGTCCCTCTCATTCTCGTTTCGAAGCAGCACTCGGAGGCCGACAGGTATCATGCCTGCAATAATTCTCACTGACAAATCAGAGACTGCCGGGTACGAAGATGCAATCCTCAGTGCTCCTCTTCTCTGTACCTGTGCCAAACGTTTTCGGGATACCTCCTCACTAAGAGTGTCGCCCCACACCCCTGCTCCATACATTAGCACTTAACCTACAGCACTCATCAAGAGGCGTCTTCTTGATAGACTAGGTCCCCCTACGTTAGCCATAAGTTGACTAAGAGCCGATATTCCCGAAGCAGCCTTCTCAGCCGTTGCCCTGATTTGCTCAGAGAAACTTATCTTCGAGTCGATCAGTAGCCCCAGGTACTTCACCGCTGGCCTCGATTCAACTTGTATGTCTCCAATACTGATCATCCTTACTCTAGGGACTCTGTTTTTTGTCAAGATGACCACTTCGGTTTTCTCCAGTGCTAATTTAAGCCCGCAAGCAGTCATCCAGTCTCTCACTCAGCGCATTAGCATACCTAGCTAAGTTGTGCCTGTTGGTGCGCCCAGCGACCAAAGCCGCAACATGATCCACAAAGCCGATCAAGCGCGACTCATCTGGCATCTCCAGTCTCAGTAGCCCGTCATAAGACACGTTCCACAGGTGTGGACCAAGGATAGATCCCTGGGCAACACCCAATGTTATTTCCACACTTTCCCAGACGTGTCTAGCATGCAGATGGCGATTCGAGATTGCCCGTCCTCTTGCTGATCAGCACGAGCCTCGCCACCTTCCATCGTACCGGGAAAACCCCGTCCCGTAGGCAAGCGTTGAATGTGCTGAGCAGCAAGTCAAGAAAATGGTGATAGACAAGCTGCAACACCTCAGACGGAACACCGTCTGGACCTGGAGCCTTCCTTGCTTTCAATGAGAGAACTGCCTCCTCCAGTTCCAGCTGTGTGAAGAGTGGGCACTCGACTACTGGTTCACCAAGAACAACGTCAACACGGACGGGATGGGCGGGGAAGAGTCCCCGCACTATCGCGTCCATCTTTTCCGCGTCATACATGCAAGGCTTCCATAGAGAACCAAGCTTCCGTATAACTAGCTTGTAGCCAAGGCCCCACGGATCCTTGTTCACATTGTCCACTAGATCTTGCCAGCAGTGAGCCTTGCTATTGTTGATCAATTTGCGAAGGCATTTCCTGGCCAACTTATATGCTTCTACCTGGTTGCATACCTCGTCACGGTTCCGTGCCCCTTGAGCCTCACGTCGAAGCTTTGAACACTACCTTCGCTTTTCGGCGATTTCAGTTGACCACCGGTACACTGAGAGCTGGGGGTCTTCGACGGGGCATAGACGCGCAGCAAGCAGTCGTAATGATGCTCATAGTAGAGTTCACCACGTCTTGAGCTGTCAGTTCTTCCGTCCCCTCCGAAGCTCCCTGCAGCGGCTCACCTGCTGTGAGCACCTTGCGAACCTCTCGACGTCCATCCTTCAGATGTTCCATCCAGTTGCAGAAAGCCGAGAGCATGGACGTCGGGAGACCACATCACTTATCTCAAGCAGAATGCACTGATGATCACTGGCTGAGTAGTCCTCGAATACTTTCCAATTATGTATCCTCCGTACTAAGGACCCCGAAGTGAATGTCACGTCCAGTATGGTCCCCTCACAGCCAATACAAGATGGCGTATTTTCGATGTTTAGTACGACGAGCGCCCTCCTGGCTGCCATTTCCAGGATTTGTTTTCCCGCAGATCCGTCTAAGGCATGCCCCATTCGATTGCTTTAGCGGTTAAGCAAGTCTCCCCCAACAAGAACGTTGCCCTCTGCGTTCGAGACAGCACCCTCCAGAGCATAAAGCTTTGCTTGGAAAGATGATATTGATTCGTTCGGCTTTATACACTAAAGAAGATGGTCCCTGAGCAATACACACTAAAGAAGGTGGTCCTTGAGCACCCAATACATGGACCCAATAGCAAGAGCAAAGGAGCAAATTGTTGATGGTGATTCTTTCAAGTCAGAGCCGATTGCAATTAAAACTACCTTACAATAGTTATGCAAGCACGCGGTACCACTGTCGTCAACAATGCTGATCCTAATCGCGATCTGTATAGCCATACTGAAGAAGACTAAGATGCTGAAGAAATTGCAGGGGTCCATATCAACTGCACCAAAAGAAAACATGTCAATTTATCAAAGATTCAACATTATTCTCACCGGTGGTGCCCCAACATGTTCAACAATTGAACAGAGTTCTCAACGGTAGTCAATGTCAGTAGCTAGAGAATGCCGGTTCTCGACGACTTTTTCCACACAAACTTCAAATGTTGTCTTGGGTGTGTGGGTGCATGTATTAGGGTGGTGTATATAGGTGGCTGAGATAAGAAGGTATGATTCCGGAATAGGTGTGGATCTCATGGATGGTTACGGCGAGGATGCGGCCCTAGGGTATGTAGGTGTATGTATCAGATTAGTATCGATGTAGGCCTTAGGCATGTGGATATGTGTACAAGATTGGTATGGGTGGCTGCCAGGGATGAGAAGGTATGGGTATTGGGTTAATATACATCTGTGTCCTGGTTAGGTAAGTAAGTGCTCCGGGTCTTAGTAGCCTCTAACGGTTAGTAGTGGAGCTAGTCTTGTTGGTTGTGTTCTAGAATAGACATACAGGGTCTGAATAATAAGTAGCCGGAGTGACCTCAGGAAATTTTTTATTGGCAAAATATATACAATTTTTCTTTAGAAATCTTCAAAGTAGTTCCCATTGGAGTCGATAACATGCTGATACCGGATTTTTCAATCCCCGAACGCTCCCTGGAAGTTGGCAACCTCGATGCTGTCTAGAGCCCTGGTGCCATATTCGGGCTGTAAGGAGGCTGTGGCAACGTTGCCCTCGACTGTTTGGCCAACTGCTCGGTGATGAGCAGGCAGGTGTGCGATGGAGCATTGTCGTGATGGAGGATTCACAAATCGGCAATCTTCGGACGGACTCAGCGAACCCGGGCGGTTAGTCGACGGAGCACCTTTCTGTAGTACTGGCCGTTTACAGTTTGGCCGGGTGGCACAAACTCTTTGTGAACGATGCCTTTCACGTCAAAGAAAGCAATGAGCATCGACTTCACCTTCGATTTGCTCATGCGCGCATTTTTCGGTCGTGGTGACACCGGTCTGTGCCACTCCGAACTCTGCCGCTTTGTCTCAGGATCGTATTCGAAAACCCACGTCTTGTCTCCTGTAATGACGTGGTTAAAAAACTCTGGTTCGGTTGCTCGATCGTACGCTCCATTTTCACTCCGACAACGTAACTGAACACGTACTCCGCTCTCGCTCGATACTATCTCTCCAAGCGCTTGGAGGCAACTGCTGCAGCCCGGTTCCTTTACCTAGACCCCCATCAACACTACAGCACCAGATACCGGTTAGCAGACGCTTTGACGGTGCGGGACAGGTTCAGTTCGGTTACTTATTATACAGTTCCTGGATGTCTTTAAATTGTAGGTGCACATCCTTAGCCTTAAAAGCACCTCAGCGTGTGTTTAAATATGTTTAATTTATACGTTTGAAATTAATAGGAGCTAGCCTTTGACGCTTGGGTGGTAGATAATTATACTGTTCATGGTTGTCTTTTCTCTATATTGGAAGGATTTCTCATATATTTGTTGCTTATAGTCTTCGCTTAGTTTTGTTATTCATAGTTGTTATAATCTTTAGTGGAAGTGCTTCTAGTGGCCGATAGTTTTATATCCATGGCTGTTTTAATGTGTAGGGGATCCATGTTTAGGGTTGATAGCTTGAAGTATTAGGGTTGCTAATCCATTAGGGAAGTTCTATGGATAGGTGGCGCTCTGGACTATAGGTTTACTGCTTGTAGGACTTGAGAATTTGTAGCGTATCTCACTACTCAGAGGCTTCCAGATCGAGCGATTTACTTACTGCTGAACGTTTTTAAGACGGATGACTGCGATATTGATGGGTGATGGACTTGTCTGTCAGTGCATATTCTAAGCCATGGGAATCTACTTCATCGGCGCTTAGATAAGGAACGCGTTGCTCATCGATTGGTGTCTTTGGCTAAGGATAGGCGGCAGCGCGTGGAAATGAACGATTTGCTTGATCATGTTAGGCGTACGGGAAGTTTTTATGGCACGAGTGGCTGCGTGGTGACGGAGGGCACTACTATAGATGGGTGACCTTGCATTATGGATGGGCGACGGGTATCTAAGGCGTTACAATTTGATCCGTGGGTGCTTGCTTAAGGTGCGCGTTGCTCATCGATTGATGTATGTGGTTAAGGATGGATGGCGTTGTGGGCGAGAAAACGTCACGTGAGTGAGGTATAGGTTTTCATGGCAGCGGATGTTATGAGCCGTAGAAATTTACATCGTGAGTGCTTGGTTAACTTTTGCGTTGCTCATCAGAGGGTGCCTGTCTCTAAGTATGGATGGCGATGTCGGCGATTCGGAATTATTTGCGTCGCCTTTTGGAGGATCATGATGGGGGTGTAGATTTGTTTTGCGGTGAATGCTGTCAGGCATGGAAATTGACGTCGGGGACGCACGACATATGTAAGTGACTTTGGTTGTTAAGAGAAATGTTGTTACGTACAAAATCAAGCCGTTCACGGCGCGACCTCGGGGATGTTGCCGGCCAACTCGCGGAGACAATTTGTGGTGACGCCACGCGCTTACTTTGTGTATCCCTGGGGCCAACTGGTTGCTTGAAGCGCGAACCCTCGACCAGAGCCGTTGCTCCTTGTTCGAATACCCTGGGGGGCTAGGTTTTCACAGGATGTGCTATTCGTTGCGTTAGCCCCCGTCGCGGCACACTCGAAAGTCTCCTCCTATCACCGTAACAAAGTCTTTGCCTAAAACCCGCTGAAAGAAAACGTTGCCTAAAGGCACACAAAAGGAATCTTCGCCTAAAACCACACTTCCTGCAGAGCCACCGGCACTACGTTCTGCCACCATACACTTTGTGGCCACTTCCTTTTAGGCAACAACCTTCACTTTCGCGATTAGCAAGGAAAGAAAGAACTCCGATAGTTGAAAGGAAAAAAAAACAGCGGCTCCAATCCGTTGCACAATTCATCTATTTTTTTCCACTAATAAAACAAAACAAAAACCTATCCTCCTGGATCACTTACATTACAGCATTTACACATTAAATAAAATATATTTGATTTGTATCGAATGTGGTGATTTATATTTTAAAGGCACTCTTACTCGCTCACCTACAATTTCCCTAACCAGTGGGGGCCCCTTTCTGCGTCCTTCGTACTCGAACGGCTCTTTAGAGGAGGATTCCGCCAACCGACACAATCCGCACCGAGAGTTATTGTTGCTTTATGTCACAAATTTAACGCTCGTCAACAATGATCACCCTTAATAACTTTTATTTCACAACTTCGACACCAGTAATCACTTCAGCAGCTCCGTCCACAGCCAAAAAAACGGAGGGAAAAGAACAAAGAGAACGAGCGCGCCAAATCTCCTCCTTATATATCCTCTCCACCCCAAAATAACGGCGGGACCACTTTCCCGGTTTTTTCTCCCCGGTTCACCAACTTTGCCCACATTCCACCGCTCTGCCGAGAATCGTCCCGGTTCGGGTTGGTTCGCTCCATTTCCCATGTTCCATGTTCACGCCGTCCCACTGAAATCATATGGGATGGATTATCCGAGTTGTTCCGAAACGTCAATCGCAATTGTTTATGTCTTGCAATGGTCGCCGCGCGGGTGCTATTTTCGGTGGTTTTTGCGCGATTATGAGTGCTCGAGTCGCGTTAAGTGGATTCCTCAATCCTGGTAGGTGTTTATGTGTTGCAATGGTCGCCGCGCGGGTGCTATTTTCGGTGGTTTTGCGCGATTATGAGTGCTCGAGTCGCGTAAAGTGGATTCCTCAATCCTGGTAGGTTGTGGCTTGCTACTTTCCCCCTAAAATTATTAGTTTTGTGGTTGATCAGAATGTTGTCGCGGCCGCCGTGCGGATATTATGGAAACTCGTGTGATAATTGGGCCTAGGCTTCCCTCGTAGGTTTCCACTTGGCATTTTCCCCCTAAAATAATTAGGTTTGAGGTTGGTTGCAGAGTTTCCGCGGCCGCCGCGCAGATGTTGTGGAAGTGACAATTCGTGTAATGGGGCGAAATGGGGCGATCGACATCAGGTTTTGAATTACCCATAACGACGTTTCGGTTCGGTTCTTCCCTATTGCCACTGGTGCATCCTTTTCTGTCTTCTCCTTTTCGATGTGTCCTCCATCGAGTGGGTGGCGGTTAGCGATTGCTTGGTTGGTTGAGCCGTGCAGTCTAGCTGCCCTGTTTTGGTCCTTGCGGTGGCAATTCGCTTTAGCTTTAGTTCGATTAAGTGGCGGATTGTCATCATGTAGCGCATAAATTGTATATCGTTGACGCTGCTGCGACGGTTGACATAGCCTCGTAGTAGTTGATGTAATGCGCTCTAATAATATGCCTGGTATCTAGTTAATCTAATAGTGCCTGGTGGTTAGTTAAATTATTGCTACAGGTAAATAGTGCCTTCTATTCAATAAAATAAAATGTGATCCAGGTTACATTTTTCTATTCTCCTGACCTGAAAACGGATTGGAGCCTGTTCACCCTTGAGTGATTGTCGGTCATGGTTCGAATACATCTCGCGAGGGCGGAAGTGTATGGTGGTTACTTGGCCCCGATTATCTCATGGTGACATTTCCCCCATCGCCTGAAGAGGATTTCTCCGAAATCCGTGTTTGGCCTTTTTAATATTTAACGTTCCAACCTGACTCAGCTTTAAACCGCCGACCATTGCCAACTTAAGTACCGAGCTGCTACTCTAAGAATATCTATCTACAAACGTATCTAACCAAGAAAAGCAATCCCCTTCTTAAAAAAAACTCCCAGCCTACCCAGCACCTCTGAAATTTTCTAAAATCCCTATCTACTCTACCTAATAATTTCAGTAACTAATCTAACTAAAATCAACAGATGATTGTAAAATTTAACTAATAGTGACCTAACATCTATCCGCGACCACCCCCGTGGAAGTATTTTAATGTGTAAGAATTATTTCTTTTAGTTTCTTTTCCTGGCTCTTTGTGTTCATTTCAATATTATTTCTATAATATTTTTTGTTTTTTTTTTTACGTTACGTTTTTTTTTGTTTGTCCTATTTATAGGAATCCATATTTTTTTTTTTTTTTTTAAAATGAGCTTTCAAAATTCATTTCCTAGCCTAGTCCTAAATAAATCTAACTTGACCTTATTCGTATTGATATAATTTTCCCTCGAATACTACATTAAAAACTGATTCTGTAGACTAACCGCAACCTTACACCTATCTAAACGAACCTATCCTAAACATTTTTGCTGCTTTTTCTTTTAGCCTGTTGTAATACTGCTTATCAAATGAAAAAAAAAAGAAAAAACTAAAGTGGAGGAGGAAATTACAAAAGAAAACAAAGGGGAAAATAAAGGAGGGGGGGAGGGAAAAATAAAGCGGAATCCACCAGTCGCTATGCGCCAGCTACGAGGAAAAGGGAAAAAAACGTAAAGGTTATCAAGCTGATAGCAGCCAGGATACGCAGGTAGATCTAAATAAATTTTATCGATGTATCCTTGTATCGTATCCATCTTGTTTGAGTCGTCTATCCTTATTATCGTTGCCTGTCCCAGCGTATTCCTGGAGGAAAAGTGGATTAAACTACCTTCCCATTACTAACGTTCCTAATTAAAGAAAAATCCTTATCTAATTTAAGCTAAACTATTTTAGGTGGGCCAAAGTTAAACAGACCAACGCGGAAGAATAAATGAAACAAGGAAAGTAAACTTAAACGAAGTGCGAAGGGAAAAAAAACACAAAACAACGACTAACAACGCAGGAAGGAGAAAAAAAAACAACGACTCCCCGCCAAGCTACAACCGTCACCTGGGCCGGCTTATGGTAACATTTTCTTTTACTTTTCAAAATTTTTTAATGTTGTGCCGTCCATTTAGCTTTCTTCATTTTATTACTCACGTCCTTGTTTCCCTTGGTTTGTTGTTTGTTTTTCTTTTTTTTCTTTTGTTGGAACCTCCCTACCATGGTATTGCTACTCAACGTAGCGTTTTAAATCATTCGCGTGCCAGACGCCTGCATTTCAGCCGCCTATATCCGTCAAGGTGAAAGAAGATGCGGACTCGCGGTTTGCGATTCGATATGGCTCCAGATATTCGGGTGCCAGCTTTGCCGAATAGAATTGAGCCGCATCCGACAGGGCATAGTTCCGCCTCCATACCAAGTCACCGACTTTAAATGGTGGAGGTCTATTCCTTAAATTGTATCGCTGCGTACTCTTGCCTGCAGCTTCCTTGAGGTGTTTCAGTACCTCATCCCGGACCATCCTTAGCTTCTCGGCCCTTTTCAAAGGATCCCTCAAAGTATTCCCTTCCGTTGGCTGAACTGGCCTCTTCCGGGAGACTACCATCTCTCGACCGAAGTTGACGAAATAAGGCGTGCTCCCCATAACTTCATGTGTGTATGTACGTAACGCACATCCGATTCGCCCTAAGTCTCGGTCCCACTTGCGATGGTTTTCTCCCACATCGGCCCGCAGCATCCGCTTAATGTTTTGATTGATCCTTTCCGCTGGATTAGCCTGAGGGTGATAGAACGTGGTATATTGCACATCCGTACCATAGGCTGACAGCAGCGCTTGCAGCTCCTTTGACTTGAACTGCACGCCGTTGTCACATACCACTGTTGCAGGCACTCCAAACAGCAAAAATACTCTATCTTCCAGAATCTTCGACACTTGTGTCGCCGTGGCCTGCCGTAATGGAAAAATCAAAGAGAATTTGGAAAAATAATCCACAACGGTCAGGATATGAGTATGCCCCTGCGTTGACCGAGGCAAAGGTCCCACCAGATCGATGCAAATAGTTTCCCAGGGCTCCCTTGCTTGACCAGCTCGCGTGGCCATTGTTCCAAAGGGTCGCTGTCGCTCCACCTTAGTAGACTGACACACCTTTCATCTTGAGACATACCGTTGAACATCAGAACGCATCTTGGGCCAAAAAAATCTCTGAGCAATTCGGTCGTAGGTACGACTTACGCCCATGTGGCCGGCAGTGGGATCGTCGTGGCACTCTTGGAGGACTTTACTTCTATCCGACTTTGGCACTACCTGCTTCCAGAAATTCCCACTGAGTTCCGCATGTCGGTTGGGGATTCTTTTCCATAGGACATCTCTCTCCACACGCCAGTCTGCAAATTGGTCTGGATTGCCTCGTACTTTGTCCATCATCCCCTGTATCCATTTGTCGTTTGGTGGACTGTCGCTTTCAATGGTCCCTACCTCCAGGACTGATCTTGAGAGTGCGTCCGGCACCAAATGCTCTTTCCCTTTTCGATGTATCACATCAAAATCGAACTGCTGGAGCCGCACGGCCCACCGGGTCAGCCGACCCGTGGGGTCCTTTAGATTGTGCAGCCAGACCAGGGAATGGTGATCCGTGATCACGTTGAATTTCGTTCCTTCGATATAGGGCCGAAGCTTTTCTACTGCCCAAAGGACGGCTAGGCACTCTTTTTCCGTCGTGGAATATTTCCTTTCGGCCCTACTCAGCGACCGGCTTAAATAGCAGATTACCCGCTCTCCCTCTGGGAAGGCCTGGCTCAATACTGCCCCCAGTCCGACATCCGATGCGTCTGTCTGTACGTTAAAAGGCAAACTGAAGTCGGGACAAGACAATATTGGGGCTGACGCTAATTTCAACTTACACCTGTTGAACGCTAATTCGCACTCCGGAGACCATTGCATTTTTTTATCCTTGCGCAGGAGCCCTGTTAAAGGCGCTACCAGAGAGGCATGGTCTGGGATAAACCGACGGTACCATGATACCATACCCAGGAACTGCCGAATCTGCTTCACGCTTTGTGGCCTGGGGATACTCATAACACTTTCAACCTTTTCAGCGTCTGCGCTCAATCCATTCCCATCGACTACATACCCTAGGTAGCGCAATTGCGACCGACAGAAATAGCACTTGTCCCGCGAGAGTTTCAGCCCGGCGTCCCTCAGACGCCTAAGCACTTCCTTCAAAATCTCCAAGTGTTTCTCGAAGGTCTGCGTCACGATGATTATGTCGTCGAGGTATGTGAAGACATAAGGCTCTAACTCCGAGCCTAAAACACGGTCGATCAAGCGCTGCCAGGTAGCCGGTGCATTTGACAGTCCAAAAGGCATTCTACAGAACTGGAATAATCCCCTCCCGGGTATGGTGAAAGCGGTGAGCTGTCGAGACTCCTTCTGCACTGGCACCTGCCAGTACGCTGATTTAATGTCTAGCGTAGACAAGTACTTGGCATCCCGCAGTTTGTCCAGGGTGGCTGATATATAGGGAAGGGGGTAGGCGTCTTTTTCGGTCACTTTATTAACTTTCCGGAAATCCACACAAAATTGGTAACTTCCATCCTTCTTCTTTACCATTAGAATAGGCGAGGACCACGCGCTGGAAGAAGGCTCGACCACCCCCAGACTCAACATTTCCTCCAGCTCCGCGTTGATGTGCTTTTGGAGGGCTGGTGAGACCAGATAGTATCTCTGCTTGATGGGCATTGCATCCGTCTTAATGACGTGCTCCACCAAGGAGGTACACCCCAGCCCTTCTCCCATACGCGAGAACTCGCCATTCACCATCTCCTCCAAACGCAATTCGTCTGGGTGAGGGAGGATGGACCTGCTATGCAAGTGGCCTGCTGTCGGGGTGACTTCACTAACGAAATCCCATCGCTCATGCCGGAGATTAAGGGTAATTCTGAATTCCCTCAAAAAGTCTACCCCCAAAATCAGACCATGGGGTAGCGAAGGGACCACCAACATCTCTAGCCACCTTGTCCTCCTCTGCGATTTAATCGGGACTAAAACTTTTCCCAACACCTTACACTGCCCCTCGTCTGCTAAGCGAACTGCCTCTTGTGCGGTTGACCCCAGTTCTACCCCTATCTCTTGTAAACGGAGTCCACCAAGCCGGTAAACTTATTCCCCATAATATCCACGAGAGATGGGGGCGCACGTCTCCTGACTCCTGAGTGAATACATAGGATATCCTTCCGCTTGCAGCCTTTCTTTTACTGGTAGAGGTGGTACCCAGTACGCCGCCTACTGGGCACCGCGACCGTTTCCCGATGACGTGGCAAGAGGTTGGCTTACTGGCTGCCGAGTAGTCGCCGCACTTGGTGAACAGTTCGGACACCTTGTCTTAACTACCCCCCTTCTTCCGCAGCCAAAACATCTTCGAGGCTCTTGGCACTCTCGCGCAAAATGGCCTGTCCCACCACATGTCCAACAAGCGCCACGCTGTATATTGCTGGCAGGAGCCACCGCATCCAGAGGATAAGCCTCCACGTAGGCCAAGTCTGGTTCTAGCAGGCTAGTCGTCCGTCTATCCGGAGGAGGCACGAAGGCTTCTACCGTCGCCCGAGTTTCCTCCAGCTCTCGTCCCAGGGTAATCAACTCGGAGACCGTGGCAACTTTCCTCAGGAATAATCGTGTCTGGTAAAAGGGGCTTATGTTTTTACGTAAAATCTTCATTTTCTCTACCTCCGTATACGGCTCGTTCAACCGTCTAAACAACCCATCCATGACAGCCACGTACACACCGATTGATTCGTCTCTACCTTGGGTGCGATGACGAATTTCCTCCAACAACTGGTCTTCATAGTTTGGTGGTAGAAACTCCTCCTTGAGTTCTCGACATAGCTCCTCCCAGTTTGCAACCCGATCCTTGGCTGACCTAAACCACACCAAGGCTTTGCCCTCGAAGAGTTCCGCTGCCATTCGGAAATGTTGGTCCTGAGATACTCCTTTGGCCTCTCGGATCTCCTCTACCCTCTCCAAAAAGGCGTTTACTGACCCTGGAGAGTCACTGGAGAACCGAATACCTCATTTGGCTATGTCTGGTGGCTTCCTCAGATCCTGTTCCACCCGCGGGGTAGAATATACGGGTCCATGCCGCAGTTCCGGGGTTCGAGGTTCCAGTTCCTCGGTGATAGCCGACAAATTCCTCCCTTCGGGTTCCTCCTGCTCCATCCTCCTGGACGGTCCGGCCACGCTGGTTAGTAGTGGTTGCTTGCGCTCCCTTTCCACTGGTTCTGCTGACCCCTGAGCTAGTGTTGTACACTCTTTCCCTTCGCCGCCCTCACCTTCAGCCTTGTCTATCAGGTCCCCTAACGCCATCAACAACCCCCTCTTTATTTTCTTTGCCTGTCCTGCAAGGTCAGGATCCGTAGTGGGTACGTACTCCCAACGGCGCAACGCATACCTGATTTTGTTCCTAATTTTTAGGAAGTCGGAGCATTCCTTGTTCCCCTTGAAATTCCTAGTCAGGGTCAGGATTTCCTCTAATTTATTCGAAACCGCTTCAATATCCTCTGCTGGAGTGAATGGGTAGGCCTGTAAATCCACGAAGCTCTCATCGGCATCTTGTTCTGACTTCAAAGCCTTCCTTAGACGGCGCCTCATGTCGTCGACCGTTCCTTCTGGCTCCTCCCGGATTGCCAGCTCATACACCAGCTCATCCTTCGCGAGCCTATCCACCAGGATTTTTATCGTTTTCGCCATCCTTCTGGTGTGTGCTGGAAAATAAATCTAATTCTAGCACTTATTCTAATATTCCAAACAATTATTTGCTTCAAAAGTTTTGTTTTATTTATAGAATTTTGTTTACACAATCTTAAACTAATTGCATCCACTCACACAATTTTCCACACAAAACAAACAATCAATCTACTCACATAACCTTAAGCAAGCACTCTAAGTCATCCACTCAACCCACAAACAGAATCACTTAACTCAGTCACCAACTCACGCAATTTCACTCACTACCTTACCCACCACTCAACATACAACTCACTATCCACAGTCACCCTCTATCGCACTATCTCCTCAAACACTCTAAATTCAGACTCGTTCGCACTTCTATTCCAAAAATATCGCACTTTTCACTTAAAATTGAAACCACAAACACCCGCAAATTCACACTTAGCACGCACAATCACTCTTTCCACCCGCAAATTAACACTTCACTTGCACTCGCACTACACCACTGACCCACTATTTCTCACTCTTTCACTTTACAATTTGTACACTATCACTTTCACCACTTGACTTACTGCCCCACGTTGGGCGCCAAAACTGTTACGTACAAAATCAAGCCGTTCACGGCGCGACCTCGGGGATGTTGCCGGCCAACTCGCGGAGACGAGTCGTGGTGACGCCACGCGCTTACTTTGTGTATCCCTGGGGCCAACTGGTCGCTTGAAGCGTGAACCCTCGACCAGAGCCGTTGCTCCTTGTTCGAATACCCTGGGGGGCTAGGTTTTCACAGGATGTGCTATTCGTTGCGTTAGCCCCCGTCGCGGCACACTCGAAAGTCTCCTCCTATCACCGTAACAAAGTCTTTGCCTAAAACCCGCTGAAAGAAAACGTTGCCTAAAGGCACACAAAATGAATCTTCGCCTAAAACCACACTTCCTGCAGAGCCACCGGCACTACGTTCTGCCACCATACACTTTGTGGCCACTTCCTTTTAGGCAACAACCTTCACTTTCGCGATTAGCGAGGAAAGAAAGAACTCCGATAATTGAAAGGAAAAAAAAAACAGCGGCTCCAATCCGTTGCACAATTCATCTATTTTTTTCCACTAATAAAACAAAACAAAAACCTATCCTCCTGGATCACTTACATTACAGCATTTACACATTAAATAAAATATATTTGATTTGTATCGAATGTGGTGATTTATATTTTAAAGGCACTCTTACTCGCTCACCTACAATTTCCCTAACCGGTGGGGGCCCCTTTCTGCGTCCTTCGTACTCGAACGGCTCCTTAGAGGAGGATTCCGCCAACCGACACAATCCGCACCGAGAGTTATTGTTGCTTTATGTCACAAATTTAACGCTCGTCAGCAATGATCACCCTTAATAACTTTTATTTCACAACTTCGACACCAGTAATCACTTCAGCACCTCCGTCCACAGCCAAAAAAACGGAGGGAAAAGAACAAAGAGAACGAGCGCGCCAAATCTCCTCCTTATATATCCTCTCCACCCCAAAATAACGGCGGGACCACTTTCCCGGTTTTTTCTCCCCGGTTCACCAACTTTGCCCACATTCCACCGCTCTTCCGAGAATCGTCCCGGTTCGGGTTGGTTCGCTCCATTTCCCATGTTCCATGTTCATGTTCAATCATATGGGATGGATTATCCGAGTTGTTCCGAAACCTCAATCGCAATTGTTTATGTTTTGCAATGGTCGCCGCGCGGGTGCTATTTTCGGTGGTTTTTGCGCGATTATGAGTGCTCGAGTCGCGTTAAGTGGATTCCTCAATCCTGGTAGGTGTTTATGTGTTGCAATGGTCGCCGCGCGGGTGCTATTTTCGGTGGTTTTGCGCGATTATGAGTGCTCGAGTCGCGTAAAGTGGATTCCTCAATCCTGGTAGGTTGTGGCTTGCTACTTTCCCCCTAAAATTATTAGTTTTGTGGTTGATCAGAATGTTGTCGCGGCCGCCGTGCGGATATTATGGAAACTCGTGTGATAATTGGGCCTAGGCTTCCCTCGTAGGTTTCCACTTGGCATTTTCCCCCTAAAATAATTAGGTTTGAGGTTGGTTGCAGAGTTTCCGCGGCCGCCGCGCAGATGTTGTGGAAGTGACAATTCGTGTAATGGGGCGAAATGGGGCGATCGACATCAGGTTTTGAATTACCCATAACGACGTTTCGGTTCGGTTCTTCCCTATTGCCACTGGTGCATCCTTTTCTGTCTTCTCCTTTTCGATGTGTCCTCCATCGATTGGGTGGCGGTTAGCGATTGCTTGGTTGGTTGAGCCGTGCAGTTTAGCTGCCCTGTTTTGGTCCTTGCGGTGGCAATTCGCTTTAGCTTTAGTTCGATTAAGTGGCGGATTGTCATCATGTAGCGCATAAATTGTATATCGTTGACGCTGCCGCGACGATTGACATAGCCTCGTAGTAGTTGATGTAATGCGCTCTAATAATATGCCTGGTATCTAGTTAATCTAATAGTGCCTGATGGTTAGTTAAATTATTGCTACAGGTAAATAGTGCCTTCTATTCAATAAAATAAAATATGATCCAGGTTACATTTTTCTATTCTCCTGACCTGAAAACGGATTGGAGCCTGTTCACCCTTGAGTGATTGTCGGTCATGGTTCGAATACATCTCGCGAGGGCGGAAGTGTATGGTGGTTACTTGGCCCCGATTATCTCATGGTGACAATGTTTCGTCGCATAGACTTATCTATGGATGGCGGTTTTAGGTCATCGGAATCTACAAGGTTGAAGAAGGGTTACATTGTAAGGTGAATTTGCTTGTTGGAGGTGTTTTTTTTTGGTTGCATTGACCGTGGATAGCGGGTATCGTGATGCGCGGCATTGTGTAGTAATTGAGCAGGTAAGGCGGGATCCTTACAAGTCAATATGCTCCGAAATACTCAATCGAATTATGCAGATGACTACTCAACGATAGCGGCGAAAAATATTGCCAAAGAAAACCATGCAGATAAACAAGTGCCCAGTGGTTTTAGTTCTTTTCGAATAAAACACGATAAATTAAGTTTACAAGCCCTTCTACATGCCATGACACGAGTGTAGAGTCAGAAGAACACAAATACAAACGCTTTCTTGTTAAGAATGATATGCATAATCCCGAAAATATGAAATCGAAATATGCTACTTCCCCGCACAGTGAAAAATCAAACATAAACATCATAGTTCAAGACCACGAAGAAATTCAATGCAAAAATTTATTGAACACAACAAACTCCCTGTACAAACGAAAATGGCAGACGAGGCGTGCGAAAATATGGTACCGCGTATCATTTCTTATGGAAAAGAAATACAAAGAGGCGGTAGTACTTGCGAAAAGAGCTGCTTTTGTAGCGGGAAATGCAGAATTAAGATTAGCGTTGAAATACGAAGAGCAGTGCGCTTATTTCATGGTTCTTCTTAAGTCATATTTGTTTATCAGTAATGGCTGTTCAGATGACCAAGAAGAATTAGTAATACAACAGAATCAAGTGAAATTTCTTGAAGATGCAATTGAATTTTCAAAAATTGTGGGGAAAGCCGTACAAAAAATTAAAAATATGCTAATGTCAAAAACAAACACGGATGTTTTCGAAGCAACTGATTTCTTTACCACCGCTTATCGTTTTGGTATTAGAGGAACTGAATGTGGAATGCGACATCTGCTTTATTTAGTGTGGTCAGGTGATAAGGAAAAACAGGATGCGGTCTCAAATGCGTATAAAAAAATCTTATTTACAACTGACCAACAATCACGGGCTCATGCATTAAAGGTAGTGCGGAATTTATGTTCACTTCTATGTGATTTAACATATGGCCATTATGCAGTGCTCGAGGTTTTAATAAAGGAATGGGTTGACAATGGTGACATTGATTTACAATTCATTCAAGTTCTTTTCGAGTATTTCACTCTGAAAGTCGAAGTATCTGAAAGCGAATCACGCCAGGCATTACAATTGCTCATAATGGCATCAGCCGCCAAATCGTCAATAGCAACACCAACCATTACCACCACAGCCTCCACCATCGGTACCGGCGGCTCTTATAAGTCCAACACTCAAGAGTCCAACGATTGATAAAAACAAGAATCATACCAATGATCTTACGGCTAATGCCAATTCCACTTTGCAACAGGCATGCAACAATGTGTCAACGAAGAATTATGAGCGTTATGGAATATTTGCCAGGCGATACATTGACTGATGTTGTAACTGAGACGGGTATGGATGAAGGGAAATAGCCGCTGTATGCGTGAAGTATTACAAGCTACAGAATTTTTACATAGTAACCAAGTGATACATAGAGATAAAAGGGGAGTCTGCTTGAAACCGCCACGCAGCGCGGACGCCGTGAGTTGCGTTCCCGCGCGCCAGCGACAAAAACTGGGAGTCGGTGATAGTGAAGAGTCTGCTCGAAACCGCCACGCAGCGCGGACGCCGTGAGTTGAATCCCCGCGCGCCAGCGACAATAAAATATTAGTCGGTAGTGTTGAAGGGAGAAACGCGGAAAATTATTCGAGATATTTGTGTAAAATACTTCGAAAAGAAGTGTGACATTCGCGGTTGTGGAGTCACTATGGTGAACGGGTGTTTCGCGAAGCAGTTTCTATTTTCCCGTTACCAACTGTGAGTGAAAGCAAGAAAGCATTCACCTACTCATACTGTTTGGACAGGAGCTCGTGCCTAATTTACAGTTAAAACGATTCAACGCGTTAAGTTTACGCAATAAAGGCGGCGCCAAGCTTTTCATAGTTTGTGCAAATAGTGGTCTGTCAAGTGATTCCGTGATTTACGGCACGTCCCAACTTTCCCTCATCGCCACTCGAAGAAAAGCATCGTATTTGATTCCGGAAGAGGAAAAGATCGAATTGCAGTAGGAAAATACTTGGATTCGGAGGTTTTCGGGTCTTCATTACGAGGAAATGTGCGATTGCAACTTTGTCGGAGTTTTACGTTTCCGAGTGTGCGAAGCTCGTGAGAGCGCTTATTTTTGCTTTTGAGTGCGTATAACAACTAGTTGATTGTGTTGTTCCAGTCGAGGGGCAGCGAAAACAAAAGTGATTTGAATAGTTTGTATTTTGTGGAATATTGGCGGAAGGAAATTCATTTAATTTGCGATACAAGAATATTCGGAATAAGACGCGATAATCAGTGAAAAGAAAAAAGAAAAAAAAAGATTAGAAAAGATTTTTCATTGTAACAGACACTGACTGGAAGTGTTGTGGGTATCATTCACTGTCCGAGAAGAAAATCGTCTATGAATGTGTGTCGCATCTTCGATGGCAATAAAGTAGAAGTAGTTGATTCGGTTTGTGTTGATGCGCCCGTAATTTAACACAATTATCTTCGAGTTGGCTTCCAGCTGTAATGCGTAGGAGTGTACATTGTATCGTGTTCGACTTGGTATTAGTTGGCCTAGAAAGTGGTCAGAATTCCGTCCCTGGCTCGTGCGTGGTTGCGGAGTGTGATCAAGAGGATGATGATTGTGCACTCGTGATAACTAAAACGTGCCCATCTTCCAACGGTGAAGTGGCGGTAACTAATTGTGGAACGTATAACTTCCCTATCGGCTTGGACAGCTGTACGAAGTATCTGGAAATGGTATGTTTAGAATAAAGCGACGTTGTGAAGGGCGTGGGGCTGGGCAGAGGAAGGTCAGAGCAGCGGGATATTACGAGGAAAACGGGACGCTTCCAAAGTGGCCGTGTAATAGAATTGAACAAGTTGGGAAAACAGACCTACGCTCATGTCAGAAGGGTTTTGTATTCAATTTACAAAATGCAGTCACCAGATCGAATCAAATCAAGAAACATGTCAAAGACGATTTTATTGGAGAAAATATGAAATACGAAGATCATACTATTATTAACAAAGTTGAACGAATTTCGTTTTCTGAGGTTTTTGGTATTGTTATACTCATAAATATCTCCCTTGATAATTATTTCAGATGTCCATCCGCGACGGAGGAAACACATTTTTCATGTATTTCCCCCCTGTGCCCCCACTGAAGCAAAAACTGACAGTTTAACAACTGTTTTGAAAAGCTCCCATGAAAACTTTCATTTCATACTCATATCGGCTACGTTTGATGAATTTTTTTTTCAGGGGCCACTCTCCTGTACTGTTATCATCGATTAATGGCCAATTTTTTCGAATCGTAGAATCGTTACAAAACCCTTTTGCTAGGAGCTCTCTCCCACCTCCTTGACTTGTTTCACTTAAGAGCATTAATTGTTGGTACTCATCTTCAGTCATTCATTAAATTGAATCAAGTGTTCAAAGCATGCACCTTAAACGTTGAAGTTGGGGGAAAAATAACTCGAAATTATTCAATCTTCGCATTTAAAACAGCCACTATTTTGTTTTACGATTACTGATACCACTGGCTGAACCGATTCTCAAAGAAATACATGACACCTATCATTCCTGAAATGTTCATGCAAATCCTAGCAAAACTGTAGTGTCTGAACGGGAAAAAGCGCATGCTGTTCCATAGCCATATGTTGCCATAGTAATAAATGCAGCGCATACTCGTATTGTTCCATAGTAATACAGGAAAATTCAAACCGCTATAACTTCGCAAAATATAATTCAATCTTTATGAAACTTTCAGGATAAATCAACCTTATAAATACACATCTACGTGCTGAATTTCATTGAATTTAAGGCTACCATTAAGATTTTATTCAAGAAAATATAAAATCGATAAATCATACTATTACTAACAAAGTTGAGTGAATTGCGTCTTCTAACGTATTTGTTGTTGTTGTCCTTACCAAGGCCTACATCCCTGATTTTTTTCAGATTTTTCGGATTACAGGTGTCCAATCGCGAGGGGGGGGGACACAAATTTTTCGTATATTTCCCCTCCCTGTGCGCCTCTCGACGCAAGTTTTGCCAAACTTAGACCTGTTTTGAAAAGTTCTTATCAAGACCTTTCATTTGATACCCATATCGGCTACCTTCAATGAAATTTTTTTTTCGCGGGGTCACTCTCCTATATGGGAAGACCCCCCTTAAATACCTTATAAAATTTTTATGTAATTGAACTTTGAAGAGATCGCCATTTTACACCTACACACAAAATTTGATGTTTCTAGCTTAAGTAGTTTCCGAGAAAAAGTGCTGTGACACACGGACGGACGGACGGACAGACGGACAGACTGGTCGCGAAACTAGTAGGGTTTTGTAAAATTATTTTACAAAACCCTAAAAATCAATCTCCAGATGCCACGCATAAACAATGATGTCACTGAGTCCAACATATTGGTCATTTAATTAGTAGTCGAGAACGTGATAGATGAAAGAAGTGTATAGAACACTGAAAAGATTTTAGACACATTATATAAAGTAACAGTGAATTGCAGTTACCCTCCATGCATATACACTTTATCAAGGCTGTCCACGGCATAGATATTCATGGTTTGGTTTGGTGTTAGCTTGTGGACCAATACATACACCTCGATTGTGTGTTAGTGTTTTTGAAGCGGTTTTACAATTTAGTCAGAGGTACTTTCGATGATAACAATTGGAGGGTTAAAAACATTCAACGGGTTTAAAGAAGTAAACCAATTGCAATCGCTAGAAGTTATTTATTGACCCGGGGCATAATCGGTGACAGGATTTCGTAAATACATATATAAGTGTATTTATGCTAATGTAGTTTTACTTATCACGGCCTGTTGTTGAGGATGAGGGAATTAAACCGCGACCACGAAAACGTACCCAGATTCCCTGAAAAGTTTATCGGCGAAGGAGCGATGATCAGGGTTTTATTCAAGGAGATTTGAACTCATCAAAGAAACAATTCTCGAGGACCTTACGTGTTAGTCACATTATCTTTAGTGGCAGCTTTAATACGTGCTGAGGAAATCTATTCGTCAAGTGCAGATGTTTCTTCCAACACAGAATGGCCGCAATTCTTCGGCAAATATTTATTTTATATTTAAATTTTATTTAAAAATTATTATATTTGATATGCGATGTATGATACATAATATTTTAACTAATACGAATACTAATACGCTGAATGCAAGATTAGTTAAACGAATTCATTTTTTTTTTGAGGGATTTTGTTTGAAAAGTCCAAACTATTGTTGATACCATTGTTACTTAATTAGTTTCAGTCAGAAAAAATCCGGAATTCACTCATTATTAATGTTAATAGTAGGCTAACATACGTAACCTTGTGATAAATTACAAATTCTGATAGATGCATTGAGAATTTAAATGCCCACAATAAGTTTTTCTTAATGTGACTGAGACCAGTGGATTGGAAGTCTCTTTCTTCTGTTTCTTTATTTTTCATGAATATAATAGATCATTAAACTTTAGAAATAAAATTTATGTTGTTCCAAGTGAGAGTTCAAGGAATTAATGAAGCAAATGGAGAAACGACTTGAAACAACATTGTTCGCTTACAAGTACCTCTACCCGCTGAATTAGAGACTCATTTGCTGTGTCATAGTTGTCCAGAAATGTCGGTGCTGGGTGCTACCAATTCTTAATTACTTGCTTATAGTTTACAACACAGAGTAGTTAACAATTTTTGTAGAGCTCTTTGTTTTGGTTGTATTTTAATTCAGCAGATTTTATGAACCGCAATAACGATGATGTTTTGTTACACTCGAAACTATTTGCTAACTTACATTAATCACTGTAAATCTGAAAGAATCAGCCATCAAATGTGATTGCAGGCCTGCTAATTCACACCCCCCAATTTGCAGGGAAATTTTATTATCTATAATTTTATTGCTGAAAATTGGTCGCATCCACTAGAATAGGTGAAAGTGAAAATTAAAACTGTAAAAGTAGGTTGTGAGCCTTTCCGCAAATTTCTTAATTGTTATCAGAATTAAAACGCTAGAAAATAAAGAAACAATGTTGCATTAAAACTAATCCTTCGGTCTTTCCTTTCTCAACTTTCTAACCGGGTATAGGACCCGGTACGGTGGCAGGCTTCCACCTCAAAACATGAGCCAGCCGCCGGGTGCAATATGAACTTCTTTGTTTCAGGTGTCATCGCGAGTTGAGTGGCCCAAGCAGAGTGCTTCTTTGTGGCATAGCGTTATGCAATCAAATTGTATAATTCTATGGCATAAATTGGTCACCGGGGTACTCCCCTTCTGATGGAAAAGTTCATGCAATTCAAGTTGTATGAGTTTTCCACTCAGAAGAGGAATACCTGGCCACTGCAACAAAATATATATGGATTTATTCCGGTTGGGTGAGTGCGAAGGGGCTCCGTCACCACCCGACTGCCCCTCTTTCATTTGTGGGCCATGAGCTTCGTCGGTAATGACGAGGTTACCCCAAGTCCGCCTTTCTTCTCAGGTTCCTCTTGTTTTCGTAGGAAGTGCCATCTCCCTCGGTGTAGTTAGCTACACTTTTTGCGACTTCGGTCGCCTCGTGAGCAACATCCAATTCGTGAGTGCGAAATTTTTTTGTAGTGGGTCCTCGTGCTGGGGAAATGAACCCGCCCCACGACACCGCAATGCTAGCCTGCCAGAGCATTCACGCGTCTCCAGACGAGGGCATTCTCGGCAGATATTGTCATCTTCTTCTGCTGAGGCAACAGAACATCGCTGCAGTCCTTTAAGGACATTTTGAAACTCTTATAAATTACTACAAATGGCGCCCAACGTGGGGCCCGAAAAGCCCGGCTGTATCATCAGTCGTGAGCACGAGACAGTCCATCGTCTCTAGGTGTCCCCACAAGGTGTTAGTATTATTGGCGGGTAGGTAACTCCCGAGGGTTTTTGCACTAATCATGCCCCAGCAACTTTAATAACTTCCGGACGTGTGTTGTCTTTGGACATCAATATCGTTTTGTCCTGCTTTTGAATTATACTTTGGTGGTTTACCACCATTGTATGACTAGTAAGGCCAAATGATATTAGAGTCCCTATTTGTGTTCGGAAGTTATTATCTCAACATCCATTTTGCGGAGGATTCTGATCCACTCCCCAGCGGTGCCTGAGTGTCTTAAATTACATGGATCTTGATTTCATGTGATTGGCTAATTAGCTAATCCATGACTATCCATGACAAGACACGCGCTGCTGGTGGATTAGAATTCAACCCTGGGCTGACAAGTTGTAACTTGAAAAACTTGCGGATGAGGGAGCACTTCTGAACCCTAATTTTCATGGTGCTGCAAGAGAGTTGTCCCTGAAACGCTATAGAAGGAATGTGCCACTGTTGTCCATACTTGGAAGGAAGTAATGGAATGGAAAGACCAACTTTATTTTGTTTGATAACTTTTGATATCGTCAATTAGAAAAATTTCTTCATACCTTTTTTTGTGAGGTTCTGTTATAGTTCGCCACTGACGGCCACATAAGAATTCTATAGTTTGCATTAAATCTTGTCACATTTTCTTTCATTATTTATATATACTCATTTAGGTATTTAGCTAGCAAATTAAATTTCATTTAGCATGCCCACCAAAAGAACTCCAGAGAGGAGGAAGTTGAGGTCAGATGCCGGACCAGCGCTCTTGTGCTCCATATGCCATGAGGACATGGATGAACTCACCAGTCAGCGTTTGCAGTGTGGACACAGGCTACACCAGCTGTATTTGGTCCAACTGCGGCAAGCCTCATCCACGTGCCCGCTCTGTCGTCAGCCTCTAGAAACCACCCAGCCAGCAACAGAACGACCTCAGTCCTCCAGCGGACCCCTTCCATCCACGACAATGGGTGCACGAGAGGAAGACTACCGAGCCGAAGCAGTGCCGCCTGCGGAAGAGCCGAGACCCACTGTGGTTGTGGAGGCGGCAGTCCTACAGGATTTAATGGCGCTCATGCAGGACCTGACCACCCGGGTAGCCTCGCTGGAAAGCCAGTAGGAGAATCCAGTACCACCTCGGCCAAGAACGCCTCCGATGTGGGATTTGGACCGAAATCCATGGGATTTTCCGGTAGACTCGTGGCGCGATCACGAACGAATCCGGGCCGGTGCGGCAATGAATCCGTTGGCTCCAGCGTACCGGCCCCGACTAAGCCAAGCACCGCCACTAACTCAGGCTCCAGTGATTCCGCCAGACCAACGCATCCATCCACATGCTACGTATTGGCTGAAGCCGACGCAGATCCCCAGCATCATCCAGGGCTGGAATCTGGATTTCAGCAGGGAACCCAACACCATATCTGTGGAAGTTTTCATTGGTCGGGTGGAGTCGCTGATTGAGCAAATGCTAGCAGGAGATCACACGGCGCTCGCAGGATATTTGCCAATGCTGCTTAGGGGAGCAGCACTTGAGTCATATTCGCGAATGCATTCGGCCCCACCATCAATACGCTGGTCACGGTTGAAGGAGGTACTCCACATGGAATACCCAACGGTAGACATGGACGAATTAGTACTGGACAAGATTCATGCTAGATGGCAGCGTCCGGACGAGTCTTTCCATCAATATCGAGCCGATATTCTTCGGCTGAATGACCAGTTGTCAGAGCCGATGTCTTCTACCCAATTGCTGCGGTTCCTAAAGCGCAATCTAAGGCCGGAGCTTCATCGCCATATCGTGAACTTCGACCCACAGAGCATGGAGGCACTGCTGAGAACTGTGCGTCGTCTAGAAGGGTTTGAGGAAGACCTCCGGGACCGGCCTTACTTACTAGCTAGGACGGGTCCTCGGCGAGGAATCGCGGAATTGGCTCCAGATTATACCACCATGGATCTGGAGGAAGATATGGACCAGGACCAGCTTGCTGTAGCAGCGGTGGGAAGTCTTACGACCTGCTGGAATTGCAATCAAACTGGACACCGGTTAATTTCATGCCGAGCAGAGCGTAAGGTTTTCTGGTACGGTTGCGGCAAGCCGGACACTTACTTCCTGGACTGCCCTGAATGTGCCGCGCAAAAGAAACGGCCGAAAGAGTACCCGACCACCTCAGCGGTACTCGAAGCCCCCGTAGTAGCTCCTCAGCCAGCTGCTCACCCCAACAAACCTGACATTAACCCACCAGCCATGACCACTATGACTGCGGATGTTCACTCTCTTCCGGAGACCTCGCCAACGACAATATTAAAGCGACCACTGCAGTCACAGCTAGAAGAACCCCGGCAGTCTCAAATACGCATTCTAAAACCTTATCATGTTCGACTGCAGGAATATCGGGTGGCTCGAGAGCGAATATTTGCTTCCGAAGTAGTAACTTCCCACCCGCGCACGACAAAATGGTCAACCCGTCGTTGGCGGAATTTCCGCAAGAGAGTGCACACCTGCCGTCAAACCTTAAACTTTTGTAACATCTCGGAGGTTGCTGAGAATGAGATCAGACCTTGCCACCCAATAAAAGTGTTGGGCGAAACCGTGTTTGCATTGATCGACACGGGTACCAGTATCAGTTGTCTTGCCTCGAGCTTTGGCTCGAAGGTGCTCCAAGATTATCCGAACTTGGTTAAATCCTGGCGCACTGAAATCAGTACAGCTGATGGCACCAAACACCCTATACGAGGTAAACTAACCACACCCGTGACGTTCAGGGGCCAAACGAAGGATATTACTTTCTACATTATCCCGTCTTTGACTCAGAATGTGTACCTTGGCGTCGATTACGTCCTTCGCTTCGGACTGGCCTCCGATTTATTCACAGATTTGTCTTTAAATACCAGATATGTCTACGAACTCACTTCTATTCCCGATAGGCATGAACTGACGCCTAACCAACGGCAACGCCTGGAAGCATCCATCGCTGCTTTCCCATCTTACGCTACCCAAGGCCTTGGCTGCACCACCCTAGTCTCACACGCCATCGACGTTGGCGATAGTAAGCCGATTAAGCAGAGACACTATGCCATCTCACCGGCCATGGAGAAATTGGTGTATGCGGAGCTGGATAGGATGCTCGAGTTGGAGGTCATAGAGGAGTCCCAAAGTGCCTGGTCATCACCGGTAACCTTCGTGGTGAAGCCAGGTAAAGTCCGCCTTTGTCTAGATGCCCGTAAGGTAAACGCAGTTACCATCAAGGACACGTACCCTCTTCCACTCATCGATGGAATACTAGGGAGACTGCCAAAAGCCAATTATATCACCAGTCTCGACCTAAAAGACGCCTTCTGGCAAATTCCACTCGATGAGGGGTCGAGGGACAAGACCGCCTTCACAGTGCCTGGACAACCATTATATCAGTTCGTCACAATGCCCTTTGGCCTGTGTAACGCGCCGCGAACGATGACTCGTCTGATGGACAAGGTCATCCCACCTCACCTGAAACACCAAGTGTTCGTGTACCTGGATGATCTATTACTCATCACGGAAACGTTCGATCAACACCTCCTACTACTACAAGAAGTAGCCCTGCACATCAGTAAGGCGGTACTCACCATCAACGTACAAAAAAGTAAGTTTGTCATGAAAGAAGTCCGATACCTAGGTCATGTCATAGGACATGGCACTATCAAAACGGATCCAGACAAAATTCGTGCGATTGATGAGTTCCCCTTACCAAAACCAGTTAAGCAGCTACGACGTTTACTTGGTGTGTGCGGTTGGTACCAAAGGTTTGTTCGGAATTACGCCACAGTTTCAGCGCCCCTTTCAGACATGCTGCGGAAAGGGAAGTTCATTTGGACCGAACTCAGCCGAAAGGCATTTGAAGAGCTAAAACAAGCCCTCACATCAGCCCCGGTCTTGCACAGCCCCGACTTCACGAAGCCCTTCTCCATTCATTGTGACGCAAGTCAACATGTAGTTGGAGCCGTGCTGGTGCAATTGACCGATGAGGGAGAGGAAGCTCCCATCGCCTTCATGTCCAATAAGCTGAATTCGACCTAAAGAAACTATACTGTGTCCGAGCAGGAATGTTTGGCAGCGGTAATGGCTGTGAAGAAGTTCCGAGCTTATATCGAAGGCCACCAATTCGAGATCATCACGGACCACGCTTCGCTACAATGGTTGATGAACCAGGCAGATTTACATGGACGCCTAGCAAGATGGGCTCTTAAACTGCATGGGTTCAAGTTTTCCATCAAACATCGGAAAGGGACCCAGAACATCGTAACCGACACTCTCTCACGAATGTTTTCCCCAGAGGGAGCCAAATTGACAATAAATGACGAAGACCCCATCGAAATAGATTTAGACAGCCCACATTTCGAATCAGACAGCTACAAAGAGTTGAGGCAAACCATCGCGACCCAACAATCGCAGCTGCCTGATTAGAAGGTAATAGACGGCTACGTGTATAGACGAAATGAATACGCCACTGGTGATCCATGGCAGGAAGAAGAGTCCTGGAAACTCTGGGTATCGGAGGAAATGACACCACATCTGATCCTGCGCGCACATGACCATCCTTTAAGTGCCCACGGAGGTTACGGTCGGACGTTACAGTGACTCAAGAAATATTTCTTTTGGCCTAAAATGGCATCCCAGGTCAAAGACTACGTGAGCGCCTGTGAGACCTGTAAAGGCACCAAAGCGCCCAACCAGCCTCTTCGACCTCCTATGGGTCAACTCAACGTCCCAGAACGCGTATTCCAACGTCTATACATCGATCTACTCGGTCCATATCCTCGGTCATCCATGGAATACATCGGAGCTATCGTCGTTTTAGACCAGCTTTCAAAGTTCCCACTGGTGGAACCTATCCGTAAATTCACAACTCCATCTATCATGAAATTCTTAGAGAACCGGGTATTTCATGTGTTCGGGGTTCCAGAGAGTGTGTACTCGGACAACGGAGTGTAGTTCCTGTCTTGGCAGTTTAAGGGCCTACTCGAGCAGTATGGCGTTGAACACCAACTGACGCCCATATACTCTCCTCAGTCTAACGCCTCCGAACGGTTGAATCGCACTCTTTCGGCCGCGATCCGTTCCTACGTCCACCCATCTCAAAAAGATTGGGACCGGCAATTGTCTGCCATCACATGCGCCCTGCGATCCTCGTATCATTCCGTCACCGGTGTCGCCCCTTACATTGCCGCCTTTGGACAGCACATGATTTGCCACGGTAAATCATACCGGCTGTTACGGCAATTAAAGTGTTTGGGAGACCCCGTCGTTGCGCTGGAGCCCCACGAACGTCTTGGAGACCTCCGCCAACAAATAGGACGGAAGATTAAGGCCGCAGGAAGCGCAAATGAGGCGCAGTACAATTTCAGGTCACGATCTGCTAATCTCAAAGAAGGAGATGAAGTTTTCCGGCGAAATTTCCGCCAAAGTGACGCCGCGGGGCATTACAACGCCAAGCTGGACCGGGAATTCTTGAAAAGCCGCATAAAGAAGGTAATGGGACCTGATAACGGACCCATCGGGAAAAAAAGTGGGGATATACCACGCAAAAGACCTGCGCCGATAGATAATTAGCCACGTCTGTTATGTCCGTCCGCAAACTTTTTCAAAAACGCGCAAGGTTTGTATACTTCCAGCAAAACATAAACATACGTATCAGTCCGTCCGTCTGTCAATTGTGTTTTTCTTTTATTGGTCGTCACTACATGTTCCGATGCCGAAGGCAACCCATGCTATAATGAAAGATGCTTCAGCCCTTTTTTCGCAATCCGCGTCGCCTTGGGATCGCGAGAAAATTAGCTGCCCTGTAGTAATTGAGCAGGTAAGGCGGGATCCTTACAAGTCAATATGCTCCGAAATACTCAATCGAATTATGCAGATGACTACTCAACGATAGCGGCGGAAAATATTGCCAAAGAAAACCATGCAGATAAACAAGTGCCCAGTGGTTTTAGTTCTTTTCGAATAAAACACGATAAATTAAGTTTACAAGCCCTTCTACATGCCATGACACGAGTGTAGAGTCAGAAGAATACGAATACAAACGCTTTCTTGTTAAGAATGATATGCATAATCCCGAAAATATGAAATTGAAATATGCTACTTCCCCGCACAGTGAAAAATCAAACATAAACATCATAGTTCAAGACCACGAAGAAATTCAATGCAAAAATTTATTGAACACAACAAACTCCCTGTACAAACGAAAATGGCAGACGAGGCGTGCGAAAATATGGTACCGCGTATCATTTCTTATGGAAAGGAAATACAAAGAGGCGGTAGTACTTGTGAAAAGAGCTGATTTTGTAGCGGGAAATGCAGAATTAAGATTAGCCTTGAAATACGAAGAGCAGTGCGCTTATTTCATGGTTCTTCTTAAGTCATATTTGTTTATCAGTAATGGCTGTTCAGATGACCAAGAAGAATTAGTAATACAACAGAATCAAGTGAAATTTCTTGAAGATGCAATTGAATTTTCAAAAATTGTGGGGAAAGCCGTACAAAAAATTAAAAATATGCTAATGTCAAAAACAAACACGGATGTTTTCGAAGCAACTGATTTCTTTACCACCGCTTATCGTTTTGGTATTAGAGGAACTGAATGTGGAATGCGACATCTGCTTTATTTAGTGTGGTCAGGTGATAAGGAAAAACAGGATGCGGTCTCAAATGCGTATAAAAAAATCTTATTTACAACTGACCAACAATCACGGGCTCATGCATTAAAGGTAGTGCGGAATTTATGTTCACTTCTATGTGATTTAACATATGGCCATTATGCAGTGCTCGAGGTTTTAATAAAGGAATGGGTTGACAATGGTGACATTGATTTACAAATCATTCAAGTTCTTTTCGAGTATTTCACTCTGAAAGTTGAAGTATCTGAAAGTGAATCACGCCAGGCACTACAATTGCTCATAATGGCATCAGCCGCCAAATCGTCAATAGCAACACCAACCATTACCACCACAGCCTCCACCATCGGTACCGGCGGCTCTTATAAGTCCAATACTCAAGAGTCCAACGATTGATAAAAACAAGAATCATACCAATGATCTTACGGCTAATGCCAATTCCACATTGCAACAGGCAAGCAACAATGTGTCAACGAAGAATTATGAGCGTTATGGAATATTTGCCTGGCGATACATTGACTGATGTTGTAACTGAGACGGGTATGGATGAAGGGAAATAGCCGCTGTATGCGTGAAGTATTACAAGCTACAGAATTTTTACATAGTAACCAAGTGATACATAGAGATAAAAGGGGAGTCTGCTCGAAACCGCCACGCAGCGCGGACGCCGTGAGTTGAGTTCCCGCTTGCCAGCGACAAAAACTGGGAGTCGGTGATAGTGAAGAGTCTGCTCGAAACCGCCACGCAGCGCGGACGCCGTGAGTTGAATTCCCGCGCGCCAGCGACAAGAAAATATTAGTCGGTAGTGTTGAAGGGAGAAACGCGGAAAATTATTCGAGATATTTGCGTAAAATACTTCGAAAAGGAGTGTGACATTCGCGGTTGTGGAGTCACTATGGTGAACGGGTGTTTCGCGAAGCAGTTTCTATTTTCCCGTTACCAACTGTGAGTGAAAGCAAGAAAGCATTCACCTACTCATACTGTTCGGACAGGAGCTCGTGCCTAATTTACAGTTAAAACGATTCAACGCGTTAAGTTTACGCAATAAAGGCGGCGCCAAGCTTTTCATAGTTTGTGCAAATAGTGGTCTGTCAAGTGATTCCACGATTTACGGCACGTCCCAACTTTCCCTCATCGCCACTCGAAGAAAAGCATCGTATTTGATTCCTGAAGAGGAAAAGATCGAATTGCAGTAGGAAAATACTTGGATTCGGAGGTTTTCGGGTCTTCATTACGAGGAAATGTGCGATTGCAACTTTGTCGGAGTTTTACGTTTCCGAGTGTGCGAAGCTCGTGAGAGCGCTTATTTTTGCTTGTGAGTGTGTATAACAACTAGTTGATTGTGTTGTTCAAGTTGAGGAGCAGCGAAAACAAAAGTGATTTGAATAGTTTGTATTTTGTGGAATATTGGCGGAAGGAAATTCATTTAATTTGCGATACAAGAATATTCGGAAAGAGACGCGATAATCAGTGAAAGGAAAAAAGATTAGAAAAGATTTTTCATTGTAACAGACACTGACTGGAAGTGTTGTGTGTATCATTCACTGTCCGAGAAGAAAATCGTCTATGAATGTATGTCGCATCTTCGATGGCAATAAAGTAGAAGTAGTTGATTCGGTTTGTGTTGATGCGCCCGGAATTTAACACAATTATCGTCAAGTTGGCTTCCAGCTGTAATGCGTAGGAGTGTACATTGTATCGTGTTCGACTTGGTATTAGTTGGCCTAGAAAGTGGTCAGAATTCCGTCCCTGGCTCGTGCGTGGTTGCGGAGTGTGATCAAGAGGATGATGATTGTGCACTCGTGATAACTAAAATGTGCCCATCTTCCAACGGTGAAGTGGCGGTAACTAATTGTGGAACGTATAACTTCCCTATCGGCTTGGACAGCTGTACAAAGTAGCTGGAAATGGTATGTTTAGAATAAAGGGACGTTGTGAAGGGCGTGGGGCTGGGCAGAGGAAGGTCAGAGCAGCGGGATATTACGAGGAAAACGGGACGCATCCAAAGTGGCCGTGTAATAGAATTGAAAAATCAATCTCCAGATGCCACGCATAAACAATGATGTCACTGAGTCCAACATATTGGTCATTTAATTAGTAGTCGAGAACGTGATAGATGAAAGAAGTGTATAGAACGCTGAAAAGATTTTAGACACATTATATAAAGTAACAGTGAATTGCAGTTACCCTCCATGCATATACACTTTATCAAGGCTGTCCACGGCATAGATATTCATGGTTTGGTTTGGTGTTAGCTTGTGGACCAATACATACACCTCGATTGTGTGTTGGTGTTTTTGAAGCGGTTTTACAATTTAGTCAGAGGTACTTTCGATGATAACAATTGGAGGGTTAAAAACATTCAACGGGTTTAAAGAAGTAAACCAATTGCAATCGCTAGAAGTTATTTATTGACCCGGGGCATAATCGGTGACGGGATTTCGTAAATACATATATAAGTGTATTTATGCTAATGTAGTTTTACTTATCACGGCCTGTTGTTGAGGATGAGGGAATTAAACCGCGACCACGAAAACGTACCCAGATTCCCTGAAAAGTGTATCGGCGAAGGAGCGATGATCAGGGTTTTATTCAAGGAGATTTGAACTCATCAAAGAAACAATTCTCGAGGACCTTACGTGTTAGTCACATTATCTTTAGTGGCAGCTTTAATACGTGCTGAGGAAATCTATTCGTCAAGTGCAGATGTTTCTTCCAACACAGAATGGCCGCAATTCTTCGGCAAATATTTATTTTATATTTAAATTTTATTTAAAAATTATTATATTTGATATGCGATGTATGATACATAATATTTTAACTAATACGAATACTAATACGCTGAATGCGAGATTAGTTAAACGAATTCATTTTTTTTTGAGGGAGTTTGTTTGAAAAGTCCAAACTATTGTTGATACCATTGTTACTTAATTAGTTTCAGTCAGAAAAAATCCAAAATTCACTCATTATTAATGTTAATAGTAGGCTAACGTGCGTAACCTTGTGATAAATTACAAATTCTGATAGATGCATTGAGAATTTAAATGCCCAGAATAAGTTTTTCTTAATGTGACTGAGACCAGTGGATTGGAAGTCTCTTTCTTCTGTTTCTTTATTTTTCATGAATATAATAGATCATTAAACTTTAGAAATAAAATTTATGTTGTTCCAAGTGAGAGTTCAAGGAATTAATGAAGCAAATGGAGAAACGACTTGAAACAACATTGTTCGCTTACAAGTACCTCTACCCGCTGAATTAGAGACTCATTTGCTGTGTCATAGTTGTCCAGAAATGTCGGTGCTGGGTGCTACCAATTCTTAATTACTTGCTTATAGTTTACAACATAGAGTAGTTAACAATTTTTGTAGAGCTCTTTGTTTTGGTTGTATTTTAATTCAGCAGATTTTATGAACCGTAATGACGATGATGTTTTGTTACACTCGAAACAATTTGCTAACTTACATTAATCGCTGTAAATCTGAAAGAATCAGTTATCAAATGTGATTGCAGGCCTGCTAATTCAAACCCCCCAATTTGCAGGGAAATTTTATTATCTATAATTTTATTGCTGAAAATTGGTCGCATCCACTAGAATAGGTGAAAGTGAAAATTAAAACTGTAAAAGTAGGTTGTGAGCCTTTCCGCAAATTTCTTAATTGTTATCAGGATTAAAACGCTAGAAAATAAAGAAACAATGTTGCATTAAAACTAATCCTTCGGTCTTTCCTTTCTCAACTTTCTAACCGGACATAGGACCCGGTACGGTGGTAGGCTTCCACCTCAAAACATGAGCCAGCCGCCGGGTGCAATATGATCTTCTTTGTTTCAGGTGTCATCGCGGGTTGAGTGGCCCAAGCAGAGTGCCTCTTTGTGGCATAGCGTTATGCAATCAAATCGTATAATTCTATGGCATAAATTGGTCATCGGGGTACTCCCCTTCTGATGGGAAAGTTCATGCAATTCAAGTTGTATGAGTTTTCCACTCAGAAGAGGAATACCTGGCCACTGCAACAATATATATATGGATTTATTCCGGTTGGGTGGGTGCGAAGGGGCTCCATCACCCCCCGATTGCCCCTCTTTCATTTGTGGGCCATGAGCTTCGTCGGGTAATGACGAGGTTACCCCAACTCCGCCTTTCTTCTCAGGTTCCTCTTGTTTTCGTAACAAGTACCATCTCCCTCGGTGTAGTTAGCTACACCTTTTGCGACTTCGGTCGCCTCGTGAGCAACATCCAATTCGTGAGTGCGAAATTTTTTTGTAGCGGGTCCTCGTGCTGGGGAAATGAACCCGCCCCACGACACCGCAATGCTAGCCTGCCAGAGCATTCACGCGTCTCCAGACGAGGGCATTCTCGGCAGATATTGTCATCTTCTTCTGCCGAAGCAGCAGAACATCGCTGCAGTCCTTTAAGGACATTTTGAAACTCTTATAAATCACTACAAATCATAAATATATAAATCACTACAAATTTTAAATGCATTCTCGGCAGATATTGTCATCTTCTTCTGCCGAGGCAGCAGAATATCGGTGCAGTCCTTTACGGACCTTTGAGCCTTTATAATTCACTACAATTGAGACGTGTTTTTATAAATGTCCATTCAAAGATGCGCCTGTTCTAGTTTGCTGATTAGTATTTACATTGATTGTTTTCAATTTGTGATTGCTCAAGTACGTTGTTTCTTTGTTTTCAGACTCATTGCTGTCACAATTTATTGTTTTTTTTTTATTTCGTGTCAATAGTACTTTGAGAATCGTCTACAATGTATTTTGTTTGGTTAGACTAATATGTTGATTGCTCAAATCTATGGATGCAGTGAAAGATATCTTAATGTTTGTTGTAATACATTCTTGATATTTAGTCTAGTATTAAATTTTAGTTTACTTGTTGTAGCATTTCGTTTGTCTTCATCATCATCACTTATTTCTTAAAGCAGTTTCTATACTTCATTCTTTGATTTTAATATTATGTAGAAGTATGATATTATATTCATTCATTTTTTCCTTTACTATAGGATGCTCATTGGTTTTGTTCAAACATTCTAATAATTACTTCCAAGACGAGTTACTTTTTCAAATGAATGATCTTGTAGTGCATGAGATGGTGATAATTTTGTTTGTACATCGTATGATTTGTATATGATTTTTCCCTTTTGATAAGTGCATGGTAAAGATGCTCAATTTTTTAGATCACTATGTTGACATGTCTTTTTGTTATTGTGGGTCTGTATTATTTAGTTTAGGTAGTTTCATGAGTGTCAGTATAAAATAGAGTAAAACTATTACTTTATGCTTGTCTCATATTCTTCATATCATGGTTTCTAGTATTGATAAGTTATTTATATACGAATGGGTCAAGTATGATTTTTTGACATTTCCGGATCTCTTTAGCCATATCTGCACTAGGAACTTGATGTTTTTAGTATGAGAAATTTTTATTTTGTTATCTCCTTAGGAAAATGATGCATGCTTGCATGATGCAATTTAGTTGATACTTTTCGGATGCATATTATCGCTTTTAGTGCCTTCATGATTACATAAGAATTTACAAATTTCATACTTTGTATGCTTGTATTAAGTGTAAATTCACTGCTGCTATATTTATATACATTTTCAATATTTGAGCATTTAGTAAAATACGTACCTACTACGTTTTAAATATGCTAGATTTATCATCATAGGGATTATCCGGTATGCTCATTGACATATTCAAGTATTATTTTCAAATAAATAAAATATTTTCTTGTTGTGTTTTTCCTTATCAAAATTTTTCGGCTAGATGCTTGGTTGATTTTTCATAGGTTTGAAGAAGACCTAATTAGTTTTCAACATTTAGGGTATGTTTTGGGTTAGCACACTGCTACTATAGATCACTTAGGCTAATGATTATGTAAGATATTTCGGTATAGATAATGATGTGCGGTAGCATATGAGTTTATGGTAGGCTACTTTTAGATCGATCTCATCGTATCATGCATAGATAAGTAGCATATGTATGTTATGTAGTGTTCTTGATAAAGATGGTCGCGAGTCGTTGTAGGATGTTAAGGAATGATTATTACTTTGAGAAATTGTTTGCCTGCTGTTAATTTGATGAACAGATGCACGTTTGAGTTGAATGAGCTCATGGAGGATTTTTTGTCCATTGTTAGATATTTATGAATAGTAGACTTAAGTGTTTAATTTTTTTTTTCTTTACAAGCCGTCGGGCCTTGCTTAGTTGTGTGAGCAGACGCGTTTCGACTACTTTGAGTCATCTTCAGTGTCTAAAGGATGTGTTGAAGGGAGCGACTTTATATAGTCGTAGGATGGGTGATCAGCGAATAGGTAATTAGCGGATGGGTAATTAGCGGATGGGTAATTAGCAGATGGGTAATAAGTGGATGGATAATGAGGTCAGGAAGTAAATTACTCAATTATACCAGGTAGGGGATATTATGTTTTTGTTTTTTTGCTTGTTGGCTGTCCGTTTGTTCTGTTATATCTCGTTTCCGTTTTCGTCTAAGAGTATGGTCTAGGACTGAGAAAATTGCGTCGGAATTGGTAACAAGTTGTTCGTTGATAATGTCACCGTCTGTCTTTCTATGTTTATAAATTTCAAGCCTTTCTAGGATGTCAAGTCTCGGTCCTTTGTTTTGTTTGTGTAGCAATTTCATAGAGTTTGTCATAGCATCAGGCTCATGTGCGTGGTTTTGTAGGTGCGTCGCATAATTGGAGTCTGCCTTGTTCTATAAGAAAGATCGTAGGTGCTCTTTGTATCTTGTCGTTAGTTTTCGTGTTGTCCTACCTATATATACCATGTCGCAGTCCTTGCATGTCAGTTTGTATATGGCGCTGCCTTCGTATATCGATGTGTCATTCAGTTTTGGCTTCAGTTTGTTTCCAATGTTATTGTTCGTTTTGAATGCAGTTTGCATTTTGTATTTCCTAAGGAAGTTTGATAGTTTGTATGTCTCTTTGCCTACGTATGTTAACGATACCCACTGTTGGTCGTTCTTATGAGTTTCAGTCGGTTGGCGTTCCTGTTTTTGTTTGTATTGTGTGACAAGTTTGTCAATGTTGCCTCATCTTATTTTTTTTTTTATTAAATTCTATTTTTGACTACATGTACATTTTTGGTTATTTAGATGTATGACCCGTATTCGAACTCATTTTAGTCATTACTATTAAACACAATTTGCATTTTCATATTGTTGTTCACTTAACATGGAATAAAGACGGAAAGATAATCAAAAAGATAAGCTCGGTCTTTCCTTTTATTAACCCTGACCGGTTATGGGACCCGCAACGATGGCCAGCCCCTCCACTAAAATGAACTAGCCATCGGGCGCACTCCTCCCTTTCTTTTTTCGTTGTAGGGCCTCTTGCATGGGTAGAGTGGCCTTCCACTCGCGTGCCCTTTTAAGGTAGTGTTATGTGATTCCATCGCATAATACTTTAATATAAATTGGCCACGTTTATATTTCACATTTGATGGAAAAATTCATACAAATTATGTTTGTATGAGCTTTTCACTTAAATGGGAAATATATGGCCACGTCTGCATTTTGATCTTGATTCAATTGGGAGGGTGCGATGGGGCACCGCTTCCACCTGGATGCCCCACTCTTATTTGTGGGCCATAAATATCGTCGCTAACGACGAAGTCTGCTCTTAGTCCGTCTGTGTTCTCCCGGCTCGGTTATTTACTGGCTATAGACAATTCAGCCCTCAGTAGGTTACATCGGCCTCAACACCAGTCGATCGGCATTAGATTGCTTCAAATCGTGAATGCGAAATTTTTTGTAGTGGGTCTTGTGCTGAGGAAAAGAACCCACGCCACGACACCGCATGGCTAGCCTGCCAACGCATTGATGCATCCCCACAAAAGATCAATCTCGGCGGATCTCACCATCCTCTTTCACCGAGGTAGCAGACCGTCGCTGCAGTCCTTTACGGACATATATTTACCCAACTCACTACAAAATGGCGCCATGTTTGGCCCGAAGAGCCCGGCTGTATCAACAGTCGTGAGCATGAAACAGACCATCGTCTCTAGGTTACCCTACTAGGTATCCAGATTTTTTGTGGGTAGATAACTGCTATGGAATATTGCACTAATCGTGACCCAGCATTCCGAACGACTTCCGGACGTGTTATGTCCTCGGACATCAATATCGTTTGGGCCTGCTTTTGATTTATACCTCGGTGGTTTACCCCATTGCATGACTAGCAAGGCCAAAGGATATGAGAACCCTTATGTGTATTCAGAAGTTGTTACTCATCATCATTTTTGCGGCAGATTCTGATCTGCACCCCAAACCAAGCGGTGCCTTAGAATTTTCCATTACATGGATTTCGATTTTACGTAATTGGCTGCTTAGCTAATCCGTGACTACCCATGATAGGACACGCGCTGTTTGCGTACCGACTCAGATTCCCAGTATCATCCAGGGCTGGAATCTCCATTTTAGTGGGGAACCAAATACCATCAACGTGGAGGTCTTCATTGGTCGGTTGGAGTCTCTGATAAGCCAGATGTTGGTGGAAGATCACACGGCGCTGGCCGGCTACTTGCCAATGCTACTTAGGGAGCAGCGCTTGAAATGTACTGGCGGATACATGCTGCTCCACCATCCAACCGCTGGTCACGGCTGAAGAAGGTACTGCGTCTGGAGTATCCCACAGTTAACATGGACGAGAGGGTCCTGGACAAGATTCATGCTAGATGGCAACGTCCAGACGAGCCCGTCTATAATTATCAAGCTGACATCTTACGGCTAAATGACCAGTTATCTGAGCCGATGACGCAAACACAACTGCTGCAGATGCTAAAACGCAATTTGAGGCCGGAACTTCGCCATCATATCGCGAACTCCAACCCTCAGGAAATGGAATCGCTTCTGTTAGCGAGACCAGGTCTACGGTGTGGAATTGCGTAAGTAGTACAAGAGACCAATATTCCAGACCTAGAGGATACCGACAGGGAGTCTGACGAGCTTACGGTAGCCGTGGTGGGGAACCTCAAGACCTGCTGGAACTACAAGCGAACCGGACATCGATTTATTGCAAGTCAGGCAAAGCGTACGGTTTTTCGTTACGGAAGCGGTAAGCCTGGCACCTACTTCCCGGATTTCCCAGACGGCGCCACTTCAAAAACGGACGACCGAGTACTCGATCACCTTAACGACTCCAAAGCTCAACAGTAGGTCCTCAGCCTGCTGCAAACCCCAATATTGACGTTAATACACCAGCCTTGACAATTCTGACTGCGGTGGTTCCCTTTCTTCTGGAAGCCTCTCCACTTGTGAAGCGACCACTTTAGTTACTGCCTGAGGAGCCCCGGCAGATACAAATTCGCGTACTAAAGCCATAACATGTTCAACTGCAGGAATACCGCGCGACTCAAGAGCGGATCTTTGCTTCCAAAGAAGTCACCTCTCGCCCGCTCAAAGTAAATTTGCACCTGCCGTCAAACCCTAGACTTATGCAACATTTCGGAGGTTTCTGAGAACGACACTATTTTTTGTGGTTGGGAAGTGATTGCCATTTATGCACAGAGTGTGGGACTCCCATGCTTGCAAAAAGGTGACTAGAGTAACCACTACACATCTCCCCTGTCAACCTGAGAACCCAGCCTGGAACCGTTTGCCGCATGAATCCGGGCCTGACTCATTTTGTACACGCAAAACATGTGTGGCAGGCATTGTTCTCCTCTCCTGGAGAAAAGCGACAGTCGGGGGACTGTGACTTACCAATCTTGTGTAGGTATGACTGAAAACACCCATGCCCGCTCAAAAGCTGGGTCAAATAGAAGTCAGCCTCACCATGCCTTCGATTAAGCCATGGTCTCACATCCGGGATGAGGCACGCAGTCCACCTTCCCTTCATGCAATTCACCCAAGACTGCTGCCAATCGTTGAGTGAGCGCTGTCTTTCCTCGTGGACAACCATCTCCCACACATCCTTGTTTCGGTGCAGGTAAATAGCCTGGCGCACTCTCGCAAAGAGGGCGATAGGTATCACGCCTGCAATAACTCTCACCACCGGATCAGAGATTTTCTGATACGAAGATACAATTCTCAGTGCTCCTCTTCTCTGTACCTGTGCCAAACGTTTTCAGTATACCTCCTTGCTGAGGGCGTCGCTCCATACCTCTGCGCCGTACAGTAGCACTGATCCTACAGCACGCATCAAGAGACGTCTTCTTGATGGGCTGGGTCCCCCTATGTTTGGCTATAAGTCGACTCAGAGCTGATATTCCCGAACAAGCCTTCTCAGCCATTGCCCTGATTTGCTCAGAGAAACTCATCTTTGAGTCGATCAGTAGCCCCAGGTACTTGTAATGATTTTTTTAATGTTCGTGTAGGACACGGGTGCCGATGGTTTGGCATAAGTGTCAGCGAGCTATAAACAACACCGAGCTCAGCTAACTAGCTTCGCTTAACGACTGCGTACGCGTGCTTGACGACTAGCATTTGCGGGATCATATGAGGCGGGTTCTTGCCTAGCCGCGAAGCTACACTAAAATATACTTATCACGCGTACTCTACTCTCCAAGACGCACCGATCAATTTTTATTGTCTTTAGAAAAGTTCTATTAGGTGTCAATTAAGCTACTCTACAGTAATTCAATATTTTTTTGCCTCGTTAAAGTTAGCGGACACGGAGGCTTGAGACAAACGCAAACATTACACAAAAAGCAACCGTTACTTTCACAGAAGAAGGTTGTTGCATTACAAGGGGAATGTCAAACCTAAAGATGTTAAAGTGGCTGAAGTGAACCACTCATCTCTGCCTAAAGGATGGAAACTTGACGGATGCAGTTTACTTTACACTAGTTAAACTAAAAACTAAGCAGTTTTGACGGGGTAACCACCTTATCTCTTCAGGAGCAGCCACTCCTGATCACCACGGGGCTGCTCGACTGCTTATGTTTATTACATAATTCACCGGTGGCTTCGATTCGATTTGTATATCTCCAATCATCCTTACTCTAGGAATTCTCTTTTTTGTAAAGATGACCACTTCGGCTTTCTCCAGTGATAAACTCAGCCCGCAAGCAGTCATCCAGTCCCTCACTCGGCACATTAGCATACCTAGCCTAAATTGCGCCTGTTTAACGATGCGTCCAGTGACCAGAGCCGCAACATCATACACATAGCCGATCAAGCGCGACTCATCTGGCATCTCAAGTACCACTAGCCCGTCGTAAAATACGTTCCAAGGATAGATCCCTCGGTAACATTCGCTATAACTCCCATCTTTCGTTGGCCCTATGTCATGTCGTAGAGCAGGCTTCGGTCCTTTAGGTAGTTCCTTAAAAGCCGCCTTCAATATTCGGAAATATGAAAAGAGTTTTCAAGCGTGTCCAGAATATCCACCCATCTAGCAGAGTTGAAGGCATTCCTTACGTCGATTGTCACCAACAGGATGATCCGTCGCTTGGTGCAACCATGTGCCTCTGCCTTTTGGACCACGTTCATCACCTCTGCAATCCATCAATGGTAGCACGCCCTACTCTAAAGCCGTACTGCCGAGCAGATTGGTCCCCAACAGCACGAAAAGCGTCAGTGAGTCTTCCCTTGATGAGTTTCTCTAGCACTTTCCCAGCCGTATCTAGCATGCATAACGGACGCTATGTAGACGGCGATTCGGGATTTCTCTTCCCCTTGCTGATCAACATGAGCCTCGCCACCTTCCATCGTACCGGGAGAACCCCGTCCCGTAGGCAAGAGTTGAATGTGCTGAGCAACAAGTGAGGACAATGGTGATAGACAAGTTGCAACACTACGCTAAAGCCGCCAGAACACCATCTGGACCTGGAGCCTTCCTTGCTTTCAATGTAAGACTGACTCAAGCCTTTGCGCATGATGCAGTATACCTACGCAAGCCAATGTGTGAAGCGTAAGTAATGCTCGAGACATTGGCCGAGCCTGATGTCTCGAGGTTGGTGCGGTTCACCACAACACAGCAAAGGTTGGGCTCCTTGAACTAAAGGAGCTCCTAGATCACATAGGGCACTATCCGGGGAGCTAGTTAAAGGCCGAAGACGAGCAGAAGGCTAAACAAGCGCTGGGGGTGAAATCTAAAGGCCACATGCAGATAGCTCTACCATCAAAAATCAATAAAAGAATGGCGTCTAGCCCAATTGAAGGATATCGGGATAAAAAAAGGAAGGAAGAGGCACTTGATGGGCATGGAGCACCTGATTACGGGTTCCAGATAGTGCTTCAAAAAGAAGTGAAGAAGGCCGCAAAGAAATTCCTTCAAAAAATGCCAGAAAGTAAAGTTCGCATGGACGCCCAACAACAAAAAAGACCTGAAGCAAAACAGGAGAGACAGAAGCCCCGACGAAGATCCCAGCAGCAGACACTGCTCGTAAAATCCCAAGATAGCCGATCCTACGCGGAGGTACTGCGCGTCATCAGGGGAAACGTAAGGCCCGAAGACACCAACACTACCATTAAAGTAGTACGACCAACGTGGTCAGGCCTCATACTGGTCGAATTTGGAGCAGAGGCCAGCAATAAAGAAGCATTTTGCGACGCAGTAAAGAAAATCCTCGGCAAAAGCGCAACTATGTCCTCACTCGAGCCGATGGCAACGATCGAAATAAGAGACATGGACTTCTTGACAGATCTGGCCGACGTAGAAGAGGCCATCAAAAGGGAGTTCCCTAGCGTGGGATAGATCAAAGTGAGACTGACACCAGAAAATAACATGGGAAAACGCTTGGCTATAGTTGACTTGACCGAAAAGGACGCCGAACAATTCCTGAACAAGGGCAAAGTTAGAATAGGGCGCGTTATCTGTGGGATACGGCGAAGAGCAATGCCTCTTCAATGCCTTGGCTGTGGTTACACCACACAAGTGTGCAAAGGACCCGAGAGGAGTTTCCTATGTTACAAATGTGGTGAAATGGGACATAAAAGAAAAGAAAGTACGAAGGAGGCACGCTGCATTCTTTGCAAGGATGCTGATCCAAAACCCAACATGTCTTGGGATCAAGAAAACATGTCTTGGGATCAGGAAAACGCTGGGTTTTCTAGGAAGCCCTAGCCAAGGCAAAATCAGAACTTAAATGACCCGCATCCTGCAGCTAAACCTACACAGCAGTTCAACTGCCCAAAATCTGCTTGAGCAGTTTGCGAGGGACACGAAATTCAACTTCTTGCTGCTGAGTGAGCAACACCATAATGAAAGTCCTGCATTATGGTATCCTGACAAAACTGGTACTCCCGCCGTCTGCGTTCGGAACAGTGATTTCCAAGAGGAGAGTTGCGGACGGTCGGATGGTTTCATGTGGTTTCGGTGCTCGGGACCACCTCCTTTAGTGTGTACCTAACGCCGAACGAATCGATATCATCTTTTCAAGCCAAGTTTAATGCTCTGGAGGGCGCTGTCTCGAACGTAGAGGGCAACGTGCTGGTCGTGGACGACTTCAATGCTAAAGCAATCGCGATGAAAACGAATCCTGGAAATGGTGGCCAGGACGGCGCTCGTCGTACTAAACTCTGGAAATACGCCGACTTACCGCCGAATTGGCTCTGAGGGAACCATACCGGACGTGACATTCGCCTCGAAGTCCTTAGTACGGACGGTATACAATTGGAAAGTATTAGGGGACTACTCAGCCACCGATCATCAGTGCATTCTGCTGGAAATAAGTGATGTTGTCTCCCGACGTCCATGCTCTCGGCTTTTTGCAACTGGATGGAACATCGGAAGGATGAAAGTCGAGAGATCCGTCGAGGTGCTCACAGCAGGTGAGCCGCTGCAGGGAGCTTCGGAGGGGACGGCAGAGCTGGCAGCTCAAGACGTGGTGAACTCTGCTATGAGCATCATTTCGACTGCTTGCTGTGCTTCTATGCCCCGTCGAAAACCCCGGCACGGCAAGCCCCCAGTGTATTGGTGGTCAACTGAAATCGCGGAAAAGCCAAGGGAGTGCCATAAGCTTCGACGTGAGGCTCAACGGGCGTGGAACCGTGACGAGGCATGCAACTGGGTGGCAGCATATAAGTCCGCCTGGAAAGGCCTTCGCAAATCGATCAACAAAAGTAAGGCTCACTGCTGGCAGGACCTAGTGGACAATGTGAATCCGTGCTTGGTGCCCTACGGATGCCTTGCATGCATGATGCGGAAAAGATGGACGAGATAGTGCGGGAACTCTTCCCCACCCATTCCGTCCGTACTGATGCTGTCCATGGTGAAACAGCAGTCGAGGGTCCACTCTCCACACAGCTGGAACTGGAGGAGGCAGTCTTTCATTGAAAGCAAGGAAGAATCCAGGTCCAGATGGTGTTCTGGGGGCTTTAGAGTAGTGTTGCAACTTGTCTATCACCATTGTCCTGACTTGTTGCTCAGCACATTCAACGCTTGCCTACGGGACGGGGTTCTCCCGGTACGATGGAAGGTGGCGAGGCTCATGTTGATCAGCAAGGGGAAGAAAAATCCCGAATCGCCGTCTACATAGCGTCCGTTATACATGCTAGATACGGCTGGGAAAGTGCTAGAGAAACTCATCAAGGGAAGACTCACTGACGCTTTTCGTGCTGTTGGGGACCAATCTGCTCGGCAGTACGGCTTTAGAGTAGGGCGTGCTACCATTGATGGATTGCAGAGGTGATGAACGTGGTCCAAAAGGCAGAGGCACATGGTTGCACCAAGCGACGGATCATCCTGTTGGTGACACTCGACGTAAGGAATGCCTTCAACTCTGCTAGATGGGTGGATATTCTGGACACGCTTGAAAACTCTTTTCATATTTCCGAATATTGAAGGCGGCTTTTAAGGAACTACCTAAAGGACCGAAGCCTGCTCTACGACATGACATAGGGCCAACGAAAGATGGGAATTATAGCGAATGTTACCGAGGGATCTATCCTTGGAACGTATTTTACGACGGGTTAGTAGTAATTGAGATGCCAGATGAGTCGCGCTTGATCGGCTATGTGGATGATGTTGCGGCTCTGGTCACTGGACGCATCGTTAAACAGGCGCAATTTAGGCTAGGTATGCTAATGTGCCGAGTGAGGGACTGGATGACTGCTTGCGGGCTGAGTTTATCACTGGAGAAAGCCGAAGTGGTCATCTTTACAAAAAAGAGAATTCCTAGAGTAAGGATGATTGGAGATATACAAATCGAATCGAAGCCACCGGTGAATTATGTAATAAACATAAGCAGTCGAGCAGCCCCGTGGTGATCAGGAGTGGCTGCTCCTGAAGAGATAAGGTGGTTACCCCGTCAAAACTGCTTAGTTTTTAGTTTAACTAGTGTAAAGTAAACTGCATCCGTCAAGTTTCCATCCTTTAGGCAGAGATGAGTGGTTCACTTCAGCCACTTTAACATCTTTAGGTTTGACATTCCCCTTGTAATGCAACAACCTTCTTCTGTGAAAGTAACGGTTGCTTTTTGTGTAATGTTTGCGTTTGTCTCAAGCCTCCGTGTCCGCTAACTTTAACGAGGCAAAAAAATATTGAATTACTGTAGAGTAGCTTAATTGACACCTAATAGAACTTTTCTAAAGACAATAAAAATTGATCGGTGCGTCTTGGAGAGTAGAGTACGCGTGATAAGTATATTTTAGTGTAGCTTCGCGGCTAGGCAAGAACCCGCCTCATATGATCCCGCAAATGCTAGTCGTCAAGCACGCGTACGCAGTCGTTAAGCGAAGCTAGTTAGCTGAGCTCGGTGTTGTTTATAGCTCGCTGACACTTATGCCAAACCATCGGCACCCGTGTCCTACACGAACATTAAAAAAATCATTACAAGTACCTGGGGCTACTGATCGACTCAAAGATGAGTTTCTCTGAGCAAATCAGGGCAATGGCTGAGAAGGCTTGTTCGGGAATATCAGCTCTGAGTCGACTTATAGCCAAACATAGGGGGACCCAGCCCATCAAGAAGACGTCTCTTGATGCGTGCTGTAGGGTCAGTGCTACTGTACGGCGCAGAGGTATGGAGCGACGCCCTCAGCAAGGAGGTATACTGAAAACGTTTGGCACAGGTACAGAGAAGAGGAGCACTGAGAATTGTATCTTCGTATCAGAAAATCTCTGATCCGGCGGTGAGAGTTATTGCAGGCGTGATACCTATCGCCCTCTTTGCAAGAGTGCGCCAGGCTATTTACCTGCACCGAAACAAGGATGTGTGGGAGATGGTTGTCCACAAGGAAAGACAGCGCTCACTCAACGATTGGCAGCAGTCTTGGGTGAATTGCATGAAGGGAAGGTGGACTGCGTGCCTCATCCCGGATGTGAGACCATGGCTTAATCGAAGGCATGGTGAGGCTGACTTCTATTTGACCCAGCTTTTGAGCGGGCATGGGTGTTTTCAGTCATACCTACACAAGATTGGTAAGTCACAGTCCCCCGACTGTCGCTTTTCTCCAGGAGAGGAGAACAATGCCTGCCACACATGTTTTGCGTGTACAAAATGAGTCAGGCCCGGATTCATGCGGCAAACGGTTCCAGGCTGGGTTCTCAGGTTGACAGGGGAGATGTGTAGTGGTTACTCTAGTCGCCTTCTTGCAAGCATGGGAGTCCCACACTCTGTGCATAAATGGCAATCACTTCCCAACCACAAAAAATAGTGTCGTTCTCAGAAACCTCCGAAATGTTGCATAAGTCTAGGGTTTGACGGCAGGTGCAAATTTACTTTGAGCGGGCGAGAGGTGACTTCTTTGGAAGCAAAGATCCGCTCTTGAGTCGCACGGTATTCCTGCAGTTGAACATGTTATGGCTTTAGTACGCGAATTAGTATCTGCCGGGGCTCCTCAGGCAGTAACTAAAGTGGTCGCTTCAAAAGTGGAGAGGCTTCCAGAAGAAAGGGAACCACCGCAGTCAGAATTGTCAAGGCTGGTGTATTAACGTCGATATTGGGGTTTGCAGCAGGCTGAGGACCTACTGTTGAGCTTTGGAGTCGTTAAGGTGATCGAGTACTCGGTCGTCCGTTTTTGAAGTGGCGCCGTCTGGGAAATCCGGGAAGTAGGTGCCAGGCTTACCGCTTCCGTAACGAAAAACCGTACGCTTTGCCTGACTTGCAATAAATCGATGTCCGGTTCGCTTGTAGTTCCAGCAGGTCTTGAGGTTCCCCACCACGGCTACCGTAAGCTCGTCAGACTCCCTGTCGGTATCCTCTAGGTCTGGAATATTGGTCTCTTGTACTACTTACGCAATTCCACACCGTAGACCTGGTCTCGCTAACAGAAGCGATTCCATTTCCTGAGGGTTGGAGTTCGCGATATGATGGCGAAGTTCCGGCCTCAAATTGCGTTTTAGCATCTGCAGCAGTTGTGTTTGCGTCATCGGCTCAGATAACTGGTCATTTAGCCGTAAGATGTCAGCTTGATAATTATAGACGGGCTCGTCTGGACGTTGCCATCTAGCATGAATCTTGTCCAGGACCCTCTCGTCCATGTTAACTGTGGGATACTCCAGACGCAGTACCTTCTTCAGCCGTGACCAGCGGTTGGATGGTGGAGCAGCATGTATCCGCCAGTACATTTCAAGCGCTGCTCCCTAAGTAGCATTGGCAAGTAGCCGGCCAGCGCCGTGTGATCTTCCACCAACATCTGGCTTATCAGAGACTCCAACCGACCAATGAAGACCTCCACGTTGATGGTATTTGGTTCCCCACTAAAATGGAGATTCCAGCCCTGGATGATACTGGGAATCTGAGTCGGTACGCAAACAGCGCGTGTCCTATCATGGGTAGTCACGGATTAGCTAAGCAGCCAATTACGTAAAATCGAAATCCATGTAATGGAAAATTCTAAGGCACCGCTTGGTTTGGGGTGCAGATCAGAATCTGCCGCAAAAATGATGATGAGTAACAACTTCTGAATACACATAAGGGTTCTCATATCCTTTGGCCTTGCTAGTCATGCAATGGGGTAAACCACCGAGGTATAAATCAAAAGCAGGCCCAAACGATATTGATGTCCGAGGACATAACACGTCCGGAAGTCGTTCGGAATGCTGGGTCACGATTAGTGCAATATTCCATAGCAGTTATCTACCCACAAAAAATCTGGATACCTAGTAGGGTAACCTAGAGACGATGGTCTGTTTCATGCTCACGACTGTTGATACAGCCGGGCTCTTCGGGCCAAACATGGTGCCATTTTGTAGTGAGTTGGGTAAATATATGTCCGTAAAGGACTGCAGCGACGGTCTGCTACCGCGGCAAAAGAGTATGATGAGATCCGCCGAGATTGATCTTTTGTGGGGATGCATCAATGCGTTGGCAGGCTAGCCATGCGGTGTCGTGGCGTGGGTTCTTTTCCTCAGCACAAGACCCACTACAAAAAATTTCGCATTCACGATTTGAAGCAATCTAATGCCGATCGACTGGTGTTGAGGCCGATGTAACCTACTGAGGGCTGAATTGTCTATAGCCAGTAAATAACCGAGCCGGGAGAACACAGACGGACTAAGAGCAGACTTCGTCGTTAGCGACGATATTTATGGCCCACAAATAAGAGTGGGGCATCCAGGTGGAAGCAGTGCCCCATCGCACCCTCCCAATTGAATCAAGATCGAAATGCAGACGTGGCCATATATTTCCCATTTAAGTGAAAAGCTCATACAAACATAATTTGTATGAATTTTTCCATCAAATGTGAAATATAAACGTGGCCAATTTATATTAAAGTATTATGCGATGGAATCACATAACACTACCATAAAAGGGCACGCGAGTGGAAGGCCACTCTACCCATGCAAGAGGCCCTACAACGAAAAAAGAAAGGGAGGAGTGCGCCCGATGGCTAGTTCATTTTAGTGGAGGGGCTGGCCATCGTTGCGGGTCCCATAACCGGTCAGGGTTAATAAAAGGAAAGACCGAGCTTATCTTTTTGATTATCTTTCCGTCTTTATTCCATGTTAAGTGAACAACAATATGAAAATGCAAATTGTGTTTAATAGTAATGACTAAAATGAGTTCGAATACGGGTCATACATCTAAATAACCAAAAATGTACATGTAGTCAAAAATAGAATTTAATAAAAAAAGAAAATAAGATGAGGCAATTGAATGAGTTTCAAAGGGGTGTAGAAATGATCTCAATGTTCAATTGTGTATGCCGTTTCTTCTTTTGATTTTCACATTTGAAAACATGGTATTGAAACATACGCAACAACCGCTTCCCCAATTTGATTTTTTATAACATTTAAAAAAAATCAAAATGTAGAACGTTACAGTTGCTTGGAGGGATTTGCATACATTATTAATAACAATTGAATATTAGAAAGAATGTTTTGACAATGTAGATAATAAATTTTTTTATATAAAAAATTTAGAAAAACCAAACGGATACTCACCTACATCCTCGCCGGGTGCTCGCTAATGATGTGGTGATATTACTGAAAACTAATTGAAATGGGGAGCAAAATTTCAAATTGCACTTTTGCACTGTATATAAGTCAATTCCCTTAATCATATATGATGTCGACACAAGCTGCTTGGGGTCAATTTCATCAACAAGTTGTTCAGTTATAGCTACCGTTCGGATAAAAACCATATCAAACTTGTACACATCGCTCCACTAATTGATGTTTACCCATCCTTATTTTGACGATGTTCAAATGATTTAGTGCAGAAGTTGCACATGAATCTATTAGGATCGGTTTGTACGATGCGATGTTTCTTTCCACTATTGGATATTTTATAATATATGCCACAATTATTGCACTCACACTTGGGTGTTTCAGTACGTAAGAGTTGGTGTTCCCTCACATACTTTATTCTGGAACATGATTTCCCACATTCATTGCGTGCTCATTCAATGCGCAATCATTGCATTGGAATAGAGCAGGATTTGAGTGTAAGGCCTTATGACAATGCGATTGCTCTGCCCAACTAAATGTCTTGCTGTATATCACAATTAGGATCATCGGCTTGTATTACTTGATATTTTATTGACCCATCTGCCCTGGCAAATGATTTGCCGCCTTTCCGGTACTCATACAAATTGCTGTTCAGATTAATAAGCACAGGTCTAGTCAAAGCAGGTCTTTGAATATACGACTTATAGCAAATTTCACATTTACATAAAGCGTTGAAGTGTATATTGGAATGTTGTTTTAATGCGCGTGAATCACTAAATGACTTATCACATATGTCGCAAGAATATGCATTGGGATCAGAATGTAAAATCTGATGTTCTTTCAGAGTTCCTTTTTCTTTAAACACTGTCCTTCCGCACTTTTTAATGGGTCCAGATCACCATCATCTACACTTTAGGAACCTACAGCAGATTTCCAATGTATATATCAACCGATCAGTTCGAGCGTCGGAGTTTTCGCAATTTTTCACGTGCCACCACGCGTTCATTAGGCAGCTGGACACCGTAAAGACGGAAAAACGTCGAAATGGTAACAGATCGAGGGAATTATGGCAAAAACGCGCAACAAGGGGGATCATCGGCTACAAGCCAAAGTTGGGAAAAACAAGTGCACACTTTTCGCTTGCAACACTAACGACGGGACTCAAATCACAAAGGTGGTACTGCGTCGCATTCTGATGGAATTAAAACGGTCACGTATGTAATGCAGTTCAAAAGCACTCCTTGCACAATTCCACGATCTGTCTAAGTCTATCGTTACTAAATTCAGTATATTAAAAGATAAAAATATATACGTATAAGTACACAACCAAATAATGAAACAAGCGTGAAGGTTCTAATGGCGATTCAACTAAATTAGTTTATGAGCTCCATATAAAAACTTATTATTAATTGTAACTTCTTGAATAAAAGTATTAACAAACAAAAGGCAGAACTGAAATGATTAATAAATGTTGATGTTATTATGTAACGTTTTTTTTTTTAAATAATGTCATCAATAATACAATAACCTGATTTTATTTGTATTTAAACTTTTCTGTTAAATGTAATCCACATTTTGCAAAACCATTTTATATTACTCCTATACTTAACAATCTCTTGAACAATAAAATGGTTTTTTTTTAAATACCTCCATTCCCTACCACTCTCTCCGTCATTCTTTCTTCGTCACACAACGCTCGTGCGATCTGCATTCACATTACGTCACTTGGCCCTTTGTGTCACCCAGACAATGTTTAACAGATCGGTATAAGGGGGCACACAATAAAATGTGAACTAGTCCTTTTCGTGAACATCTAGTCCAAAAAATCATGATCAGCTCTCAGAGATAAAAAAAAATCAATATAATACGACGCATGCAAAAAAACTCTGAGTAACTGTCACTTAAGTATCTCGCCGATAGGGTCAAAAAGAACGCCCTAAGATACTGGGCTCATAAAAGCAGAATTACAGGTCCACGCTTCAATCAGTGCTCATTAAAAGCTCCCTTAGTCTTTTCTTAATTACCAAAAGTTGTTATATATACGCATTCGTTGCATCGTTCTTTAGACGATCCGTTCTGGCAAAAGGTATTACGAATTGATCTGCATTCCTCGCATTATATGGGTTGATCTGTGATACCTTAATTAATGGCGCTCGTTTCGATCCATTAGTTTTTAAATTTCTGTAGATAAACTTAGCTTTCTCCATAATAATAATTTGACTCAAAGTTAATGATTTTGCCAATTGGTAAACCAAACTAGTTTGAGTAAGCATTGGCAGCTTCAGAATGTTTTTACACGCTTTGGTCAGCAACCTGGATATACTGTTTAAATGTTGCTTTGCTGATCGACTCCGAAAAAGTACTCCATAATGCAATTTCGCCAGGACAAACGCATTTAGAACAAGTTTCTTAATGTGCATTGGAAAATCCTCATATCTTCTTAACATTATTGGGGCTAATTGCCTCTTTAAGCTATTTATGTGTGGTAACCAGGTCATACGATGGTCTTTGATAAGACAAAGATATTTCATTTCTAGCACTCTTTGCAATTTTTCGCCGTTAATATTTAGTTCGACATCTATGTTTCCTTTGTTCTTATGCTTAAAAACAATATATTTTGTCTTTGAAGTGCTCAATACAGGTTTGTTTCCAATTAACCACTGATGGAATTTTCCTAGATCGTCCTGAATAATGTAGAACTGTGTCATCAGCATACAATGTGTGATATCCCGTCAGCTCACATGTACGAGTATTTAGATTATTGGTAATTTTCATACTCGTTTTTAATTTTTGTCAATACATATCTGAGAACTATTGATTTTACTATAGAATCAGAAGGAAGCACCAATATGATAGTAATAGTAATGTTCAAATACAATTTCTACTTCAACTAATCAAAATTAAAGTTTACCGTCAATAGGCAACTCCTAATAATTCCCCAGGATTACTGTCCTCTCTCCATTGATTCCAGTTGCAATACGAAACGGCTTCACAGCTGGGGTGTTACATAACCAGTATACCCTATGTATACTGGCATGAACTGGGAGCTCGATTTGAGGTGCATCCTATATACATAATCAAAGCTCCCGGGGAGAGATCTCTCTACATAACACTTTCTTTTTTGCATTCACATTCAATACCGATCTTTTTTTGGAAGTTGATGATTTGTATTTATTTTAGCATCACTCATCTCAAAATTATTTTTGATATTTTGTTGTTACATATTCTTCATTTCCTTTTTTTTTTTTTATTTTCTTTTTGTATACTGCAATTACAAATGAATGCCAAAGATAGAGTTCGACGTTTTGTTTGGTTGGTGCTTATTATTAGTGTTACTATTTGATTAGTGCAGGTTTTAGTAAATCATAAACAGTTAGCGTTAGTGAGGATTTGATGTGAACGACGTTCAACATAGTTTAAATGTACAAAAAAAAAATCCGCTTCTTTATACCATTCATGATTTATTAATACTCTATTAAATTACTTTCTTTAATGCTATAACAAAGCTCTTAAATTGTTGTGCTAACAGGATAGTAGGGAAGTTTGATTAGTAAATATTGTTAAAGCTTTAGCGGTTACTTATTGGGAACGAGTTAATATGTAAATGGGGAATGAATGATCGTTACGTTCGGGAATTGATTCGATTCGGAAGAAGTTTTGCAGGGAGAATAGCTTTCTATTGATGTAGCTTGGGAGTTGTTGTTGTTGTTGTGTTCCCAAGACTTTAGTAAAGCTCTGTTGGCTGCAAAGGAAGTGAGATAATGTGTGTGATAAACAATCTTTCCCTTTATATGTATGGTTAATGTTGTTAATGGGAATGGGAGTCATAGATTGAAGGTTTACGTGATTGTTTTTGCTCGCTGTTAATGAGCTTTAAATATATGAGCATGAGCAAACTGAATGAAGCGATATACTGTAGCTTTCACATGCGCTAATTACTAGGAAGTATATGAAGTAGTTGATATGCATGCACTAATTCGTGGTTGGCTGGTAATTGCCTTGAAGAGCATTTGTTTTTATAAAGTCGGTCCAATGAATTTCGTAACGGGCAGGGCTTTTAATCCATCTATGCTGTGGGATTGCGTAGGACGAAGAGGCTTTAAGGTGTGTACATTCCCCGCAGGGGGAATGCCGGTCGACAAGAGCTCTCTTGGAGGCTAGCATTCTTTGGGGAGTTCCGCCCCCACGTACCCGAGGAAACTCCGCAGGGGGAATGCCGGTCGACAAGACCACTCTTGGAGGCTAGCATTCTTTGGGGAGTTCCGCCCCACGTACCCGAGGAAATCCCCGCAGGGAGAAAGCCGGTCGACAAGAACATTCTTGGAGGCTAGCATTCTTTGGGGAGTGCCGCCCCCACGGACCCGAGGATATGGGGGGTGCCGTGAGGTTCCCTCTTATTGTATCTGGACTACGCTTTGGACAACGAACTGAAATTGACGCTTTGGGCTGGCGGATGTGATGGTTTGGACCTAGTTGCTTTGTACAGTAGCGCCGAGGTGAAACTCGTGTGTGAACGGCTCCAATACAACTATCATACCGTCTCCGTCCCGGTAAAACCTTGGCAGGCCTCGGAGTACGTTCGAAGTTCGCACCATTGGGTTGGTGGTGTAGGTTCGGTTGAGACGGACTCCCGATTAGCACTGGTCTGGCTCTGAGCACTTGTCCCCATAAGGGCTTGTGCCAACCCTCGCATGGCCTCCCTGCTCTGCAAAGATAACCATGGGACCAAAAAGGCGACTACACACAAGAAAGGAGATAGCGGCTCCGAGGGGGGACCCAATAATATGGAGCAAACAAATGAAACCACAAGCAAACAGGACGTTAGCACGGAGAACCCTTTCAGGCAAAAACCGCTGTTGGCAAGAACACCGATTAAACAAGTAACCGATTGCGGGGGGAGGCAGCAAACCCCAGAAACACTGTCAAAGTCAACATCACAGGTTAAATCATCGGAGACAGACCACAGACGGACTAACGAACGAAAGAAGGCAGAGTGCGTTGTGCAACCTGGCATCATTGCGGCCTTTGGAAGCAGTAGAAGGACTATGCGCATCCCGGAGCGCCCAGTGCAAGACGTACACAATCCGGATCAAGCTGCGATACCAACGGAGGCCAGTGTAAGACTGGGGGAGGGAGAAGTTTTGCCGTTGGCCGACGCCACTTCAAACGCGACCCAAGCGATAGAAGCAAAAGGGCTAGGAAACGGGGGCCTCTCCCAAGAGGTGGCGCCAAATAACACAATCGCCCTTGACCGCGCCGAAGAGGAGCGGCTTACTCGGAAAGCGGGGAATATCGTCAAACAACTGAGGGCTGCCTGCGAAGTGCAGAAAAACATAGGCAAGAGTGTCAAGAATGGCAGTCTTGAACTGGAGGAGCTTTTTGGCCGCATAACGCACTACAGGCGGAGGTGACTTGCAACCGAAAAGCACCAAAAAGACACGCTCTCCCTCGAGGCATCAGTGGGTCCTAGCAGCAGCAAAAGAATGGCCGGTAGCCCAATTGAAGGCGACTGTGAGAAAAGGAGGAAGGATAAGACCATAAACGAAGTTGACACTCCAGGCGAGGAGTTTCATGTGGTGCGAAACAAGGCAGCGAAAAAAGCGGCCAAAAAGCTACTCCTAGAAAAAACAGACAAAGAGCTCAACCACGAAAAGAACAAGGAACCCCCCGATATACCGCAGAAAACAAAAAGCAAACCGCGGCGCAAACCCTTGCGAGAGGCACTGCTTATTAAGCCCACTAAGGGCCGAACCTACGCAGATGTCCTCCGTGAAATTAAAAGAGCGGTCAAGCCAGACGACACCACAACTGCCATCAAAGCAGTTCGACCAACCTGGACCGGTGGCTTGCTGGTGGTATTCGGGCCAGAGGCCACAAACAAAGATGTATTCCGTGACGCGGTTAAAAAGGTTCTTGGAGATGCGGCAACGGTTGGCTCGCTCGAACCAATGGCCACCCTGGAAATCAGGGAGCTCGACTGCGCCACGGACAAAGCTTAAGTAGAGGATGCCATTAGGAGGGAGTTCCCCAGCTTAAGTGAAGTCAAGGCAAGATTGACACGTGAAAACACAAGGGGGCAACGCATGGCTATTGTCGAACTAGCTGATAAAGACGCCCAGCAAATCCTGGCGAAGGGCAAAATTAAGATAGGTTGGGTGATCTGCAGGATACGGAGAAGAGCGATCCCTATCCGCTGCTTCAGATGCCTCGAATACGGACACACCGCGTATGGCTGTAGGGGACCCTACAGGAGATCTCTGTGCTATAAATGTGGTGAAACGGGGCACAAAAGGAAGGAGTGCACGAACGAGGCAAAATGCATTCTTTGCAAGGACGCTAAGCTAGCACCCGGCGACCTCAAACATGAGCCGGGGACAGGGAGATGCCGGGTTTTCAAGGAGGCCCTAACTAAAGCCAAATCGATACTCAAATGATCCGTATCCTGCAGGTCAATTTGCACCGAAGCACAAACGCCCAGGACCTACTTGAGCAGTTTGCGAGGGATAAGAAAGCTGACCTCCTGTTGCTGAGCGAGCAACATCATAACAAGGACTCGCAAGCGTGGTACCCTGACAAAACTGGTACCTCGGCCATCTGGGTTCGAGACAGCGCCCACCTTCAGGTGCAGGGCCATGGACGCGGGGATGGTTTTGTGTGGGTGCGGTGTTCAGGGATAACATATTTCAGTGTTTATCTGACGCCTAACGAGGCAATGCGATCCTTTCGAACCAAACTCGATGCCCTGGAGGACGCTGTCTCGAACACAGAGGGCCACATGCTGGTCGGGGGAGACTTCAACGCTAGAGCCATCGAATGGGGTATGCCACAATCCGACCCAAGGGAAAAGCAAATCTTGGACATGGCGGCCAGAACAGCGCTTTTTGTCCTAAATACTGGTAACACCCCTACTTTCCGCCGCTGGGGTTGCGTAGGAACCCTACCCGATGTGACACTCGCTTCGGAGTCCCTGGTACCTAGAGTACACAACTGGCGAGTACTAGAGGACTACTCGGCTAGTGATCACCAGTATATAGCTGTTGAGATTCACGACGGTGCCACTCTGCGTGCATATGCCCAAACTTCAATCCTCGGATGGAGGACTGGGAGGATGGACGTCGAGAGGTTCACTGACGCGCTTACGGCAGGCGCACCGTTGCTGGGAGCTCCGCCAGGGAGTGGAGGGCCTACAGCCAAGGACTTGGTGAACTCAACTATGAGTACCATCATAGCTGCTTGCGAGTCTTCCATGCCTCGTCGGAGACCCCGACACGGTAAGCCTCCAGTATACTGGTGGTCAAACGAGATCGCCGAACAAAGAAGCGAGTGTCACAAACTTCGGCGAGAGGCCCAGCGGGCGCGAACACGGGAGGAGGCAGACACTAGGCTAGCAGCATACAGGTCCGGCAAGAAATATCTTCGCAGGCTTATTAACAAGAGCAAGGCCCGATGCTGGCAAGACCTCGTGGACGATGTAAATAGGGATCCGTGGGGCCTTGGCTACAAGCTGGTCATGGGGAAACTTGGTGCCCTACGGAAGCCTTGTATACATGACGCGGAAAAGATGGACGCGATAGTGCGGGGACTCTTCCCCGCCCATCCCGTCCGTGTTGACGCTGTCCATGGTGAAACAGCAGTCGAGTGCCCACTCTTCACACAGCTGGAACTGGAGGAGGCACTCCTCTCCCTGAAAGCGAGGAAGGCTCCAGGTCCAGATGGTGTTCCAGCTGAGGTTTTGCAGCTCGTCTATCACCATTGTCCTGACTTGCTGCTCAGCACATTCAACGCTTGCCTACGGGACGGGGTTTTCCCGGTACGATGGAAGGTGGCGAGGCTCGTGCTGGTCAGCAAGGGGAAGGGAAATCCCGAATCGCCGTCTGCATACCGCCCGTTATGCATGCTAGACACGGCTGGGAAAGTGCTAGAGAAACTCATCAAGGGAAGACTCACTGACGCGATTCGTGCTGCTGGGGACCTATCTCCTCGGCAGTACGGCTTTAGAGCAGGACGTTCTACCATTGATGCGATTGCAGAGGTGGTGAACGCGGTCCAAAAGGCAGAGGCATATAGTCGCACCAGCGACGGATCGTCCTGTAAGTGACACTCGACGTCAGGAATGCCTTCAACTCCGCTAGATGGGTGGATATTCTGGACACGCTGGAAAACTCTTTTCAAGTTCCATAATATCTAATGCGGCTTTTGAGGAACTACCTAAAGGACCGAAGCCTGCTCTACGACACGAAACAGGGCCAACGAAGGATGAAAATTACATCGGGTGTTGCCCAGGGATCTATTCTTAGTCCGGACCTGTGGAACGTGTCTTACGACGGGCTACTGAGACTTGAGATGCCAGATGAGTCGCGCTTGGTCGGCTATGCGGATGATGTTGTGGCTCTGGTCGCCGGACGCACCGTTGAACAAGCGCAACTTAGGCTAGGTATGCTAATGCGCCGAGTTAGGGACTGGATGACTGCTCGTGGGCTCAGTTTAGCACTGGAGAAAACCGAAGTGGTCATCTTGACAAGAAAGAGAATCCCTAGAGTAAGGATGATCAGTATTGGAGATATACAGATCGAATCGAAGCCAGCGGTGAAGTACCTGGGGCTACTGATCCACTCGAAGATGAGTTTCTCTGAGCAAATCAGGGCAACGGCTGAGAAGGCTGCTTCGGGAATATCGGCCCTGAGTCGACTTATGGCCAACGTAGGGGGACCCAGCCCATCAAGAAGACGCCTCTTGATGAGTGCTGTAGGGTCAGTGCTACTGTACGGAGCAGAGGTATGGGGCGACGCTCTCAGCAAGGAGGTATACCGAAAACGATTGGCACAGGTACAGAGAAGAGGAGCACTGAGAATTGCATCTTCGTATCCAACAGTCTCCGACTCGGCGGTGAGAGTGATTGCAGGCGTGATACCTGTCGCCCTCCTTGCCAGAGAGCGCCGCGCTATTTACCTGCGCTGAAACGAGGATGCGAGGGAGATCGTTGTTCGCGAGGAGAGACAACGCTCGCTCAACGATTGGCAGCAGTCTTGGAGGAATTGCACGAAGGGAAGGTGGACTGCGCGCCTCATCCCGGATATGAGACCGTGGCTAAATCGAAGGCATGGTGAGACTGACTTCTATCTGACCCAGCTTTTGAGCGGGCACGGGTGTTTTCAGTCTTACCTGCACAAGATCGGCAAGTCTCGGTCTCCCGATTGTCGGTTTTGCCCAGGAGAGGAGGACAATGCCTGTCACACATTTTTTGCGTGTACCAAATGGGCCAGGCTGTGAAGGGAACTCTACAGGGAGACGAGAGAGCTCACCCCGGATAATATAGTTGCGGTGATGTCGAATCGGTTGACAAATGGAACCAGGTGGCACATTATGCTCGGGCAGTCCTAAAATATAAAAGGGACTCACAGCAGCCGGAGGCACTGGGGCTGGGGGATCGCTCTTCTGGCAATTCCTCTTCCCCCCTCCCCTCCCGCTAGGAAAGGGACTCCCCAGCTTGAAGGCGCCCCACGGCGTAACAAAACGAGACCTGGCCCGAAGTAATGTGTCAAACGGTTCCAGGCTAGGTTCTCAGATTGACAGGGGAGGTGTTTAGTGGGTAGTCCAAAGGTATCCTCCATGGGAGTCCCACACTGCCAGACTCGGCGGGCATAAATGCCTTCACCTCCCTACCACAAAAAAAAAAAAAAAAAAAAAGGTGTGTACATTTAATTGTCGTTTAATTGGCTTAAATTCTCTGTTAGATACTTGTTTATCATATGTGGAGGTAAAAAAAAGAAGGGTTATTAGAAATGGAGGTTCTTTTGCATTATTTGTGAACAGGTGTGGATTATTTATAAATATAAATCGACTATTTATTATGAAGGTTTTTTATTAAGTCTAAAATTCTTGAATGGGTTAATGGAAATTAAGTCGATCTTTTTCTCAAATTGAAACTAGAAGGAGCGATTCTAAGCTTGAAAGTTCTGGTATATACTTTTAATTGATTTAAGGGAACTGGTAAACAGAAATACTGCTATGAAAATATCATGCGAGAAAGATTATTGTGAACGATGGCCGAAGCGACACAATCACTATATGGGCTTGGAAACATATAGTTTCGGTCTTCATTCAAGACCCTATATGTGTTCCGTATAATTTTTCCCTATTTTGTGTCTACTTAGTTTGGCATACTGCTATCCTAGACCTTGCTGGAAGACAGTACAGTGCCATACGAGGTCACTTCATAAGCCATTTATAAAATTTTTGATTCTCGATCTCGGGAAAATGATTGTTTAACGAATCTTAAAGTATATATTATAGCATTCTAAAATGCAATTTGATATTGCGGCCATATGTAAACTAAAAAGGTGGGAAATAGGTGAATTTTGAATTGTCTTTCGTTTTCTACAGGAGTTTTATTGGCGGTTTTTTTAGTAGTTATTAGTTATAATGTATTTATTGTGTGACGAAACGTAGTGGCTTGTTTAAAGGGTACTTGGTTGGTATCATTTCTGCAAACCATTTAAGATCAACAGCTCAGAGGCTACGACTGGATGGTAAATCGATGTCTCTTTTGCATTTGACTTAATACTAAACGCAGCGTGTCTGGCGAACGTTGAAGTTGCTCAGAGGATTTAATTTGTTTCTTTAGGAATATATAACTAAAAATAGCGTGTCCGCCGACAGCTTACGTCAACGGCTCAGAGGCTGTTGTTAAATTTACTGGTTTTCATTCCAGCAATCGTGCAATTTAGACACAGAAAAAACGTGTCTACTGATGGTTTTGGTTTGAAATTTTGCCGGGGTTTCCTGACTTTACTGCCGCTTTTTTCGTTTCCTTACTACTAACATTATGAAATGGCACATTTAGTGCTAGATGCAAATTTGGTAATTTGAGAGTGGATTGCAGTGGAACTTGAAAGAGATAATTGATTTTGGGGTAAAATCGTTTGCATTGTTGTATTCTTCTAATAACTAAAATTCTATTGTTTCATAGTTCATGTACTTAAATCGTTTCAGTGCAAATTGAAATTAACTTAGTTTCACGTTTATTCGCGTTGGGAAATTGCCGATCTCATGTGAGTTTATATATTTCGTTTGCTCTTTGATCTTATTGCATTCAAAAATTATTGGCCAGATGTCTATCTATTCAATTATTTAAATGTTCGAATTCGAATTCGAATGCTCATTCAATTCGAAAGATAAGACTTTAATATTCATGTGGATTCTATTATTATTGTTTAAGTAGTTGGAGTGATAAACGGTATTATATTTCGTTAACAATGGGCACGCATTTACTTGCTCGCTTTTAAGTTTTCGTTTTGCTTATTTGTGTTTAATGTTTACATGTAATGTTTAGTGTTTTGCATGTTAATTGACTGATATTTTATATCTTTTGTAAATTGTACGTTGTGTTTGAATCGCTTAGGAGTGAGTTTGAATGATCTTCAGATAAGTAAGATGTAATTTTGGATAAACAAATGAAGAATATCAATTGAAGGTTTCTGTGCTTATATTACTGGATGTTAATATTATGCTTTGGTTAATGAAATGTTTAATATGAATATTTGATTTTAAGACTGTTCTTATTTGATGGACAGTATGAGCAGGATCAATATTATATTTGGATATTGATATGATAGTTTAGCTGTTCAAATGATCAATATAATCATTTAATTTTTTTTAAAAGAAGACTGATTTAGATCAATGGCCGGTGTGAGTAGCCTTAATTTCATATTTGAATATTGATATTATATTTTTATTATTTCAGCGATTAACATTATTTTATTCATCCTGATCTAGGATGGCTGGTACGAGCAGCATAAATATTATCTTTGGGTATTGATATTATATTTTTGTTATTTAAATGATGAAAATTATTATTCGATTTTTTTTTTTAAAGAATTAGTGGCAGTGGTGACATAAAGGAGTTGTGTGGGTTCGAATATTGGCTGGGAAAGAGGTTTTCAGCACATTTAAATTTGCTAAACAAGGCGCTACATTGTGGTGTCTGAAAAACCGGCAACGCCATTTTTGTCACATAACCAGTATATCCTATGTATACTGATATGAACTGGGAGCTCAATTTGATGTGTATCCTGTATACACAATCAAGGCTCCCGGGGAGACATCTCTCTGTAAGACACTTACTGCTACTCTATCTATCCAAACTAAATCAACAAGGGTAAAAGTTTATTTTATTAGCCATTTTATTTTACTCTTCACTTTTTTTTAAACATTCACGTATTAAGTTATTGAAAACCTGTATCAATATTGAGTGAAGCGTTTTTCATTTTCACTTGACTTGTCACGCTTCACAGATGAGCCCCAGCCTGTAGAGGGAATCGGAGAAAATGAGTAAATGGATCGGGGTGGCCACACAACGTGAAACGCCAAAACACCGATTGAGATCCGCGACTCTAGCCAACACCTTACCCCTCACCATTTTGCTGATCACTATCACCATACCTCCATTGTAAACTTTAGTCGCGTAATTACTCGTTGCAATTAAAGAATGGGTAGCTGCTCCCTTGATTCGAACAAGACTGCCTTCCATAGCTTGCTCAAGAACTTAGAATATCGTTCTTTCATGAGCTTTCAACCTCAATTCTCTTGAAAAGTGCCGAGTAGCCGAATACGTGCGCTCTCGTTTTACGAAAGAGTTCTCTCCTCGCTCCGTCTCGCGTGCTCGAATGGCGAATGTGCGAAATCGGGGAAATTGAGCAAAGGAGTGCTTTTCGCTTAAGCTTCCGGGTTTCTCACGATCTTTTGGGGCGAATTAGCGAATCTGGGGACATTGAATTCAAGAGCGTTTATGCTTGAACCTTTTAGCTTTTTCCTCAGCTTAACTGTCTTGGAAGCACACCCAAAGCTTGTCGTCCACGATGTGATAATTTGTATGAAGCGCATTGCGGGCTAGTCTTTTTGATTTACTTTGTCAGCTGCTTATTTACTTTTACGCTTGGTCATTGGTCGACACGCTTCGATTACAATGGGCGTATGTGCTTCCGCACCGTACATACTCGTAGGCAGTGTTTGCTTGCTTGCAACTTCTTCACTAATGAAGCGTAAGTATATACGTGCATGTTGTATTTGTCCGCTCGCAACAGAGGCAACCGAAAAATGCCTTATTTTCAATTCAAGTGAAATGAGCCCGACACCTTAAAGGGAATGCTAAAAGCTCGTTTCTACGTCATCAGCCCTTTTTGGGTGGAGAAACAACTGAACACTGGGGCAGCAAGCATGTTGTTTGCAACATAACTTCTTTTTATAGGTGTCATTGGGACAGTCATAGTCTTTCAACTTCTCTTTCAAAGATACGATGAAATCCGAGATCGAATGATGTGACTGCTGAGAAAGTAGTGCTGAGAAACGACGATTGAGACTGATGAAGCTGGCGTTTTTTCGAAATGACCCTTCAATATTTTGAATACGATTTAATTAAAAGGATTATTTGGTCCTAGAAATGCAGCTAGATTGTTATAGTGACCTTTCCCAGGTATGTTTCGATTCGTTTTCGCAATTTATTTACACTTGTTACTTGACACTTATCAGAAAAACGCACGTGACATTAGTAGCCCATGCTGTGTTTCTTTCCTGCCTATATACGCTGTCCTTATCATACAACTTCTCCTCCGTTTGACTCTAGGAATAGGTACTACAGGAAGCCCAGTATTCCCCTTCACGCGTAGTAGAATTTTTTTAGTGTTAGTAAAATATGTTCATAATAAGGGTGCATCAGTACCGTAAGGAATAAAGTTATTTTGAGTAGGGGCAAAATTATTTAAATTTAAATTTAGCGTGAGGAATACTAAGGAGAAATTAATCTCTTTATTTGTTATATATAAACAATATATCTATATCTATATATATATATACATATATATATATATATATATATATATATATATATATATATATATATATATCTATATATATATATATCTATATATATATGTATATTTATATATTATATATATACATACATATATATATATATATATATATATATATATATATATATATATATATATATAAATATGTATACAAATATACATATATATAACATATATGTAAATATATATATATATATATATATATATATATATATATATAGATATATAGATATATATATATATATATATATATATATATATATATATATCTATATATATATATATATATATATATATATATATATATATATATATATATATATATATATATATATATATATACATAAATGTACATAGAAATGTGTATGTTTATAAATATATATTAATTTGTATATATATACATACACACATATATATATATATATATATATATATATATATATAAATATATACAGTAGAGTTCCAATCATCCGAATCAATTGGGACCGTACAAGATTCGGATAACCAAAAATTCGGATAAAAAGGGTATATTTTAAAGAAAAAGAGTTTGTTTTCGGTACTGTTGCATTATAATTATTTACTCTAGTGTACCTACACTGAAAACAACGTATAAAATATATTATGAACGCTACAGTACATAAAATGTTAAATGATAAGTGTTACGTACATACTTTAATACGTAGTTCTCTTGAAAGTATACTGTTGTCACAGGATTTTATTTTTTGAACATTTCGTGGAGAGTACGTTGCCTTGACGTAGTAGAACGTTTCCGAGCGATGAGGTCCCGCAGCTGCTTGATGGCTTAAAGTTGTACTGTGTCACATTCCAGTTGCCGCTCCATCCACTTTAAGGCATTTTCAATACAAATAAATGCTTCTCCGTGGGTGGGAACATTTTCATCCTTGGTTTCTTCCCCGGTTTCATCGTTGTTGTTGGTATCATCTTATCGTTCGTTCATGACACTCTCTGCAATTTCATCATCTATCATAATAGGAAATCCTTGGTCGTCTTTATTACTTGAAGCCACTCCTCCACATCATCAACATCGCATTCTGAACAGCCCGTCATTTCCTTGGCAATGTCAACAAATCCTACCATGGACAGACCGTGTTCCTGTTCATCAACGGCAGCTGTTGTTGGTGTTTACTTTGGTTTTCGGCTTCCAGTTGTTCCTTTATTGATGTTCTGTTTATTCTATTTCAAACTCGTTTAAGTGAAACACTTTTCACCATATATTTGTATATGAATGCAAAACTATTTCTCTTCAGCCAGTAACAATTTTTGGAGCAACTGGCGTCGGTAGTGTCATTTGGTGCACTCAATCACGCGCTGATCCATAGGCTGCAGTATATTAGTAACATTAGGTGGGAGGAATCGGCATTTAAACTCGCCATTCTTACTCTCAAGAAGCTCAACTGGCGGATGAGTTGGCGCATTGTCGATGATGAGTAGAACCTTTCCCCTTTTCCCGGTTTCTTTTTTAAATATTTTTACATCAGGGATGAAGGTTTTATTATATTATTCGAGAAATATACTCGTCACTGGCAAGTTGTTAACATTTTTAAAAGCTCCTGGCTTCTTTGCTTTGCCAATCATTAGCAAATGTAGCCAATGGTTGCCAGTAGAGTTAGCACAGACGAGAATGTTGACGCGTTCCTTACTGACCTTATGCTCTGGAACACTTTCCTCTCTTTTAGATGCCAATGGTCTCCTAGGCAAAGCCTTTTAATTTAAACCAGTTTCATCGGCGTTGTAAACAAGATCCGGATCTTAGTCTTTAGTTTGCTTTTTAAAAGTTTCCAGAAAGCTATTGGCAGCTTCACGATTGGCAGACAGTT